>JAEIFJ010000935.1:8720000-9072500 GCA_018903435.1 Leucophenga varia | reverse complement strand
TTTGTAAATCTCGAAAATAAAAATACGGTGTCACAAAATTTCAAAAGATTTCATTGTTCGAAGCCGGACTATGTAGGATTCCAAGAAACACTGTACCCAATTTTTATCCATACTAAATTTAGAGTTCAAAGTTTACATAACACTGACTGAGTAGTTTTCTATGGAGTGTACGCTTTCAAAAGAAAAACTGTTGGTAAGTGATCACTTGACGGCTTTGGATAGTTTAAGTTTCGAATATGGTGTTACTCCGAGAAAATCGATTTCATACGGCGGGCAGACAGAGATAGCTATATCGACTCTTCCTTCAATCCTGTTCAAGAATATATATACTTTTTGGGTCTGTCGTGCCTCCTGCTGCCTATTACCTGGTCCTGGGGTATTGGACCCGGTAGAGTGCGATGTCCAACCTGAGACATAGTCTGGTACCACGTACAGCCAGAAGGCCCTGAACAACTTGCAACTTAATTATTTATTTGTCTGTCTGTCTGTCCCATAAATCAATTAAAAGTTAAAAATTAATTTTGCATTCATTCATTCATTTAATTAAACAAATCACTGATTAACATAAAATACAATGCAGTTAGTTACTCATTGAAACTAATCTGAATGCAATGCAGTGGGTGCAATCAAAATACAGAAATTAAATTCATTAAAATCCAAATCAAATGCGAAATGATGAACGAATTAACGTCGAATTTAGACGATTAAAAGATGAATGCGAATGATAATTTGCATTTGCAGCAGCATTACGAAAGGCTACAAATTTTCACTGAGAATCTAAAAAACAAAAAAAAAAAAAAGAGTTTTCCGCAAACTGAAATAAATAACAAATAAGTAAGTAAGTCGAGCAAAAAAAAAAAAACTAAACCGAAAAATTCAAGTGAATTAATTAAAGCAGTTCAAGATTAGCTAAAATAATTGCTGGGAATCATTTGCTTAACTTAAGAAGCTGACAAATCGCGTGAATATTAAATGCTGGCATACTATAAACATAAAAATATCAACTCAATGAAAAATGGGAAATATAATTCAAACTCAGATTACAGCAGCATTCATAATACAAACCCAAAAGTGCCAATCATCATCTTAGTACAACAACAGAACAGGGGTAATTGTATGTCAAATGTGAAGAATGCACTTAAAAAAAATATGTAAGTATGGCAAACAGAAAGTTATAAAACGGGGTCTTACGTGTAGAGTATCGCAGCAGCAGCAGCCATCGTCGTCATAAGTGAAGGCCACCGAAACGCGTGCAAAGTGAGCGCATCAAGCGCGAAATTGGCCAAAATAATAATAGACAAAAAAAAAATATCGAAAAAACAAATATTTTCATACGTTCGAATAAGAGATATGGCAGTTTTTTCTTTGTTGTTAGTAAACAACTTAATGGCTTAAATCAAACGTTGATCATCTTATGATAATCTACAGAAAAAAAATTTGGGCTATATGAAATGTTTAAGTGCTGCAGCTACAAGCATATTAAACTTTTTGAACTACTCTCGAATTTATTTAGAAACAAGGAAATACGTTTACTTCGATAGAACCTAAGCTAATATACCGGTCTCACGTATTGACTTAGATAAAACTTCGAGATGGGATGGGAGAGGGTCAATGGGTCAACTGAAGTTTAGACACAATATTGGTACCAAGTTTTAAGCTAAAAATACAGATATTCAGTTAAAATTCGGAAAAAATTGATAAGTTTGCATGGACCCCTTTGAATAAAAATGGGCGACGCTCCTTGGTAGTGATATTGGATGATATTAGAAGTATTTTTAACCAATTTGGAGTCAATATATTCCATAATAACAACCATATCCATACAAAAAATTTAAAATCGGCGGTCAGTTAGTATGGTGACTATACCTAAAAATGGGCGTGGCACCTTGGTGTTGATATTGGATGATATTAGAAGTGTTTTTAACAAATTTGGAGTCAATACAATGCTAAATAATAACCATTTTCATACAAAAATTCGAAACTGGGCGGAAAGTTTGTATGGGGGACATATTTAAAAAATGGGCGTGGCACATTTGTTTTGACATTGGATGACATTGGAAGTATTTTTACGCAATTCGGAGTATCGAATACCTATTTTCAAATAAAAAATTAAAAATGTGCGTTCAGTTTGTATGGAGGCTATACCTAAAAATGAGCGTTGCACTTTCATATTCAAACTTGACTTGGTCGTTGCTGAGAAAAGTTTAAGTTTCAAATTACAGCTAAGTATCTCCAGTAGTCTCCGATGTAAATCGCGTTGAAATAAACAGACGAACAGACAGACGGACGGACATGTATGCTTTATAGGGTCTACCACGTCTCCTTTAATGCGTTACAAACTTTCTGACAAAATGAAAATACTCTCCATTCCATGAATAACGAGTTAAAAAAATAAAATAAAGAATATAAAAGATCATCAACGGTTTATAACTTTTCTGATTTTTTTTCAACTGACATTTCCTACTCGCCATTTTGTGCGCATGTTTTGTGGTTATTGCAACGCTGGCGTCACTCAAACAATAACTTCTCCAAATAATCGACTCAAGCAGTTGAGTCGTGTTACAGTTCAGCACCATTCCTTTTGCTACAATTTACCGCAAAAAGTTTAAAGTTTAAAGCTGAAAATTACAATTGTAATGTAATATCTTGTTTCACTTGGTCCACCGGCCGGCGAGGCAACAACAACAACGAAAACGACAGCTACGCCGCCTTATTCATGTTGTTGTCTCCATTTCACCTTTAAAATAAGCATTAAACTGGTTCAACTGCTACAGCAGCTGCTGCTGCTGTTGCTGCTGAAGCTGCTGCTTTGATGTCCACAAAAGAGGAGTGTTGCCCTATTGCTCTGCTCATTGCCTGATCATGAAGTATCTTTTGCGTTCATTCATGTATCTTATTGCTAATGCGAATTCTTTTTGATATGCGATTGCCAATTTATTGCATTTGGATTGCACATTAAATAATAATATTATTTGACAAATGTCTAAATCTAAAAACTGAAAACTCATCACAAATGCACTTCGCATTAAATATCAAATGCGAGTGATTATTTGGCGAATGTATCAATCAAACAATGAGGTTGAGAGGCACTTAAACTCAGAAAAAAATAAACAATGGCTAATAAAATATAAAACATAAAACAAAAACAATGCACACATTTCATACGTATTGACCAATTCGTAATTTTTGAAACTCGATGCCTACTTTTCTGTTTATTTATTTTTTTAAATTTATTTATATTTTTTGTTTTTGGTGCGCTTCTAAAGGACAAGTGCATTTCGCAAGTGATTTTCTGTATTGTATACCTCAAAACGCCCATGGCCACTTAACAAATGCCAATGCGATGATTCAACAGATAAACCCAACCTAATAATTTATTAAATAAAAATGAAAAAAAATAAAATAGAAATAAATAAAAACTCAAAGAAGTATTTACCAATAAATTCTTCCACACAAACTTTAATCTTTTAATTAAAAACACCACTTAACAGACATTTTACTTAATAGCTTCAAATGTATTTCTTATTAATTATTAAAAAAAAAAATTAATATAAAACGACTTGTAAAGTTAAAGGCTCAAAAGGTTAATCAACTTGAAGAGACTAATTGAAATGGGAAGAAATATAGGGAATCAACAAGGAAAAACATTCGGTCTAACCGAAGCTTAAATACACAACACACTAATATTTAAATAGTTTGTGTTATCATCAGTTGGCTTGGATAGAACCTCGAGATGGCATGGGTTGAGGGAGCATGGTCCGATACAAACCAAGTTAAGACACAATATTCACAAACAAAAATATTCTTGAAAATGTGAGATGAATTTGTATGGAGTCTATATGTTATTTTCATACAAAAAATTAAAAAAGTGGTAATTTTGTTTGGGGGCTATACCTCCAAAGAGGTGTGGCAACTTGGTTCTGACACAAAAATAACTTGGGGCTAAAAAATGCTTAAGTTTCGAATTTCTATATCTTTAAAACTTTTCGAGGCAGACGGACGGACAGACAGACGAGCTGATCAATAATAAATATACTTTGAAGGGTCTCCGATACCTCGTTAAATGTGTTACAAACTTTCCAACGATTTTGCGGATCAACCTGGAACTCGTTTCTTAAGGTTTACGAGTCGGCATCGGATTTTAGAAATTCAAAATGGTAAATACAATTTTGTACGACATATTGGATCAGCTACTTTTAATTTTGGAAAACCGTATTTCAATTTCGTAATCAGCAAACCCCAAAAAAAAAAAAAAAGATTGATAACTTTCCTTCAAATCTAAGCACTTTTTGAAAATTCGTCGGCCATATTGGAACGTAAATTTTAAATTTTTTTTAAATCGGATAAAGGCGTTTAGCTTTCTTACTGATCTTAACATAACCACATCTATACTTCATGGAATCATGTATCGTGTCTTTAATTCACCTGTTAACTAGTGTAGTAATTGCATTAAAACAATCATTGCTCATCTGTTTGTTGCACATCTTTTAAATTAAATCAAATAAAATATATATTTTTTTCTTCTTTATGACATATTCGCGTATTTTAATTACATTTTTTCGATGTTTGTAGTTGGTTTTTAATAATATATTTATTAATATTATAAAATCACAAATGAAGTACGTTTTTTTTTTTTTGTTTTGAATTCACATAAATTATTAGACTAGGCGGCATGTTTAACAGCTGAAACAGCGCAGTTTACACGAATCGAGTCAGTACGTTCTCAAGCAAAAAGTATACAGCATGCGCAAGCTTAACGTAACGTAACGCCCATTTGCATTTGAAATTAAAATTGCGCATACGCCACATAAAACACAATAAAAGCAGCAACAGCAACAACAACAAAAACAACAACACAAACAGTGGCGCGTTTGTAATATGGCGCAGTGTAGGCCATATCGCTCTCAGCAAATATTGCTCTTCCGATTCTTCTGCCATGTAACACCCACAATCCAAGCCCCACTGCAACTCTCTTCAGTCTTAGCTTGAAAAAAAAAAAAAAAAAACATGCACTGTTTGTTGCTGTGATTGCTTTTGCTATTATTGTTGCTCTTATTGCGGATGCTGTTGTTGTTGTTTTTGTTTTTGTTGTTCGCTACCTGCTTGCCTGCCAGCATTTGCCGCCGTTGTACTTGTTCTCGTCGCAATGCGAGGGCTACATTTTACAATTGTTACTCCTCTTCTACTTCTACTTCTGCTTCTGCATATAACGTCAAACCATCGTCTTCGTCATCGTCTTTACGTCGTCTTACTTGCATATTGCGAATGTTGCACACTTTTGGTATAAAAACGTTTGATTTTCATTACAAACTTCAAAACATATTTGACGAGCCTCCAAGCGAAGACGTTTCCGCCAAACGACAAAAATCAAACGCGAAGTGAGTGTTTCAAGTGGAACAAAATATTTCTTTTATAGATCCTTGAAAAAGGATATTTTGTGCAGAAGACAAACAAAAAAAAACTATAAACATTTAATTTGTTTTTAGTGTTATAAAAAAAAAAAAAAGACTGAAAAAATTCTCCAAAGGTGTCTAAAAAAATGCATCGAATCATCTTTTACTATTTCAAAAAAAAAAACACAGATTTCCAAACTACAAATGTTTCTTTAAAATTGAAATAGTTTTGTGAGTGCATAAAAAAGACTGGTTGGTTCACATGCCCGAAGTCATAAAATAGTTTTCTATTAAAACCCAATTTTCAGTTCCAAATTTTTTAATTAATCTTAACATCAAGAAAATGTTCTAAAAAAAATTTACCCAAACGCAGTTTTCTATTTCTTCTGGGTTTTCTAGTTATGTTTCGGGAAAAATTCCAAGCGCAAGTTGCGCAAAATCTAAAAAATTACAAACTTGCATTCTTGATAAAAATTTGTAAAGGAATAATTCCTTTGAATAATATAATTTCCAAACTCTGCTTGATTTTGAGTTGTGTGTGGGATTATTATTAAACTATTTCTACAAAAATTTAAAAAAAATAACTATATCCGCCACAACTCGAAAAAAAATTTTATAGCTTGTAGATTTTTAGATTTTTCTTGTGGAATAAAAATCAAAATACAAACTAACATTTTATGGAAAGATCTTATATATAGTAGTGAGAAATATAATAGAATAATCGGAAAGTACAAATCGATTTGATCGATTATTTTTAAAAAATATGATTCGATTAATTATTTAGATGATCATTTCAGAATATCAATCGATCTATAAATATCATGATTCAATAGATCGATAGAAATATTTCACTTTGTGTACCATTTTTTGGTCTTCACTTTAAAAATTACTTTTAATTTTGTGTACTTAGTTTGTTGGTCTGCAATTCGACACTGTTAAAAAATTGATTAAACGGAATAAAATCGATTACTCGTAAAAAAATTAATTATCAAAAAACTCCAATAATCGAAAAATCAATTAATCGGAAGATTGATTAATCGGAAATTAGTTTTTTTCGATGTTCGATTATAATCGATAGTTTAAAATAATCGATTTTATATGCCAATTGACTCTAAATTGAAAATCTACTTAAATTATCAGTTATAAAAATCTCAAATCTTTCAACATCTTTCTCAAATCTTCGCTTCTTTAAACTCTCCTTTTTTTAAATATATAAATTTAATTAAAAAATCCTAAATGTTTGCAAGCCAAGTAAATAAATAAAACAATTTGTATCTTTTTAACGCAAACCGTAAAAAAAAATTCAACTTAAATGAATACAAATTGCCTATCAGATAAAATGAACGAGTTTGACATTAAAAATTGCACCGAAGGCAGAAAAATCGATTATCTATAATTTTGTGCAGAATAAGAAAAAAAAACGAAGTTTAAACAAATTGGTTTATCGCGTTTCTATATGAATTATGTTGTAATAAACAAAAAAAAAAAATCAGCTTAGACAAACAATACAACCTGCCATTATTTTTTTTTTTTTTTGTTGTTTCGCATTTTTATGACTTAATAATCTTGTTTATGCCAAAAGGTCATGAAGACGCCAATCTATGCTGCCGCTGCTACACTTGCTGCCCTTTGCTGTCTCAGTGCTGTTGTTACAGCGCAACCACAACGTGGACTGCCGCCACCACCGCGTACCACTTACGATGGTAATGCTGTTATATTAAAACAGAATTTCGATCTTAATCCGGATGGTTCATATCAATACAAGTGAGTGGAAAATGGCATTTTTTATGATTTATTTGCTCATTTACATTTACATCATAAACGTTCACACACAGCTATGAAACAAGCAATGGCATACGTGCCGATGAGGCTGGCTATTTAAAGAATCCGGGTACGCAAGTGGAAGCGCAGGTATGTATGCTATAAAAATTTATATGAAATAAAATTAAAAATTAAAAGCATACTATTAGTTGTCTCGAAAGAAATAATTAAATTTATTAAAATATACTTTTAGGCATATTTTTGATTAATCTTCTTATTTCATATACAAAAATAGGTTATGCAAGGCTCTTATTCATATACAGGACCAGATGGCGTTGTTTATACCATCACCTATATAGCCGATGAGAATGGTTATCGCGCTGAGGGCGCACATATACCAACGCCACCACCTGCGCGTGCTCCAGCTGGCAGATTCTTTAAATAAAAAAAAGCAAAGCAAGGCATACATATGATGACAACCAATAAAATATAGCGTGTTGGCAGTTCCAATTCAAGTATTTTACAATTTTCATTTGAAAATTTAAAAAAATATCATTTTGTAAATATGTAATTAATATTTTTAAAAAAAAAAAAAAAAAAAACGAAAACAAAAAAATACGGCAAAGTTGGCAATCGTTTCAAACTTAAGCGGCATCAAAAAAATAAAAGAAAAAATGTGAACAACGTAACAATTAAACACGGCAAAACACTCAGCAGCAGAGAACAGCAATGACAATTCTGTTATTATTATTATTATTTTTAAATCATTTTCATATTTAAATATTTCACGCATACCCTACACTCATTAAAGACGCATATGCACCTTACCTTTTTTCTATATACATTTTGTTTCATTTGACATTTTTAAATGTTCTTTACTTTTTTCTCTTTCTTAAACTTTATATTTATATTTTTCAAACTGAATATTTTTTACTTTCAAAAATTTCTTCTTGTTCTTCTTCTTAAATTAGTTTTTAATTGAAATTTGTAAGAATTATTTGTAAATTTTTGTTTAAATGTAAAGCAGCCAAGCAATTAAAAAATATTGCATCAAAACGAATATAAAGTTTTTTTTTATTTTTATTTAAGCCTAAAATATGGTTTGAACATTTCTAAATGTATCCGGCGTGTACTAGTACGTTGTTCGGATCTTTACCACTTCGTGGCATTTTTGTACTTTGCAGCGTAACCCAATTATGTTGGGGCTAGTATAAAAACATACAAAAAAGCACAAAAAAAATAACTGCTTTTTTTTTTTTATTTTTTTTTTTTTTTATTTTTATTTTTTGTTTGTAATTTAAGTTTAAAAAACTATTAAATTAGGTATGGCAACGCCGCCTAGATACCATTCAAGTCAGTAAGGCAACACAACGACGCATGTAAGTTGGCATCAAAGTGTTAATTTTTTTTTTTTTTTTGACTGCAATGATCTGTTATGAAACAAAAGCTGATTCTTGCGATTCAATCAAAAATTTTATTTAAATTAAAATAAGAAACAAAATCCATTTTTTTTAATGCAAATTTATTATTTAAAACAAATATAAAAATTCGTAGTTAAAATATTCAACAGCAACTTTTGCATGGATAATTTACCAGCCCCAGCCACCATATCCACCATATCCGCCCCAACCATGATGATGGTGACCATAGCCACCACCCCAGCCCCCCCCCGCGACCATAACCGCCGCCATAACCCCAGCCTGAATAACCGCCTCCCCAGCCGCCGTGCCAATGACGTGCTTCACGTAATCCTGCATTTTCGTGTCCTGTCTCTATGTCGACATCATCGAGTGCCAAAGGAACATTGTTGTTTTCGTTGTCCACAGCCGTTGGCAAGGCATTCACATACGCTAGGAGTAGTGCTCCAAATACTGCTAAGATTATAAGGCGCATCTTAAGATACTTTTTCAACTGCCTAAAACTTTTGTTTTACTTTTTTCAAAAAAAAAAGTTTTTGAGTTTAGTAATTCACTTTTACAACTGTTGTCATTTGTTGATTTGCGCTGACTTTATATACGAATTTAGTGCAGCCATTTGAACGAGTTTCTTAAAACATTTGTAAAGAATTTTATTATATTTATTTATTAAATTTAATTTAAATTTTAAATATTTTTATTTATTTTTATTTTTTTATTAATTGCTTTCGCAGCACAGCACAATGTAAAAGTCACTTAGAATTGTATTATTTGCACATTAAAAAAAAATAAAACAAAATTGCTCCAAAAACCAGTCGAAATGACGATTCTGAACATGCGTCAAAATATAAAAACAAAAAAACCCCATCTATTACGTTTTGAATTTCGACCACAAATTCAGAGTGGAATGAACTTAACACATCAATGTCAATAAATTAATTGTTCTAATGCGAAAGTTAAATTTTTGAGCAGATGACATCGGCGGAGGTGTGTCTGAAATAAGTAAATGCATTTTTAATCTTAACTGACTCTGAGTTCTGAAATTTTTGCAATACTGTACAAGTTATGAGTTGTTTTACTTATTACATCTATAAGGAATAACATCATTTTTCGAAATTCCTTAAATATTTCCACTTTCACTCAAAATATTACATAATTTATTAACACAAAATTTTTCCATATGGCAGCTCCATGAAGAGAGCTGCTAGACTCATAGAATTGCCAATTCAATCAGAAAAGAACACATACAGTCAGGTTGTCCTTGTCTATCTTGTGTTAAAAAGCCAGAACTGTTTCGTGTAGTACATTCAATTTATTTTAAAGCTCATTTTTTATGTCCCTTGTTGACGCCTCACATCCGATCAAGTAGATACTATATTGTTATGTTTAAACTGTTTGAGAATTATAAGACTATAGGAATTTATTTGAGAAGTAAATCACTAATTTTTTGGTAATTTCGAAAATGAGAGCCTGGATGATATTTTTTAAAAATTTCTATATTATATCAGGGAGTAATGTTTTGGATATGTAATGATGTTCGTTTCAAGTAAATAAGTAAATAAGTCCCTATATACGTCCCAAGTATTCTTAAAAACTACAATTAACCGAACCATGAGTTTGGTTTGATTTTTTAAGAGTGGAATAAATTTGCAAACTTGGTGTCTATGGGATTTATTATACTATATTTTAGAATAGTTGTTTAAGATTTAGTGGCTCTAATTACATAAAAAACTTTTAAGTTTTAAAATAGCACATGTGTTTGGGTGTTCTTAAAATTTGTTACTCGCCGATTTCTAAAGTCGAAGAATTCAAAAATTTGACTTGTTCTCGTGTATACTATTCGGACTAGTATCCATTTCAATTTAAAGTCTGAACACGAACAGATCGGCTTAGCTAAATTATTTTATTTTGAGCGGCTCATATGCACCAAAAAGCTTGATCATTTTTTTTCTTGATACATTTTTAGAAATTGTGAATAATTTTTTGAAATAAAGCAAAGAGTTTCTTTTTTTTAAATTTTTTTTTTTTACAAATTTATTTAAAATTTTTTTTAAATTATTTTTTATTGATTTAATATTTAAAAAAAAACAACATTTAAGAAACTGTTTCTTTTTAATGGCTATTTTAACTGAAAGTATGCAACAATTTTTTTTTTTTTTTTTTTGTGTATTTATTTTCTTTTTTTTAAAATTTTTTTATACAAAATATAAAAATAAATTCAAAAGAACAATTTTTTCATTACAAAATCTTCAGGCTTAGCTTAGCCCCAGTGACGTCCATAACCGCCATAACCGCCATGACCGTGATGACCTCTCCAGCCGCCACCGTAACCACCACCCCAGCCACGGTGTCCCCAACCGCCACCTCCATAGTAATGGCGAGCTTCACGAAGTCCTTCGTTCTCATGTCCAGTTTCAGAGTCAACATCCTCGAGTGCTATGGGCACATTATTGTCTTCGAAATCCAAAAAAACTGGCTCGGCGCACACAAATGCCACGAAAAGTGCTCCAAGTATGGCGAAAAGTGTTAAACGCATTTTGGTTATTTTTTCTTGTTAAAAAGGATTTTTTTATATATTTAAAATATATCGTATGTAAACTGTTTTAAATCGCAACTGCAACTGTTGTCTTCCATTGCGCTTCATTGGCTTTATATACGTTTTGATGCCTATAAAAATTATAATCATTTCTATTATTCTAAATTGTTTTATTTTTATTTATTTTTTTTTTTTTTTCATTTGTGCTTTTTTATTTTTGAACTTTTATTTCTTTTTTAATTTAATTCAATTGTATAATTAATTGGTTATTTATTATTTTATTGTGCCATAACAAGACAGGTTGTCACAGTGTTCAAATTCAATCAATTACATTTGGCAAACATTTGAACCACTAAAAACACAAACGTTTGAAAATCACCCATCGACTGGTTCTGATTAAGTTGTTTTTTTTTTCAATCATTTTGATAAAAGTGTTGAATTTACGACGTTTTTAGAAATTAATAAACGAAATTTATTTTTAATGATGCTGCAGGTGTGTTTGCTACTTAACAGTTGTAAATTATGTACTTAGATTTTGATTATGTCTATAAAATACATAGTAAATTAACGATAAAAAAAAGAAAGACTATTAGAACGTGTAAAAACTTAAGGTAGCAATGAACCCGGATATCGAAAAAAATCATATAAAGGGTTGGTAATTTTGATCTACTCAACGCAGAACTACAGACTTTAAGATATTTATTGAATTTATTGCAAGCGACTAACATCTGATTTAAAAATGTTCTGGCAAGCAGAGAAGCAGTTGATGTTCTAAGTACCTCAAATGGGGTGGACATCTTCAGGATTCCCAGCAAAACAAGATGGCTAGCAAAAGAAGTGTGAAAAATAACACTTATAAATCTCTTTACGGACGCTGCATTGTAATCTGGAAAAGATCGCCTTGAATGATTTTCAAAAGAAGTGAAAGAACAGAACCAACTGCAGAATATCCAAACAAAAACTTTCGCAGTATCTCCAGCAGCTCCAGACTTATTGTCTAGCGGCTATTCACACAAAAAAGCTAGATATAACCAATGAGAATAGCTGTGTGAATTGGATGGGGCGAGGTACAGAAAAGTTTCGAGAACACCCAATCAGAGGCTACCCAAGATAAGATTAAATGATCTTGCCAAATCCTTAATTGCATCACTGTAAGATGCAGCAAGTAAAACTCGAAATCAAATTCTGGCGTTTGACAAATACGCAGTAGTACTAAAGGATTTTTTATGAAAGACTTCCACCAAGGCATCACTAAGTAGCCCCCGCTGGGTTTGGTCCGAATCACAACCTACATTCTTATTGGATTATTTTGTTTTTTTTGTTTACAGACTAATTACATACAAAAATAGTGCAAACAGCTACTGCTGAGGCAAGTAAAAATGTATCGAGTTGTCACTCTTGATAAAATTAAAGTCAGAGCGAAATATTAGAGCTGAGAGAATATCGATTGTACTATGGACCATATCGATTGTATTTTTTTTTTCCTTTAAATATCTAATATCGACTATCATGATTTATCGGAAAAGTTTTTATTGGACAAAATGTCCATACAAAAATGTATATACACGAGTGAAAGGAGTCTTACCAAATAGACAGACGAATAATGCAAACCCGATTTTGTTCGAACATATTTTAAACGATAATTTCCGACAGATATTTATCGATAACAGGTAATTGTCAACAATTGATCATTTAAGTGCTGAAAACTATCGATAGTGAGAAACCAACTCTATATCAGTTATATCACTGCAGCGATTAATAACTAGTGATGAGAAATAATCAAAATCAATAGTATTACGAATTACTATACACACATATTTATTATAGAGCTCATAAAATTTTTACTTTCGATTTGTGATAACTTAAGGTTATACTTTATACCTATAAAGCAGTATAGCTAGATCCAGAAAAAGGCAAAGCTTGCGTGGCTACTGAGTGAGATTTTCCATAAATGATCAATCAAATACATAACAACTTAAGTTATTAACTGAAAACATAGGGGACCACAGAACGGTGCAACCAGTGCTGCGCATATAAAAAGAAGTTGTTTTTCGGAATCATTTATTATTTATTACCTTGCATGTTTGAGACATTAAAACAATTTTTTTCATTTATGCTGGGTTATATATTTATCTCTTTTTTTGTCATTTATTTTTAATACATTAAACAAAAACACTTAAAGTAGCAAAAAAAAAATTGTAAAATGAAAACAATTCAAGAATGAAATATTGTAAGAAAAAACATTTTTTTAAATTAATTTTTTTTTTTTTAATTACCACCAATAACGTCTCCAGGGTCTATAACCATAACCATAACCACCACCCCAACCGCCGCCCCATGGTCTATAACCCCAACCGCCACCATAACCCCAACCACCGCCATAGCCCCATCTACCACCACCACCACCCCAGCCCCATCTGCCCCAACGTGCTTCACGATCTCCTTCGTTTGCATGTACGCCACCAGCATCCGCCACATCAATTAGGCTAACAGCTTCGGTTTCCGCATCCTTTGCTGCAGCTTCACTTTCAGTTAATTCCAATTGCTCAGCTGGATGTGCAACTGCTGCTGTTGCAATATAAATCACGCAGCAAATGAGCAACAGTAGCCAAATGCGATTCATGTTGTTTAACAATACAAAAAAAAAAATACACGTAAGTAGGCGTTAACTGAGCCGTTGCGAAATTGAAACTGCACTCACAATTCAGACAATTTGCACCTTTTATAACGAAATGCGCAGGCCGCCAGTCTGGTACTTATTATGTATTTTACATATACAGAAGCTTTTTTTTCGCATTTAGAACAGATAATTGGCTGCTTAACAATAACAACAAAAATAAATAAATCAATAAGATTTGAGTATTCAAGCATTTCCAATACACTTTACGTCTACGCGTAAGAAAAGACAATTAAATATACTTTTTGTGTAGCGTATTAAAGCTTCATGGTAATTTGATTTTTCACACTTCTTCAATGGCGTCAAATGAAACTTAGAAGCTGCATCATGATGAATTTTCAGTCATAAAAAACATTTTTATTTGTAAACGATTCTTAAATAAAAAATAGCAATAAAATATAACAATAACAACAAAAACAATAAAACTTAAAATTATTTGTTAATATAAAAATTTTAAATATGCACAGTAATACTGACTAAGTTTAAACTAACCGAGTAAGCTCAATAGTCCACCTAAACCATTTGCACCACCAGCAGCACCAGGTGCACCGCCTGCACCACCATTTGCAAGCAATGGACGCAAGCTAAAGCAATAAATTATTTATGTATTATTTTATTATTTTTTTTTTTTTTTTTTCATTTTTAGTTAGCAACTCACCTACTACCCAACGCTTGACCCAAGAGACCAGCTAATTGTGCTGCCTGTGCTGTATTTGCACTTGAACCCGCGGGGCCAGGATTTGTGCCAGCTGCAATGCCATTTGGTGTCGAAGCATAATTGCTTAATTGATTTATAGCACCATAATTTCCAGCTGCATAATTTGGGATTTTGATAATTGCCATAATTTCCGAAATTTCCCAAATTTCCTCCGTAATAATTTGGTCTATAGCCGCCATAAAAATAACCAGGATATGCATTTGGACGATAATAATTTGGACGCTGATAAATGCCAGCATAATTATTATATAAAGGACGATAATAATTTGGATATTGATAGCCTAGATTTGGATAGCCATAGCCGCCATAAGCGCCGTTGCCACCACCGCCACTGCCGCCATAAAATGGATCTGCTTGTATTGCATTCGATTGTGCGCCATTACCTGCTGCTGCTGCATAGGTTGTACCGGCACATCGTATAAACCACCACCACCTCCAAGACCACCTAAACCCAATTGTAGCAAAGGCGTTAGCAGCCCTAAAGTACGTCCCTGTCCCTCGACACGTCTACGCGTTTGTGTTGCACCCAGCGCGAGGAACGCACAAAAAATTAAAATCTTCACTTCAAAACACTTCATTATGCCGAACTAACCTGACGCAATAGTTTCGTACAACTAAAGACGTTGCTGCTACGAAAAGTATCTTTTATAAATTTAAAAAACAAAATTTTGGCGGCGCCAAAAAAACGCCTTTGCAAAAAGTTCTTGAAAAAAAAAAACAAAATAAAAACATATTTACAAATTTAACAAGAGCGAACCTTGAAGTTCTTTCTTGGTTTTGTTTAGTTTTTGGCACACTAACTGAAGAAATTAATTTTAATATTATTTTAAACAACAGAAATACAATGGCTATATGAAGTGTTAAACTCATTTGAAAACGTCATCAACTAGTTTCACTACAACGAACGACTCAACTCATCTCCAACCAACTTTAACGGTTCAGACCGGCTCGCATAACATTGACCTTGTCAACACTTTTTTTTTTCTGTTTTTATTTAAAATAGCCAAATTTGAGAAAACGTTTTCGCACCGTTAACTTTATTTACTTCCGCGGGGTTTTCCTTTTAGAGTAATATTTAAATTAATTTTGAACTAAAAGTCTAGTTTTTTTTTTTGTTTACTTATTTATTTTATTTTTTATTTAATATTTATTTTATTTATTTTTTATTTTTTTATAAATTTTTTTTTTATTGTTTTTCTATTCTATATCTTTTTTTCCACGTGCTTTAACTATTTTGAATGATTCATTTTTCGAAAGAATTAATTAAATCAAATTAATGACACAAAAAAAGCAGATTTTTTTTTTCGTGATTTTATTTTTAGTCATATGCCTTCTGTTAGCTGTTTCAATTTGTTCATAAATCATTTTTTTTAAAAACTTAAACAATAATATTAATATTGACCAAGCAAGTCATTGGCATTAAAATTGAAACCTGTTAAAAATTTAATTTAAAACAAAAAAATCACAAAAACGCCTTCTTGTTGTTTATTTTGGCGCATTTATTCTAGAAATAATTAAAAAATATATTTAGAATTAATTTATGTGTTGAACACTTTCATTTAAATTAATTATCGATGTCAATTTGAAGCAACAAATAAATTAGTCAGTGCTATTTGGATAGCTTTTTTTAGCTTGATTTTTAGCGATAAAAGGCTAAAATCAAGTAAAGCTAAAAAAAGCTATATAAAAGCTAGAAAAGAGCTAGAAAAAAGTTATAAAAAAAGCTATCTTTTGAAAATAAATTTACAAAAACAAATTTAAAATCATATATAGTAGTTAGTATAGCCAATATCGTGAGATAAAGTATACAGAAAATTTTTTCAGTTCAAGAGCTTTCGAAATTCTTTTCAAGATCTTTTACATCACTGGAAGCTAAACCCTTTTAAAATAAGTTGTCGCTTAATCTGAGAGTGACCAACGCAAATGTCAATATGAATTTTTTTGAAACAAGAAAGTCTCTGAAAATGATGCATTTAAAACTTAGAAATTAAAGAAACTAGATTTGAACACTTTTAAATTTATACAGAACTTGAGGGTTTCAGGAACCCTTTAAGGACCAATATTTAAAAAGTTATTTTTATATCCGCCACACTTAGTGTGAATGGTACTATCAGTTTTTCGGAAAGTTTGTAACGCATAAGAGAAGGCATCGGAGAATCCATAAAGTATATATATATATATATTGATCATTGACACTCGATGAGATGAATCGATTTAGCCATTTCCGTCTGTCTGTCTGTCTGTCTCGAAGAATTTTTTACTCTTTGTAGGCTATTAAAATATTCATAAAAGTTACAAAGAATAATAAAAAATGCAGCTGAAAAAAATCTATATAATTTTGTATTACCCAACAACACAATCAAATTGTAAAAGTTAAACACGAATTAAAAATTCATTAAAAGATAAATTTTAATTTTACGCTTAATATAAAAATTAAAAGCGCTTTTAAACTTAAAATATTTTAGAAGAGTTTTTATAAACCGGTTGCAAAGTGTCAAAAGAAAACAAACTAATTCAAATGCGTATTTAATTTGGAAATCACATTTATACAAATTTTATGTAAACATAACTATTAAAAAAAAAAAAAAATTTTTGTTGACAAAGTATCTTAATATTTCGCAAAATAAATTATACCGCAAACGAAGTTCATCAATGCAGCATCTAATTATCACGCGAAAAAATATCAAAAATGCAAATCACGGCTGACACTCAAAATCTTAAATGAAAGTGTAGGAGAGAGAGAGAGAGAGAGCGATATAGAAAAGAAAAGCACCAAAAATAAATTACAAATGTAAATCCCCCAAAAACTCAAACAGAAGAAAGAAGCGCTATGAAGTGGCTTTGAAATTCTAAAAAAAAAAAAAAATAAGTAAATAAAATAAAAAAAAATTTTTGTTTACAATTTATTATTTCATTTCGCTAACATTTCACAAAATTGACAAATTATTGTTAATACTTGTCTGGCTAGATTTCAGACGGACGGGGTAGGGGTAGCGTAGACTGCATCTTAAAAATAATTAAAGCAAAGCTGTAGGAACGAAACGAAACTTGGCTTGCGGCATGCAATATTTTGTTAGCTGACGTATTCGAAATTAAATCGGGAATTTTTATTTTATTTTATTTTTATTTATTTTTTTTTTTGTACACTATACAAAAATTATTTTTGGGGTCTGAAGATTTATGCGCAGAAATTAAAAAAAATGCAGACAAAAAATATAAATAATAAAAAAAAAACTAATTAATTAAAAATAAATAAATCTCAAATATATATTTTTTTTTTTTTTTTGGTTGATTTTTATATTTTTAATTCTTTTTTTCAATAATTAAAAATTTTTGGCTACTATAAATTTCAGGCGTAATACTCAATAGAAACGCAGTAAACAAAGTGCTTTTGAAGAAACAAGAATAAAAATTTAATTTTTTAAAATGAAACTTTTGCTGTTAACATTTCTAATCGGTCTGGTACTGGTCTACAGCCAAGAACAGGAAGAGAAGCAGCAGATTTCACTCGAGGATATTAATGCAGAACTTAATATCGATGATTTGACAACGCTAAAGCGTATTGCACGCTATGCGCACTTTGGAGGCGGATATAGTCCTTACTATGGCGGTGGTGGAGGTGGAAGAAGATTTGGAGGTGGTCAGGCTTTTGCTCAAGCTACGGCTACTGCTACGGCTACAGCTGGAGGATTTGGAGCTGGAAACTATGGACCAAGATATGGATATGGAAAGTAAACGAAAAATTTATTTGTCAATTAAAAAAATATTAAAAATAAAATTTTTTTGTAAATGAAATATTAAAATTTTTATTAAATAAATAAAATTGCAAAACAAACAAAAAAGAAAAACAAATTTATAAATTAAATCAAAAAAATTGTGTTAAACAAGTTGAACCACTTCGAAGAAAGGTGTGCATATTCTAATTTAATTGAAATAATTAGTGACAAAATCAGAAATTGCGCATATAAAATAAACTCCAATCGAATATCGAAGCACAGTTTTAATAAACCTTTTGCTTGATTTAATTCGTTATGAAGTTAAATTTGATTTTTATAGCACTTTTTGGTGTCTTGGTGCTCTGTCAGAGTGCTCCGCTTACCGAGAATGAAGCTGCTGAAAGTTCTGTGAATAATTTAGAACACATACGTGTAAGACGTGGCTTTGGTGGTGGCTATTATCCTGGAGGTTATGGTGGCTATTATCCTGGCGGTGGCTATGGTGGTTATGAAGACTATCCCGGCAATTATGGTGGTTATGATGGTTATCCAAACTATGGCAGTAATTTTGGTGGCGCGTCTGCTTCGGCGGTTTCATCAGCTACAGCTGTCGGCAAATAAATGGTGCCAAATAGATACATTATTTATTTAATAAACTAATAAAAAAAATTTTTAAAAAATTAAATGTGAAATGATTAAAAACAAATTTTTTTAAATAAAGAACTAAAAATATATGAATCGCTGCAGTCCAATTCATCATAAAAATCGACTTGATGTGTAGTTTGCTTTAAAATAACAAAAAGTAGCAAAATATTACCACAAAATAAATATGGCAGTTCCAAAATATCTGTAGCGTCTAATAAACGGTATATCGAAAGCTGCACATCTCTAGAAAATTAATCAGTTGTGTGTTGTGAATGAAAAGATATTTGATTTGTAAGTGCAACTTGCTTAACGCGACAAACGAATATAAACGACTCACAACTCACACGCTGAGCCGCTCTATTAATCGGTCTATTTATAAAACGATTATACGCAGTTTTGATTGACTGATCGAGCGAATATTACTCGAATATTTACACGAGTCATTCGTTGGCAAAGCGAAAAGTTTTACTACTAAGCTACAAGTGGAAACACTTTTCGTTCTTTAGCTCAGTTGCAAAATTATCCGATGTACATAATCGATAATCGATAACCGGATAAACGATGTTGAAGTTCTCGAGTTGATACGTACCGAAAAAGTGAAATGAATCGAATCATTTTGATTATTTTCTAAGCAGAACATTTGAGTTGAGTGACGATTTTATTTCGATTATACGATTTAATGTTTTTCGAATAATTGCGCAGGCGTCGAAATACGCTCAATCAGAAAGCTATTTTTAAAAATCGATTTTTTTTTTTTTTTGAATTTATCGACTTTCATATATAATATGTAAAAGTGTGATGTAATGTGTGCCTACCTCAAACATATGTGTATTTATATTTAAAAAAAAAAAATTAATAAAACCCAAACTAAAAAACGATACTTGAATTTATTGACCTACACTAAAGCATTTAGAACTCATCGATCAAAGGCGCAGCTTATTAAAAAAAAAAAAATTTTGCAAGTCGCAGTCCAATGAAATCCAATGAATCGAAACAACAACAAAAACAATTCAAGTGATTTTTCTATTTTTTTTTTTTTTTTTTATTTTTTTTTTTGTAAGCTACTTAATATCTTAATGTGCTATTTCCGATACTGAACATTTTTTTATTTGTATTTGTTGCACTTGTATTCTGTGCCTGTAATTTACTCTCACTGCGAATTTTCCATATAAAAGGCAACGATGTTTTTGTAATTTTTCACAGTCTAAAATTTACATTCGAGTGTAAAAGTTTACAATTTGCAAATAAAATTGAATTGAAATGCATTTTCTTACCTGCGCATTAATTGTGTTTAGCACATTTATTGTGTTAGTCTATGGCAATCCTACGCCAGAGGATAAAAATGTACAAACAGCAGAAGCGAAAAATTTAATTGCTGCGGTCGATAATGCTGGAGCGGCACATGAAAATCAGGGTGTACGTCAAAGGCGGCAAGGATATCGTGGCGGTTATGGTGGTTTTGGCGGCAGAGGTGGCTACGGTGGTGGCTACGGTGGTGGCAGAGGCTTTGGATATGGTGGCCGTGGATATGGTGGCGGCTATCGTGGTGGTTATGGTGGTTACGGCGGTAGACGTTATTATGGTTAAACGTTTTTTTATAAGCTGTGTTTTTTGTTTTGTAATATTGCAATAAATTTTATTCAAGATAATCAAGATTTTAAGATTATTTTTATTATTACATAATACGTATTTATTACGTATGTTCTCAAGTGCATTCAACTTAATAAATTAAAACAATTATAAACAAAAACGTTCGTGATATAAAGCAAATTAATCGTGATGTGGAATAATATACTAAATTATGGTAAACAAATTGCTTATAGCGATGCTTCTTATTTTTTTTTTTTTAATGCGACAAATTTATTTGCAAGTTTGTTGCTTAAGTCTTTTGTTTTTATTGTGAAACATTTTTTTGCTATTTGATTTTTTTTTTTTTTAAGTTATACATTATTTTTTTTTTCTTTTTACTAATTTTAATAAATTTTTTTTTTTTTTTTTTAATATAAATTTAAAAAAAAAATTTTTTAAAAAAGCAAAAACTTTCAGATTGAAAAAATGTTGCATACTTTTAGGCTATCTATAGAAAACCTAGCTGTGTGTTCATAATATTTCTTCAACTTTCGCTCACACAACTGCAACCACATTTTTGTTGTTTTAATTTATAATATTTGCTGCTTAAGAAATATTTTATACACATTTCAAACTGCTTAAAGCTATGACAAAGTTAGGCCTTTAAAAAAAACTTTCAGCGCAATAAAATATTATTAGTCATTTTCTTTTCTTTTAATTTTAAATTTTTTGAAATTAGGCATAGGAAATAATATAAATGAAATAAGCTGAGACATTTCACACCTTATTTGCTTAAGCCATTAGGGTAAAAGTGTAAATTGTTTATAAAGAGATTACAAAACTGAATATTGAAATTTTTACTGCTTCAATATTTAAAAAAAAAAAAAAAAATTGCTGTAAATTTAACTTTGTCGTTTTTTTTTTTTTTTTTTATTTATTTTTATTGAGCAAAGAAAATAAGCTAAAAAAAAAAAAATTATCATGCAACACTTGGTGAATAATTTTGCTAAAGAAGAAAGTTTTTATTTTATTTTTCGTTTTGTTTTGAAAGATCAACAAAATCTGCATAAAATGGCTCTGAAACGAAGCAGCAAGCAGTAGTAACATTTTGAAAACGGTGCAAAAATGAAGTCTAGTTCAGTTTACGCAGTTTTATTTTTTGTTTGCGTTTGCTATGCAAATCCACTCAAGGATACGGAACGTGAAAAGCGACAAATGAAAGCAAATGTTAGCGTTGCCGATGCAAAAATGATACAAAATGCTGCTGGTAAGCGACTGCAACTGCAACACCAAATAGCATTGGACTTGAGAATTTAGCAGCAATGCAGTTACCCGTTAATCAATTGGCACTGAATGCTGCAGCAAATATGCAATTGACGCGTTATCCGAATTATCCAGGACTTGGATTTGGTGCATTTGGTCCAGAGCAAATGCCACAGCAACCCAACTTTCCGCTAACCGCAATGCCAAATATTGTTAATAATCCATTTCCCATGAATTATCCTGGAAATCCTAACTTAATGTTTGGCAATAATTTTAATGCAGCTGCGCAAATACCAAATAACTTTGGACAGCAAACGACACAGTTTCCAAATAATTTCGGACAACCAACATTTGGAGGCACCAATAATTTTGGCTTAGCAGCACAGCAGCCAGCACAAGGCTTGGATAATTATTCAACTTTAAATAATATTATTAATCTAGCCAATCTACAAGGTTTAGGCTCCTCACCAGTGCCAAGTGCTACGCTACCCTTTCCAGCAAATACATTTCAGCCATTTCCACAACAGCAATTGCCAGGCTTCTACGAACGCATGCCACAGGGCTATGCAGCAGCATATTAATTTATAAAAAAAAAAAAAAAACAAATCATTTCACATCAAAATTTAATTTATTTATTTAAATATTTTCTTTTTTCATTTTTTAAATAATTTATTTAATTTAATAAAATATTATTTATTTATTTTTAAACCATTTAAATTTGTCTGTAAACATTTTGATTGTTTGGCTTGTTCACCACACGATAGCCATTTGGTAGCTGTAATTGTGGCTGTACGCCAATATTTGGACCAACTGGACTACGTTTTGTTGCCACAGAGAAAACGCCTTTGCCTGCTGGCCAGTTTTGTGCTGCTGATGGTCCTCCTGAACGTGTATTATAATTGTGCGAAGGTGCGCGATAATTGAATGGATTTATGCCATAACGTAGTTGTTGTTTTTGTTGTAAATATTGTTGTTGTTGTTGCTGTTGTTGTTGTTGTTGTTGTAGTTGTTGTTGTTGTTGCTGTAATTGCTGCTGCTGCTGATATTGTCTCGAATTTTTAGCATACGCCCAAGCATTATCCAAAAATAAAAATATTACTAAGCAAACAAAGAAAAATGCAACAGTTTTCATCGTTAAAACCAACTTTTAGCTACTTCCTTTGCAAACTAAACATTAAAGAAAACTTTGCAACCGCTTTTATACTGAACCAGAATTTATATACATACAAAAACTCTGTTATTCTAATAACAAGTTCTTGGCTACTTCTTCGCTTTAAGTTTTTTCTTGTTTGGAAACTGTCATTTTCTTTAAAGATCACAGAAACATGTTAGTAGAAATTAGGAAAATAAATTCAGGTTGATTGGAAATCTATTTCAAAATTTAATAAAATAATGAATATAATTTTTTTAAAATTTTTATAAGGGTATCCCCTCGATTAATCTCCTCAAGTATTTGCAAAATGTGACACATATAAAAAGAGGGAACAAAAGTTGCTATCGTTACAAGGAACCTCAAGTGGGCTCTTGAGAAACAGAGTTTCAAGTCTATAGTCTCTGAGAGTAGAAGAGGTGGCTGAGGAGAAAACCCATATTCACCACACAATTAGCATATAACTGCCGTTTTGCTACAACTACAAATATCTCGGAAGTGGGCCTTAAGTACATGATAGGCTCTGGAGTATCAAAGCCAACCAGTATAGTTTAGTAAGAACCGTATTTTTGAGGGACATAAGAGAGAGAGTCGCTCAGCGATTCCAACTGCCAACGTTTCTGGAGAATTCTTTTCTTTACAACTTTTGCATGTGCTAGCCGCGTGTTTCCCAATGAAAGAGTGCCCTGTGATGGCGGCTGTTAGTCTCGCAAGATCTTTGCTAAAGTTTAAAGAAGAGGTCTGGTACGTTTAGGGTCAATCGTGTGCCAAATAAGCTTAGCTTTTCTGCAGCTGTTCATTTTTTGCCATTTATTATTTTTTAAAGAGATGAAGAGGGCGACCCTAGCGCTCATTGGGATCTGAAACACAACTGGCTGTGACTTACCCGATAAACCCCGTCTAGCCAGTGCGTTAGCTTGCTCGTTCCTGGAAATATTACTATGTCCAGGGACCCATGAAAGAGAGCGGACATATTTATAAACTATATGAAACTTTCAATGCCTTCTAGCCTGATTAAGCTGTAAATACTTTTTGTTTCTTAATTTCATTTGTAGAATATAATTAAAACCAAAATTTTTAACTCTTCCACGAATTCTTATCATTTACGGAAAAAAAAAAACCCATATTACACAAACATTTTCTGCTGGGACTTTTCCACGGCAACGTTTCTCCAACGTTTCACATACATAAAATTTTCACACATTTTCGCTGTATTCTTAAATTTAGCGCTATACGCACAAACATTCTACAAACAAGTTGCATTGCTTTCTTTGAAAGTAGGTAAAGTTTGCATACCAGATTCTAAACAACAAATAGAATCAATTGCAGCAACATATGTAATAATTTGTATTGCATATTCAAAAATATATAAAATCCGGTTTCTACGCAGCGTACAACAAATAGAAAATACTTCAGATACATATGTAACAGCGATGCGTGTTATTTGTCAAGTACAGACACAAGTTTATGAAACTCGTTTAATCTTTTAAGTTGTTTTTTTTTTCTATCTTTTTTTTTTTTTGATTAATTTAAATGAGAAAGGGAAAAAATTCAATCAATATTTTATGTATGACAGTTTTATGGATTAACAAGATTTAGAGTTACAGATATGGGCTGAGTTTTTAAATTGAAATTAGTTCAAGTTTATTAGAAGCGTCGCCAGACATATTTCACATGCTGCGCAAATCTAAAGGTAATATTTTTTTTTTCAGGTGAAAGTATTCTCCTATTTCCTGTCATAAAAGTTACGGAACTACTCATAAAAACAGCATGAAAAACATTCACACAGTTTGCTATTTCATTGAGGTAATGTGAACCCTTTGGGAAATTCTTTTTTTTTTTTTTTTTTTTGAAAAATATTACAAGAATAAGTGCTATCGATTTTACAAAGTATCTCATTACAATAAGATACTTTTCAGTGTATAACTTCTAATTGCATGCGTGAGTATCTGTGTTACTTTGTGTGATAAAATATAAATGGCTTTACCTGTAATTTAAAGGTCAATGATAATATGGTGCAAACAAAAAAAAAAAAAAAAAAAAGATATGTTGCACAGGTAAAAAAAAAAAACCATAGATACACACAGCACATACATACTTGTATAATCCCTAAGCAAAGTGTATGTAGCTACTTTTGAGTTTAGACGAAAATTTATGTGCGCTACGCTGTCCTAAGAAGTATCTTAAACTGTATACAACATAAAAATTTGTTTTTCGAGATAAAGTGCACTTAAAAACTCATAAGATACGCATGTGTGTGGGAGTTTTTTTTTTGTTAAAGAGAGATGCAAGATATAAGAATAAAGTACCACGTTACACATGCGCATGCAGAGTACAAATCGTATAAGTAGCGCAGCAATGAGTTCAAAGTGCAACAGTTTCGAATTGCAACGCAAACGGTGCAGTACACATACAAAAAAAAAAAAAAATTTAGAAAATGTGCTACAATTTATTATTTTGCATAATTTTATTTGGCTACTTCGTGCTTGAAGCAGCAACATTTCCTTGGCTAGCGCATCATCCCGGCTACGATGCCAGTTTGGATCCAATAGTTTGGTCGCGTGCATTTGTTAAAGATAAATTCAGACGTTCACGTAATAGCAAAAATACTGAAACGAATAATATAAATGCAGCAGCAGCAACAAGTTTTGGCTATGATGCACCCAAAGTGACGGTTTATGCTAAACGCCGTAGAAATCCATTCCCGGCTACAACTTGGTATTCGCCACAGCCGCAGCAGCAAGTGCAATTCTATCGCAAATCAAATTATAAGAAATATTTAAGACGTAAACATAAACTCGATGCACGTGCATATTATGACTTGGCTTAGTTTGCATTTGTGAGATACATTTGTATCTGAGAATTTGTAAAGCGTGATATAATAAGTTTATAATTGTAATTTAGTATTTAAGCTATTTTATTTGTAGTATTGTCTGAATATATTAATAAAAAATTAAAAAAATATATTTAAATAAAAGTATCTCAAAATATCTCAAAGCAATTTAAAGTAACTCAAAACAACACAAAGTATCTCAAAGCACTTTTTCTTTACAAATCTTACAACCTATCAATTTAAAACCAGTAAACCAACTAAATTTTAGACTAAAGCTTACACTATTAATGCAGCAGAAACAATTGCTAAGGTCAACTAAATTACACTGCATATACATACAAAACAGTTCAATAAACGCACGAAAGCTAAAAGTAACGACAAATATTTATGATGTAACATAACAGTCAGACGACAGACTCAGCGAAAGACCTAAATAAATAAAAGAAATAAAAAAAAATTGCGCTTTAATATTTGCTCAGATACGCCCTAAGTATAGTCAAAGATTATTTAGCTAGAGCGCTGTGTGTAAAGTAGTTTTTGAATTTGTGTGTTTGCCAAACCCAAAAGTTTATAAATCGAAATAAGTTACTAAGTAAATCTCTACACGTTCTTCATATGTACTTAGCTACACAGCGAGAAAAATGCTGTTAGAAAATTAAGAATGTTTTACGTTTTATTATTTTTGATCTGTCCGATTTCAACAGTTCGTTTTAGAAGAACAAAAGTTTCTTGATATAAAGAACAAAGGTTCTTGATATAAAAATGAATGTTCTCATTGAAACGATTACCATTCATATAGTACACAACAATTTCATTCAGAAAAAGTAGCAAACGATAATTTTCGTCCCCTTCAAAATAGCCCCTTCCCGATATAATACACTTATGCCACCGCTTCAGTCCTCGAAACATGCCAAAAGTCTTCTTCGGTATAACCTTCAGAGCGCGTGCCGATTCACATTTAATGTCTTCAATCGACTGAAAACGGTTTCGTCGGAGAGGTCTTTTAAGTTTTAAAAACAGCCAGAAGTCAAAACACACAAAGCCAAATCAGCTGAATAAGGTGGTTGCGGAACGATATTGGTTGCATTTTTGGCAAAAAAGTCTCGAAGAATCAGTGCAGAAAATTTCAAGAAAATTCTGCATTTTTGATACCAATCGAGACTTGACACGTTTGAGGCCCAAAACATCTTTCAAAACTGGTATAAAATGATCCGTTTGATACGCCAATTTTATCAACAATGTCTCTTATAGGTAATCGACGGTGTGCCATCACTAATTCTTTTACTTTTTGAATGTGTGCATCATCCGTTGAGGTCGATGGTTGACCAGGGCACTCTTTGTCTTCAACGCGTTCTGGTAAAGCAAAATATGCCAATTTTATTTTTCGCTAAAAAATGTATTTGCTTGATTTCTCACTGTGTACTTATAGGTTATATAGATACATAGTCTGGCATCATTTAGCAGAAAACTTTTTCAATGAAAGTAATCGTTTTTTTTTTTCTTCGGTAATAAGTATCTTCACTAATTTATTGATATTTGCAATTAGCATAGGCAAGACCTCGCATAAGACTTTATGAATTAGATACATACTTGTAGAGTTTAGAGCGAAAGATAGATAGATAGATGGTTAAATACACAAATAATGAATGAAACAAATTTAGGCATACTATAGGCCATATTTACGAAATGCTTCATGGCACATATAAAAAGCATGAAACGCACACATTTTCGATTAAGTACATTTCGATACATTACGACTTAAGCACGCACGCAGTTGTTCTTGACTTTAAATTTAAATTTAAAAAAAAAAAAAATATTTTAAAAAATGAAGTTCCTCACTTTAAGCCTTGCGCTGCTACTTGCCGTCTGCCTAAGCGCAGCAGTTCCTGTTGAAATTTATACATTGCCTGTAAATGCTGAAATTGATAATACGCCTTTAACTTTATTGGATATCGAGAATGCTGATCAAAATGTCGTAGACTCTGATGCGGAAACACAACGTGCTGCACGCGGTTTAGGCTTAGGTTTAATTGCTGGCAAATTCGGCGGTGGCGGCTTTGGACATGGTTTCGGCGGTGGACTTGGCGGTTTCGGTGGTGGTTTCGGACTTGGCGGTTTTCATGGTTTAGGCGGCGGTTTTGGTTTTAAGCCATTCTTTGGCAAACACTTTGGTTAATTTTTAGAATGAAATTATTGTTTTTCTTAAATTTAAGCACTTTTCTGTATTATTAAAATAAATAAAATTATTTTTAGTTCAAATTAAACAAAGTCGTTCTGAAATTTTGGATTTAAAGCGCCATAGTAATGTAAGGCTGCTTCCGTAGTTGTGGTTCTTAGCGCAATTTTTGGCTGCGTGCGTACTGCTAACTGCGGCGGCGTGGTTGCTGTGTTTCTTAAAAAATGAAAATGTTTAAAAATATTTTTTGTACGCAAACGCAATGATTGCCACATTTGGCGCAGATTTGTAGCTAAAATAAAAAATAAAAAAAAATTATATACAATTTTTTTTTTTACAACGAGAAAAGTTACCTTTAGGTGCTACATTCCTATCATATTCTCTCTCATCTGGCAATAAAGTTCTAAAGCAAAATGTAGTTCCAAATAAACAAAGCAGCACAAAACAGTTTAAAATAATTTGGTAAACGCTGTGAAACACGGCACATTTTGTCCAAAAATGCTTTAAGTCGGCTCCAAAAGTGACAAATTTATAGTTTAACAAAAAAAAAATAAATTTTACAACTAAATTACGCCGCAGTATAAACTTTCTCCATAAAAAAAAAAATATTTTTATTTGAAGCCAAAAAATATCACATTTTTATTTTTATTTAACAAAGATTTTTACAACTCAAATATTAACCATAAAAACCACCGCCAAAGCCGCCACCATAAAATCGATTTCTCGACACATAACGTGTACGCGTAACAACGCGTGTGCGTCCAAAACCGCCACCATAACCGAAACCACCATAGCCATATGGTGGTGGCGGTGGATAATAGCCGGGACCAAAACCGGGACCATAACCAAATTGTCGCACTTTACGCGTTCCAGCATTTTCATCTACTTGCGTCGCTGCTTCAACAGCTTCCAAGGGTGTTGCTGTTTCATTTGTCGCTGCTTCATTTGTTACTACTTCTGGAACTGCCTCATTAGCCATGGACTGCACTTCTTCTGCAATAACTTCCAATTCGACAGGTTTTTCCGCATTTAAAGTTTCATTGGCTACATTAATTCTTTCTGGTATTACTTCGGTTTGTATTGCCACTGGTATCCATTCTTCTTGATTTTGCGCCTGTACAACACCCAAAGCCAATGCGCACAGCAAGAAGTACTCCAATTGAACTTTCATTTTAAGAACTACACCGATTTATGATTTTATTAAAACTAAAAATTTTAGACGCCTTACATATGAATTTATAGTCGCAAAAATAATTTTTCTAAAGAATTATTTTCTATTTTTTTTTGTTTAGTCTTTTTAATTAAAGTTCATTTGCTTTTTGGCATTGAAGAATTCTTTTATTTTTTCGTTTTTGTTCAACTTTGCTTACCGCAAATAAATCTTTTTAAAGTAAAAAATAATTAAAGCAAATTATTTCCAGTTTGAGTTGACGTTTTGACAAACGAGACTACACCTCAGACACAATATTACGGAAATATTGCTCCATTAGAGTTTTTAGTATGTTGCTTTACAGTGGAGCAAATATTTTATATTTTTAAAGTCTTCAGATTTGGAGAATTGCCGAAATGGAATAATAAAAATTTCTAAATTGGTTTAACTTCTTAAAATCATTGCTGCATATTCCCAAGTACTTTTTTAAGACTTTAATGCCACTGTAAACATTCATACTTCATATGAGTGCCACTTAAGTGCCTAAAAGTATTTGTTTAGTTTGTTTACGTACAGAAACACTGGAAACTCCAAATGTTTATTTATAAAAAATATATTAAAACAAATCAAACCTAAAAGTGCTAAGTCATCAATAAAATAGTTGTGCTTCAACACAGACACTTCACATGAACTGAATGATTAGCTAGATCATTATTTAAGTATTATATTTTTTGTTATAATAGTCTTTTGAACAGCGTTGTTCTCAATTTCAATTGCAAAAAATTTGAACGAAAGTGAATTCGAGAATATAGTAATTCTGTTCCAAAAAGTTTTTAAAATAATTTAAAAGAGCAACGTATTAGTTTTTCATTCGATTTTAATTGTCACATAAATATTTTATTAAACACCACATTTCACATTTAGCCTAAGAAACCACCGCCTATGCCAAAAACTTTAAATTTGGCAACACCACCACCAATCAAACCACCACCTAATCCAGCACCATAACCAGCTCCATATCCACCTATATCCACCTAACCGCCACCATATCCACCTCCATATCCACCACCATAACCGCCTCCATATCCACCACCGAAACCACCATAAGCAGGTACAGTTTGCACCGTTGAAATAGTAGAAATCACCGGCACTGTAGTCACAACTGGCACTGTTTGTACAATAGGAACCGGAGCAGGTGCTGCAATTGCACCACCACCTCCAATAATGCCACCGCCAACAACACCTCCAACTAAGCCACCGCCTACGACCCAAATGACGTACGCTGCGTTGATGTGCTTCATTATTGGCAACTGATACCAAACTATTTTGAGACTGCGCAACTATTGGCGTTGCTGCTGTAAATTTGCGTTCCAGCTGAAGCACTGCTAGCATTATGAAGATTAGGCCAAACACTTGCATTATTCAAATTTTGTTCTTAAAACAAATTTATTTAAAAATCAGCAAATTGATCGCTGTGTGTGTTCCTTCGACCGATTGCGTTGAACTATTGCACAAAGTTTGTTTTGCTAACTCGCAATTTAATGTTATTTATGCAAATTAATTAGTAGCAAATAATTTGCCGGAGCAGCAGCAGCCATGAATAATGAAAAAGGCACAGCATATAACTTTAAAGTTTACTTTAGTAATTTACAAAGGTGTGGATTAGCAACAAATTACTGTACGCATCTTTTGGCTATAGGAGTAAATTAGGTTCAAGTACAATGGCGTGAGTGTGCTGGTACAGTACTGTGCATTTAAATGGGTACACACATTTATTTTAATTAAAAATGTAAAAAAAGAAAAAATTGTCACACGACGCACTGTCGCCATTGAAGCCGCTGTTCGCTTATTGCTTTGGCGACAGGTGTCAGTGTGGCCCGTGTGAGAGAGGGATAAACTGCAAGAATACGAATAGTGAATTGAGATGCCAAGAGCGATGTGTACATGACGCTCAATTTTTCTTAAACAGAATTATCGAAAAATCGAACTTATATCGATATTTTTTATTTAGTAAAGTGTTAAAAATATCGAAAAAAAAACAGACTATCTCAACCTGCATAACATCACACATTCAACCTGCATAGAAACATCTCCCGCATATAACCAAGTATGTTCATTATAAATAGACATTTTTTCATAAAACCAAACTAACGACTCACTGACAGAATCCCCCATTTAGCACCTAGTTCATTTCAAGGTCAATTACCATTAAGCGACAAACACAAATAAACCTCGAAAAAAAAATCCCAGAAGCCACGTGTATAATAAATAAAAGCAACTGTTTTGTGAAAAAAATTGAAAGTTAGATAAACAAATAAAAACGATTAAACATATTTTGTAAGTTAGGCTTATTTTGTTATTAAATCTTAACATCTTCCAAATCAACTCGTAACATAATAAAAACTACAACGCGCAACTACAGCGATTTAAAATAGACAAAAGCTTTGAGCGTAAAAACAAGCAAAAAAATACAATTTTGATAAAAATGTTAACTGTGTTGCGTTACACAATTTTGCTATGCATTCTCATAATTTGCATAGAAAATACAAATGCAAAGCTAAGACAAAAACGTTCGCTAATCGATGGATCCAGTGGTCTCTCCGGTTTTAATACAGTGCAACAGGTGCCGGTGTTATCAAATATACAAACAGTGCAGCAGGTGCCAGTGTTGTCCAATATACAAACTGTGCAACCTGTAGCACAGCCTTTAATTGGCGGTATTGGTGGCATTGGTGGCGGAGGCATTGGTGGTGGTGCTGGACTTGTTGGCGGAGCTGGTTTTGGCGGTGGTTTTAAACGTGTACACGAAAGTTATCGCGTTAGAGCGCGTGGATTCGGTGGTGGTGCTTTTGGTGGTGGTCTCGGTGGTGTTGGTCTGGGTGGTGGACTTGGTGGTTTTGGTGCTGGCGGCTTCGGTGGTGGTGGCTTTGGAGGACGTTATCGTGCACGCTATGATTCGCATTACGTTGGCGGTGCAGCAGGTGGTGGCATAGTTGGCGGCGCTGGACTATTGGGTGGTGCCGGAGGTGGTTTCTTGGGCTAAGCTGAAGATTTAAATTAAATTTTTAGATTATTTTAGATAAATTATAAAAAAAATTAATAAAGGTTTTTTTTTTTAAATACATAGTAAAATTTTTTTGGAATCCATAGAGTCGAGATTCGCCAGTTTATATTAAATATGAAGATCCCATTATGAATACTTCATATCGAGAACGAAAAAGCAAGATGTACCGGGATAACATCGAAAACATTTTCACTAAATCGATTTGTAAGGTTTTATTTTCAATGTGGCGGATCTTAAATTTGATTTTATTTTATAGAAATTAAAAGTACTAGGAAAATTAGCTACCCTACGGTATTAATGAAAACACTCGAAGTATCAGTGTAATGGTGTAAATTTTCGAGTATTTGCACCAAAACACTTACACCAAAACTCTGAGATTTCGGTAACACCTCTGATAGATCTATAATTTTTTATGGTGAATTCCTGTGGCATAATTTCCAACAATGTTAAGGAATATATTTAAGCTTTGTCATAGTTTACTGATTTAACTAAACATTTTATCAATAAACACACCCTGTAAAAAATTTTCTGCAGACATGCGCATTTTCAGCCCCGGCGCAAGTCAGCTCTTTTTTTTACCTCTCTCCTTTTTGTCTTTTCGAAGAGTGTTAAATTCTATTCCTTCTCTGCTTTAAGGAAACAAAATTCAAATTGGGAAAAATCAGTCGCTCGTCTCAATCTCAAACGGCAGCAACGTTTGAATTATAACCAAAAAAGAAAAAAATAAATAAATAAAATAAATACATTATCTTTGCCATTATTTACTTTTTTTGTGTTCGTTAGGCGGGTGACGTGTATAGCTGGTGGCAGGGGTGTGTGTAGTGACACTGAAAACAAAATAAAAAAAAATATTTCGTAAAAAAAGTTTGCTTTTTCAAAAAGGGGCAAAAACAAAAACAATTAACAAATTAGTGCAAAGTAAACGTTTGTGCCTACAAGTAGTAAAATTTTTTTTTTTTTACAAAAAAAGAGACAGTTTTTTTTTCCAACTAAAAATAGCAAAAGATATTTTTTTTTGCGCTTGTGCTTGTTATTATAAATATATTTTTTTAAAAAAGCTTCATATTTTCTACATTTTTTTTTTCCTCGTTTTAAAAATAAAACACAAAATATGCCGCGCTAAATTAGCTGCAATGAAATAAAAAAATTTGTAAAAATTCTTTGCAGTTTTGCATAGAAAAAGTTGGAAAAAATACGCGGAAAATTGTACCAAATTAGCTCAAAGCAAAGTGATTTTCTGTGTGTGTGAGTGTGAGTGTGTGTTATGTGTCTGTTGCAATTTGTTGCTCGTAAAAATTTTACGCAAAAAAAAAAATAAATTAAATAAAATAAAATAAAGTGCTGCGAATTTAATTTAAAATCAAGAAGTAAGTATTTTTTTATTAATTAAAAATTTTTTATTTAAATGTTTATTTTTTTTTTTAATATTAATTTGGCTCATAAAATTATAGAACTAAAAAAAAATGCATAATAAGCAATTTTTCAGTATGTTCCTTTGCAAAAACAAAAAAATGCTTTCACAATAGAACACGAAACAGAGTTGCCATATTCTTTTTTAAGGCCTATACACTTGGTTTAAAAAGGGGCAGACAACACAGACAGCAGAGTATGGAAAGCTGAGTCGATTTAACTTTGTTCAAACATAAATCCTCTCTAATAACGCGCGTCCTGGTCGCGGAACACCGAAATCCACGATGCTTGAGATAGGGAAGCAACTTTAAAATTTACACGCGAAAACGCGATATTAGCCCAATATTCACGAAAATACAGATTTATGGAGTACACAACATTTTGTCTTCCTCAGATACGTAAAAGTCTAAAGCTTGGAGTAAAACATGTGTCCAATTAAAAACAGCAGAATTTTAGATTAATATTTATCCAATTGGAACAACGGGAAATATTTAAAAACCTGGGCCCAAAAATGGTACATCGAGTTAGGCAGAATCGGAATCAAATGTTTAGTTCTTCTTTTCAGAATAATAAACTAATGGACAGACATACATATCAATAAAATAAAATTTTTAAAACATTAAATATAGCACAAATATATTAAAAACCTACCCTATAAAAAATATTTAACTTATATGGCAACGCTATACAAAAAAAAACTCTCAGCTGGCAATGAATTATTTTGCGCTCACTCTTGGCAAATTTAAAAGAGAACATTAAAAATGGAAAATAAAATTAATATTAGGGGTGCACTTCTTCTGGTATTGTTCTTATCTTATTGGAACAATAACTTGCGAAGCCTTTGATTAAAAATATTATTCTTCTGCTACTGCGTCTGTTTTTAACATGAATTAAATTTCGCTACAGCAATAATTGGCTTATTTAAACCATTTGAAATAAAAAGAGAAATCCTTTTATAAATAATAGATTTTTAATTTGAAGCTATTAAAAATATAATTGAAAATCTATAAAATTAATAATTGCAAAAACTAATACATCAAATTGCTTTTTCAATTGAAAGACTTTTCAAAAAATGTATAATTTATATGAAAAGTGCACTCAACCAAAATGTAAACTGACAGCTGTCAAAAGCCTGCAAGTCCATAAGGCCTTATTTCTTTGTTTGTTTTTTTTGTAAAAATCATGCTCGAGGCTAGAAGCGTAACATTGCAATGCAAAATAAAGTAAAGAAAAACAAACAAGCAACCAAACCACCAGGTAAACACCCCCCAATAATAAAAAAAAAAAATAAAAACACCACCAACAACAACCACAAACTAGCAGTAGTAAAAAATAAACAATCTAGTACAATACAAAGTAGGCAACATGAGTGCATCACTCATAGTAGTCGTTCGAGTCGAGTGGTAGTTATTGCAATTGGGGGTGAAAAAAACCAACATATGAGTCTATAGAATTTCAATGCAACACTTTGTGCATTGTTTTTTTTTTTTTTTTTTTACTAGTTCAAGGTTATAACCATACAAAATATGTACATAGATATTGTAGCTACATAAATGTATCTTATAGATACATTGCAACAAAATATTTTATGCACAAACAAATAAGTCAATTCTTGGAAAAGTAACTTAAGTCACTTCATATCATTTAATCTGCCAAATAAGTGCAATTTTTCTAAAAAGCTGAATTTATGTTTACTCAGCATAATTGAAACGCGACAGCGTCAAGTATACAAGATACTTCTATCAAAAAAAGCTGCCAATATAAACACTTCAACGTTAAACCACAACGAAAACAAACAGCTCAGCTATTGAGTGTTTTAATATTGCATAAACAAACAATTTTTACTGTAATCAAATAAAAGATAGTGTATAAACACATTTTGAGTGCATTAAATTTTAGAAACGCTTAGTAAAATAGTTTTTTGCGTTATAATAATTTAATATATCTACAGACAAATGATTAATTAGTTGTTAGCTGTTTACAAAGTTTAAATTTAACTCAGGAACTGGGTTCTCCATACATTTTTTTGTCTTAGTTTCCAAAAATGAATACAAAAAGAAAATTTTCGAGAGATATTTTCAAAATACCGTTTTTTGGGATCAACTTTTAATTATTACTAAAGCCTGAAATTGTTCAAATTTATTTATGGATTTATATTGCATGCAGTAAGAGTACTAAAAATCGAATCTAATGGAAGCAATATTTTCAACCAAAAAAAAGTGTTAATTTTTATAAGGGTTGTGCCTTATACAAATCCATAAATTTGTTTCCTTTTTAGACCAATTTGGAAAATGTCAATATTTTCGTAAAAGAAATTATATACATAGAGCAACTCGACAAATAGATATAATTGAGTCTTGACTTACTCGAGCCGATGTATTGAATAAACGAACGCTTCGATTAAGCTCATATTTTTATTCGAATAAACGAGTAATCTTTAATTCGAGTATTCGTTTATCCGATCGAAGTTAACTGTTTCGTTCAATTATTCGATCTTTCGGTTATGACTCGAGTTTTACTCAAGTTATTGAATCATTTTTATACCCGTTATACATAGTGTAAACGGGTATATTCAGTTTGTTCGAAAGTTTGTAACGCATTAAAGGAGACCCCATAAAGTATATATATTCTTGATCAGCTCGATGAGACGAATCGATCTAGCCATGTCCGTCTGTCTGTCTGTCTGCCCGTCTGTCTGTCTGTCCGTCTGTTTGTTGCTATGCGATTCATTCGCTTAGTTTTAAAGATATTTAACTGATATTTTTAAACTTAAGCTTTTCTTGGCAACGACTAGGTTAAGTTTGAGAATGAGAGTGCCACGCCCATTTTTAGGTATTGCCCCCATACAAACTTACCGATTTTTTTCGATGTTTTTGTATAAAAATAGTAATTATTTACGAATGTATTCGCTTCCAATTGGGTAAAAACATTTCTTTTGTCAACGAGTGTCAAATCCAAGTTGCCACTCCCATTTTTTCCCTGTTTTTAACTATTTTGACTAGAGATGGGGTATGGGATAGGTTTTTGTCTTGGCCCGTCGTGGTCTTGTGCGTCCTTGTGGAGCAAATCACCAGAAATTACCATCTCTAGCCGCATAATTATTTTCAATATTAATGAACGGAAATTACTTTCGATAAAGGAAGTCATTATACGCAAACCTTATTTTTTTTTATTATCGCAAAAAAGTTTAACACCTTTTCGTATGGCACGACATTCAACTACCAAAATTGAGACATACAAGTTTAAGGACATTCAAAGTCATTTATTTCGTGCCAATAAACGTTTTACAACTTCATTCACGAAATGCACCTTATATAAAACTAATAAATTAGTAGAAAAACGTAAGCAGCTTACCCATACAAAAGTATCTTACTACAAAATATTTATTTACACAAAATAATTACGTATTTAAAACGTAAAAAAGGGCTGTGACGCCTTTTGCTAATTTAAAACAGTCATGCAATGGCTGCTGTGCATGTAACTGACCTTTTTAAATGAACTTTGAAAAAAAAGATACAAAAATAAAAAAAAAACTTGCAATAGCAACAGGAAACCATTGAAAAAAAAAAATAAAAAAAATAAAAAAACTGTGACACGATTACGGTCAACGTAACGTATGCGCAATTTCTATGTTTAAAATAGTTCTGCTAAGAAAATTAAGCAAGTACATAAATATTGTGTAAGAAATTTTATGAGTTTGTTTACTGCAATAACTTCACGCTTCCAGACATACATTTAGTGGGTCATCAAAATTTATTACATTCATTTATTTTATTAGCTAAGAGTGCCATATTGGCTAAAATCCAAAGGCAACAAAATTATGTTTGATTCAAACAGACTGTTTATACACACTATTTTGGTTTAAAATAGAACAATAATAAGAAAAATCAATGAATGAATTAAATACTTATTGCGTATCTTTATAATTTTTGCATTGTATGTCCGTAACTCTCAGTAGCAGTATTGATAAAAATGGAACACATAGAGAAAAGTAATGAAGAAAAATGATAAAATTTTAATGTTGTTCATATTTGTTGACAATTTAAGTTTAAACGTTGTCAAGCAGCTTATTATTTATTTAGAACACATTGTACATATGTCCGTAACTCTCACCAGTGGAATAGCTAGAAAAAAGGGTATGAATAAGAGCACTGTGACAATTTTCATGCTGTCCAACGTGTAAATTGATTTCTTTTTTATCATTTGCTTAACAATTTTTCCATAACAAAAGCATTTCTGTTTTTAGAACGACACAACAAGATACTAAATAGACTCAACGTTTAAGCAAAAGCACTGATATAGCAACACAGCACAATGAATATTGAACCCTTTGTGTAATTGTGTTTTCGTACTTTATACCATACCTTTCATATATGCCATTGTCCAGCTAAACAATGAGCACAGCTATGTAATACCTGAAGCAAAATAGCATAACAGAATAGAATAGGGTTTTGAAATGGAAAAAAAAATGCTTTGAATTTAGAATAGATATAAAATGCATGCTTAGTCTAGCAGTTAACAATGCATACAATGCAAAGTATGCTTTGTAATATTTAAATGGAACGAAAAGTATTCAAAAAGTATTCAGTGTACAATGAGTACAAACTAAGTCAAACAGTGAAATAATGACTTGTATAACACTTTTATCTATAATTGAGTCAAATAAAAGATAAAACAAATGAAATAACTATTTTTTAACAGCTCAACACTTTGAAAGACATTCACAGGTACATACTCGTATATGAAAATTTACAAATGCTGCTAATGCTTTATTTAAATCCAAAGAGATTTGCTTAAAATAACATCAGACTGACCCGCTTAATGCTCATTTCCGGCACGCAACAAGAAATCCTTCAGACTAAAGCCAATATCCTTTTGCGGCCTTACTTCTTCTTCTTCTTCTTTAACTTATGTTGTTTTGCTTCTTATGCGCCATGTTGACGCCATTGAGTCATTGAAGCACAAAAGCAAACAAAATAAACGACGATGGCAAAGTTTACATTGGTAGCTGCAAAAAAAAAAAAAAAAAAAAAAAATAAAATAATAAAAAAAAAATCACTCATACCACACATTGTACCAAATTGGCAAACTTGGCAATGCACCACACAAATAGTGTGAACGGGTAGCATCAATTTAGCAGAAAGATTGTAACACATTAAAGGATATCTTGATCTTTTCTACGAGAGGAATGTGTTTAGTCCGTTGCGGTGCCTGTCCGTCCGTCTCTCTGGCAGTCTGTCCGTCTGTGTTACACTTATCATTCGCTCAGTTTTGAAGATATTGACCTGAAATCGAAACTTACACTCCAATTTTTTTTTTTTTTTTTTTTTAATAAAATGCAGTGTATCTGTTGGTCGTGTTTGCAACATAATTTTTGTATTTAATTTTTTTTTCCATGCCTGACTTTTTGTTGACTGAAACGCAAAAATTAGTGACGTAAAAGCTATATTTCTCTTGTCTGTTTAACTTTAGGGGTTTGTATGATATTTTTAACTTTTAGTGAAAAAAAAAAAAACTTTTTCAATTCATTAACGTAAAAATCGATTTTATGAATTTTGATTAAAAGAAAACAAGCAAATTAAATTAAATTAAAAACTTTTCAAATTAAAAAACCTTTACAGCAAACTTGACGTAGGTCTTCTAAACTTGGCTGCTGCTAGCGATTATTTTTTTAAACATTGATTTAAATAGAGCATGACAGCTGAAGTTATGGCATCGGATATTAACTGGGATCCGTGTAAGTTTTTTGAAAATAATTTTAGTTAATTTATTTAATTTAATTAATTAATTTTTTTTTTTTTTTTTATTTTAAGCACTCTCGAAATTAATTTCAACACTTAAAGAATCGGACAATCTATCAAATGATCAGGAAATTGATTTTCTTAAAGCATTACTCGAATCCAAAGAGCTCAATGCGCTTGTAAATGTGCATACAAAAGTTGCTAAAGTTGGACGTGATGATCGTTTGGCGCCAGTGCTCTCGAATTCGGGACAGGTGCATATAAAATGAATTTTAAATTTAATAAATTTTTTAAATACAATTTTTTTGCTTTTTTTTTTTTGTAGATCTTGTATGAAGTTCTCGAACAATTATCACAGCGCTGCCATCTAAACGAGGATTGTAAAGAGGCCTTTCATCTATTACAGGAACCGCATATACAGGTTAGCAGCTTAAATTCGCTAAAATAAAATTTTTTTTTAATATTTTTTTTTTTTTTATATATTTCTGTACAGAATCTACTCTATGCACACGATGCCATTGCACAAAAAGACTTTTATCCGCATTTACCGGAAATTCCTGTTGAAATGGACGAAGATGAAGAAACTGTAAAAATTGTGCAATTAGTTAAAAGCAATGAACCCTTGGTAGGTCTATATAAATTTGTATTGTATACTATATAAAAATTGGCACCATATATTTTATTTTTTACTTCAACTGCGTCTAATCGTCTCATAATTCATTGTGTAAAACAAAAAAAACTAAAACGTTCTGTTAGCTACTTTGCCTTAAATGTGTTCTGTAAAAAAAAAAAATTTCATAAATTGCTGCTTTCTAGAATTGTACAAAGTTCTACTGAAGTCTATGCTTTCCAAAAAAAAATGTTTATCATTGTCAAATCTGTGCCATATTTATAGCAAACAAATATCAAAAATAATATGATAACCAAGTCACGGAACGTTCAAATGAATTTAACGCGCAGCAACAATTAAAAAAAAAAATCGATAAATTCAAAAAAAATTTTAAAAATTAACAGATTTTGGAAAAATTTCTTATGCAGCGGTTTCGAATCTAAGCTAAAATTCCCAAGGAAATTACAATACTGTGTTGTAAAATCTATAAAAAATAATCTTCGAAAAAATAGCACTCTATTTTAGAAAGAAGACTGGCCTGGTTAGCATGAAAGATCCCATATATAAGGCATTTATTTAGTAAAAGAAATTCAAAAATATATTTTGAACTAAAACTAGTGCCTTACTTGACGCTACTTAACGCTCGCTCTGTTTTATATATGATTTTTTTTTTTTTTCTTTATAATTTGCTCAACGCATTCCAGGAAATTGGGTATTGATGCAACTTAACCCTAAAATGTCTTATCGCGTTAAAAAATTTTTTTTGTGTTGGTCTCATATCTCTCATATCATACTGTTTGAACTAACTGTGTCTTATATATATTATTTTAATGAATGGCATGAAAGATTTGAAAAGAAGCCAAAGAGATTTTATGTAACATATCTGATTATTTCATCTTTTCTGGAACCAAACTATTGACTTGATAATGGGGAGTTTTCTGACAAAAAAAAAACTATTCGCAAAACCAGTAAGTCTAACAGTGATGAAAGTAGTGTGCATCCCTAGGGATAGCACGATTAATTGTAAAATTGATATTATTCGTATATGTCCTAAGTCGTTTAATCGCTTAATTATTAATGAAACACACATAAAGACAACAAAGTCTTTCGGCGATTTCAATTTCGGAGCGATTTTAATTATCATTCTGCAAATCGAAAACACATTTTGATAGTCGTTTTTTTTAATATAATAATTTTTATGCATTTTTGCATTGGTGACCCCGGCACAAGAAAAATATCGAAAAATATTAAAGCCATTATCGCTTTTATGAATTTTTGCATTGGTGTCCCCGGCATAAGAAAAATATCGAAAAAAATAAAGCCATGTATTACATACATTTTGGTAGTCGCTTTTTTTTTTTTTAATATTATCGTTTTTATGCATTTTCGCATTGGTGACCCCGACACAAGACGTTGCAAGACATTAAAGGGTTAAGTGGACTGAAATGTGTTAGTTTAAATCATTCGAATTTAACTTCCCAACTACTACTTCGCTACATTTCATTAAAAAACATTGGTCTTTGATAACATATTAAAAAAATATTAATTTTAAATGCATTTTTAACTAATTAAAAAAAAAAAACAATTTTTCATAACTATAATTTATTTCAAATATATTTTGTATTATAATAAATTTCAAAAAAAAAAAAAAAAATGAATTGATTTTCAAAACAATAACACAGACAGGAGCACTAAGTGCGGAACCAATTGTTGTAAGTAAAAGTTGTCCTAAAAAAAAAAAACAAAAAACTTGAATTGTGTACAAAATTGTGTTTAGCACCAAATGCACAAATACATACACACACACACACACACACATACATATAAATACAGCAACATAAAGAAACATTTTCGTTAAATATTGAACAAAATACACACACTCACTGTATATACAAATAAATAAAAAAACAAAACATTTCAATGTTGTATTTTGTCGTCAATATCTTTTTCTGTCTCTTTTTCTCTATCTATATCTCTCTCTCTCTTTTACTCTGTCCATTCACAATAAGATTAATCCAAAAAAAATAAATAAAAAACAATGAAAAACCCACATACGACTATTTCCGAAACGTTTTTTTAATATTATTATTATTATTATTTTTATATATAAAATCTTATAAATCTTTTTACATTTGAACTATATTTTTTTTTTACATTCTTACAGGGTGCTACTATAAAAACCGATGAAGATAGCGGTAAAATTATTATAGCACGTATTATGCATGGTGGCGCTGCAGATCGTTCTGGTCTTATACATGTTGGTGATGAGGTGAATTTTAATTGAATTTTTTTATTTGGAAATTTTTAAAATTAAATTTTTTTTTTATTTTAATTTAGGTTATCGAGGTGAATGGTATCAATGTGGAAGGGAAAACACCGAATGATGTTCTAACTATACTGGTAAGTTTGAGAAAAGCTCTTTTGGGGCACACACAAACTAACATATACAACAGTCCTAACTAGAGATGGACGCACAACTAAATATTTAATTCCGATTCTGCCCATCCCAACGTATAAAGAGTTGAAGATCTTTTCCGCTTCCTCCTATTTTGGCCATTTTCCTTAATTATGCCGCGCATCTAATATGAGTTCCGGTGCTCCGCGAGCATCTTTAGTCATCAAAAAGAGGGACCCCCAGGGCGGTTCTTTTTTCTCTATTTGTGGTTTCTTACCCTAAACTCTATACTTACCCAACTAAATCGGGTAGGTGTAAAGGTGAGCTTACGCAGACGATATTGTGGTACTAGTCTCCGGTCTCTGTTCTTCCGTGATAAGCAATATTATGGAGGGGCTCTGGGTAGGGTTAGCAGATAGGCCATCTCTAGTCGCAACACGCGTGATACAATTATTTTATTTTATTTTTTTTTTTTTAATATTTCCATAGCAAAACTCTGAGGGAACAATAACCTTCAAACTGGTGCCTTCCGATGGCAAAGGTGCACAACGTGAGTCCAAAGTGCGTGTGCGTGCACACTTCAATTATGTGCCAGAAGTTGATCCGTATATACCATGCAAAGAGGCAGGCTTAGCTTTTCAACGTGGCGATATACTACATATAGTATCGCAGGTAATTATTTCAAAAAATAAAATGAATTAAAAAATAAAAATAAAATAAAAATAAAAAAAACTCTCAACAGGATGATGCCTACTGGTGGCAAGCGCGTAAGGAAAGTGAACGTACTGCCAGAGCAGGTCTGATACCAAGTCGTGCATTGCAAGAGCGACGCATAATACACGAAAGAAATCAACGTGAAACAGGCGATGCTGATTCGAAGAGTAAGTTAAAAATAATTAAAGCCCAAAAAAAAAAAAATGATTCATTGCAACTAAAACATTTCATAAAAGCTAAATCTGCATGTTTTATTTCTATATTTCATTTTTTTTTGCCTGCCCTGAACTATACTTCCGATTCTTTTTAACAATTGGCCACATAACGCACCACCATGCATAAATAATTTTTCATCAATAAAAAATATCAGAAGGTTCATGTGCCTCCATATGTAACACTCCACCCGGTACACCTACGCTACATACGAGCAGTAGCAGTTCGTCCTGTCGTCAGCCTAAGACTAAAAAAATTATGTATGATTTAACAGAGAATGATGATTTCGATCGAGAATTAATTGCCACTTACGAAGAAGTAGCCAAACTCTATCCACGTCCGGGCGTCTATCGACCTGTAGTGCTCATCGGAGCACCCGGTGTGGGACGCAATGAATTACGTAGACGTCTGATTGCGCGTGATGCTGAAAAGTTTCGCAGTCCAGTGCCATGTAAGAATATTAAAAATATATTTTTTTATATATAAATAATATCAAAATGTTTTTTTTTTTTTTTGTAGATACAACACGTCCCATGCGTACCGGCGAAGTTGCTGGACGTGAATATATCTTTGTGGCACGTGAAAAAATGGAAGAAGACATTGAAGCAGGCAAATTTATTGAACATGGCGAATATAAAGGCCATTTATATGGCACCTCGGCTGAGAGCGTCAAATCGATTGTCAATGCTAGCTGTATATGTGTGCTGAGTCCACATTATCAGGCCATCAAGACGCTGCGCACGGTACAACTGAAACCCTTTCTTATACACATAAAACCACCGGAATTTGAAGAACTTAAAAAGACACGCACTGAAGCGCGCGCTAAATCGACTTTCGATGAGGCAAATGCACGCAGCTTTACCGATGAAGAATATCAGGATATGATAACACATGCCGAACGTATCGATTATCTTTATGGACACTTTTTCGATGAAGAGATTATCAATGGCGAATTGGTTACAGCTTTCGAAAAATTGGTGCATATAGTGCAACGCACTGAAATTGAACCGCTCTGGGCACCAGCAGCATGGGTGCAATAGATCTTGGAAATCGAAAGTATAATAATAAAATGGAGCTTGAACAAAAGACAAAACACTGCTAGAAAAAAATGCCAAACAAAAAGCATTAACTAAAAAGCCCTAACTACACTAAATGAAAAAAAATAATAATATTAAAAATAATGTTTAAACCAAAAAAAAAAAAAAAAAAAATTGGGCTTAACAATTTTATTAAAATAATTTAACTGAAAGTTAAAAAAATATATTAAAATAAGAAACTTCAAAAAAAAATTAATAATAAAAAAAAAACACCAAAGTATTTTTTCGAATTTAGCGTTTTATGTAGTAAAAAAAAATCGAACCCTAAAAACAAAAAAAAATATATATATAAAAAATTGCGAAAAATTATATATACATACATACACACATATATATATACTCAACATTGTTACAGTTGAAGTTGCCAAGATTCTAAGAACATTTAAAGTTCCCTTAATTATAATAAAAAAAAAAAATACACTAGTTTACAAAATAAAAAAAAAATTATTTCTGGAGTTTCGAAAAAAATTAAATTTAGTTTAAATAAAATAATAATATTTGATACAAGAAATTATTTTTTTTGCTTTAAATCATTATTACTGTAAACTAGTGTTATATAAAAAAGTTAAAACCCATACTAAAATGTAGTCCATTAAAAACATAAACTTAAAAAAAAAAAACATTTTCACAAAATGTACCTTTTTGCGTGAAAGTAAAAAAACAATGAAATTATAACAATAAAATTAACTGGATTATTAAAGTTTATATAAAAAAAAATAATTGTTTAAAGAAAAAAAATTATAAATTTAATTAAAAAAATGTTACAACAAATTCTGAAATAATGTCCAAGAAAAAAAATTATATATTTACAATTAAAAAAAAAAAGAAATATAAATGTTAAACGATGCATAAAAAATTGTTAAAGCATTGAAAAAAAATAAATTACAATAATAAAAAAATTAACTATAAATTAATTCCTAAGCCTATAATATACTCTTGTATATATGTATGTATGATTAAATAATTACACCGATGAAAATGCAAAAATAATTAAAATAATTAAAAAAATCTTTAAAAAAAAAAAGAAAAAAAACTGATTTATCAATTTAGATTTTAGTTAAAATGACCCAAAAAAAAATTAGTTCACTAAAAAAAAAATAAACAGCTTAAATATAATTTTAAAATTTAAATATAATTTTTTTTTATTTGTCATTTAAAGACTAACTGGCAGTTACTTAACTGTTACTTATAGTTTGTGTTAAACTGTATAAATTTTAAAATGTGACACTTTTATGAAAAAAAAATTTTGAAATTGAACTTTATTCTTTTTTTTTTTTTTTTTTTTTTATACTTAGTTTTTGAATAATTTTAAAATATAAATTGCAGTAACTATGTAATCCATTGATTTATTGTTTAATAATAAAATCATATAAAATGCAAATCTTATAAATTGAATTAAATATTGAAGATCATAAAAAATGTATTAAGTTTATTTGTGTAGTGTTGGAAAATGTTTTTTTTTTTTTTTTTCAGAATATTTAAAACTCAAAATTAACTAACCAACATCACTCCTCCCTGCAGCTTCCCCTGCAATTTTATGGCAATCGGTCGAGCCGTTCTCTAGTTACGGAGTGATAATCAATATGTTCACTTCTTTATATATATATATAGATTTGTAAAACTCTTTTCTAAATATTTCTGAGAACAGAAAACACATGTAAACTAAAATTATAGTCTCTTTTAACGCCGATATTGGAACGCTGAAAAATTTCTCAATTTTGGGGCTATCGAACTTCATTTAAAGATATTAAATATCGTTTGGGGCAACTGCTTCATGCTTATCCGGAGTTTTCTATAAGTTTTTACACAACAAAATTCACAACGTGTAAATGATGCCTAAAATAAACAACACACACACACATATGCAACGTAGAATCCAATACGTAGCTACGTTGTTCAGAGAGTGATAAGCAATATCAGCGAGAACACATCAATCCAAAACCACCTCAACTACCCCACCGGCATACGAACTTAAAATCGCAAGCGAATGCGATACTAGAGCGCATTCAACTGCGAACAGCCAAAGCGTTTGGTATTTGAATACAAAAAGACAAAATTGTATCTAATTAAATTTCAAGTTCTAGATACAAAACCTAATAGATACACTAAACAAATTTAAATTGCATTTAATTTGCTTATTGAATTAATTAAAGCAACAATATGTCCGGCATTGATTTAAAAAGTCTCGAAGAATGCTTGGAAAAGCATATACCCGCAGCTGAATTAAAAGAAGTTAAACGTATACTCTATGGCCGTGAAGATGAGTAAGTAAATAGTTAATAAAATATATAGATAATAAATGTCATACATAGATTTTATTATCAAAATTATATAACAAAAAAATGAGCACCGAATCTAGATGCTAAAATGAAAGCAAATCTTATCAATTTTACGCTACTTTGAACCATAATTATGTGTTTGTGCCATTTGATAAGCGTTTTATTAGCGCAAATAAACAAAACAATTTTATTTTAGAGATAATTTCGAAATTCTATGATAAATTTAAATAAATCTTTATAAAAATATTAAAAAATTTCGCGGAAAATTTTGAGAAATCTTTAAAAATACATATATAAGCATATCCGTTCATATGCGCGTGCATGAAATTAATAATCTTAATTTTTTGTCTATATAAATAAGTGTTTTTATAGAACATAAGCTACGTGACGTCATTAAAGTGGAACGTTTTTAAAATAAAGAAAAATTAATGATTTTTTTTTGTTTTTTATAAACAAAAACAAATAAACGAATCTGTTGCACAAAACAAAACTAAGAAATATGAAAATAAAAACAAAACAAGAAAAGAGAAACATTTTTTAATTTTATTTTTTGTTTTTTTTTTACTAGAAATGAGTAAAACAGAAAATTTGTGAGCGTATCTTTGTAAAGAAAATGAAGCAAAGAAAAATATGTAAAAACAAGTAATGGCTGTAGTCGGTATACGCAACTGAGTTATGCGCTACTTTAAAGGCAGATTTAAAATATGCACCTCCATCTTTACACAAAGCAAATATCCAAGCAAGCATTAAGCCTATTGTGCTCAAAACAAGCACATTGTGCATGAAACTAGAACCAATAGAAACAGTTGTGCTTGAGCTCGTATGTTTTTAGATCAAGAACAGTCGTTCTTAATTTGCTACAAGTGTATTTCTTTCTGTACGTGCATGCAAAATATGCACGGTCCTTATAGAAATTGCCCAGCACTTCTTTATAAATATGCCCAAAAAACCGTTAAACTTATGCAAAATATATATATTTTTTATAGCAACGTTCTGGAACTATCCGAAACATCAAAGTCAATTGCAGCGGAACATGGTTTTGAGCTGAAAGCCTATAAATTTGATGCAAAAGCGGAAAAATCTACGCAAGCCACGCATTGTGCGTGTAGCTGCAATACAAAATTCGATTGTGCTGCCAACGACAGCACCCATAGCGGAACAACGTGAGGCTATCTGGAATAAAGTGAAGCATATAATCGAAGCGGCAGCAGCAGCGAATGTCAATGTTTTGTGTACACAGGAAGCATGGAGTAAGTTTATTCAAATTGTTATTGTAATTTATTTTTTTAAATTATTCCGCCTTTCTAGCCATGCCATTTGCTTTCTGTACACGCGAAAAGTTTCCCTGGTGTGAATTTGCTGAAGAAGCTGAAACGGGTGCCACAACACAAATGTTACAGGAATTGGCTAAGAAATATAACATGGTCATAATTTCATCAATTTTGGAACGTGATACAACGCATGGTGATACTATCTGGAATACCGCGATTGTTATCTCAAATCATGGACGTTATATGGGCAAACATCGTAAAAATCATATACCACGCGTTGGTGATTTCAATGAATCCACCTATTATCTGGAAGGCAATACGGGACATCCAGTTTTTGAAACTGAATTCGGACGCATTGCAATAAATATTTGCTATGGCAGACATCATCCACAAAATTGGATGATGTTTGGCTTGAATGGTGCTGAGATTGTTTTCAATCCCAGCGCTACAATTGGCAATCTAAGTGAACCGTTGTGGGGCATTGAAGCGCGTAATGCTGCTATAGCGAATACCTATTTTACTGTGGCTATAAATCGTGTTGGTACCGAGGAATTTCCAAATGAATATACGTCGGGCGATGGTGCAAAGGCGCATAAAGTATTTGGTCCATTCTATGGTTCATCTTATGTGGCAGCGCCAAATGGTGCAAGAACGCCGGTAGGTGTCTAACATTTCGAAATATATGAAAAAGTATAAAAAAAATATGATAATTTCAGGGTCTATCGCGTTCTGCTGATGGTTTACTTATTGCTGAGCTTGATTTGAATCTTTGTCGCCAGATAAAGGATTTCTGGGGCTTCCGTATGACACAACGTCTGCCGCTATATGCTGAGTCATTCGAAAGAGCAGCCAATTTGGATTTTGAACCACAGATTATCAGGGAACAATAATTTAGCTGATACATGCTCTTGTATATTAGTACACATATTATTATTATTATTGTTGATGTTGTTATTGTATAAAGAAAAAGCCATTGTCAAACAATTATTTTTCAATTGCGTCACTTCCAGTAATAACCAGTCAGCCGCAATGCTTCACGTCTGCCCGATTCCACTGCACCATGTACCGTTGAAAAGTGATTCGGACTAGTTGCCTCACCTGCAAACAATATAACCGGTCTCACAGTCATTGGCGTTATTGATATTCTTGAATCTTCCAACGGTAGACAGCCCATAACATTTATCGGATGCATTAACTCTTCGGGTCCGGTAATATAACGTTTTGTCAGCAGCGACGGATACGAATAAGAGCCCAAAAAATTTGGATCGGTCGAAAATTTGCTAGTTACAATTTTCTTTGGTTCCGGTACGCTTATTTCGACTAAAAAATGACGCAACATTTGCATAATACCCTTGCGCAGCTCAGCGCTATTAATTGTTTCAATAATTTCAACATTTGGTCCCGTCGCCCAGGCCTGCAATATACGTGGCTGATGTGCAACGCAATAGAAGCCATAAATATCACAAATCCAGTCCAATTTCTTTGTTACATATTCTTTGATATGCTCTTTGGTCCAAACGGCAGTAAAACCATTCCAGCCCTTTTGCCAAAATGGATTCTCAAATTCAATGAAAATCTTACAAACATGTCCAAAACCCATAAAATTCATAGCGCGACGTTTATCCACGGGCAGCTGCGGTTGAAAAAGTGTTAAATTGCGCTTGAGCACACCAAGCGGTACAGTCATAATGACATGATCCACCTTATAATCACGTCCATTGCTACAAGTGACAACAACCAAACCATCTGCAGTATCCCATTCGACTTTTATGACTTTCGTATTAAATTGTATGCGTTCACGCAGCATGCCTAGCTCATTGCTGGCATTGCCTTCGACCAGAAACATAAGATACTGACGAAAGCTGCAAGTGAAGTAATATTTAAAATTTAGATTCATATACAAATAAAATTATTGAAATAAACTTACCCTTGTTGACGCCAATTCAACATCGGATCACCGGGACATTCTTCAAAATATTCAAAACTGCTACAAGCCATCTCATCTACGCCCACTGACGTTGAAGTGCCTTCCATGCGTTTAAAACTCTCCAGAAATTCCAATGCAATGTTTCTATCGATAAGCGCCAATTTGCCCGACTTCAATTCTGCTTCGAATTTCTCATCTAAATAACTATTGAAAGCACAATCGTACAAATGTATATCCTTGTAACGATTATCGAAAATCCTTGCCATTGTTTGCATCAGTTGACGTATTATTTCATCGGGTAATTTTTCACCAGACGAACGTATCCATTCAGCATTGTTAAAATGTGCTGCTTCTGAATCCAACATATTCAATTTATATACATCCTCATAGACAATATTATTCTCCTGTCCGTGCACCCATTGTGCACCTAAATCCACATAACCATCACCGAGCGGTATCGAATAAATGCGTCCGCCAATGCGATTAGATGCCTCAAAAATTGTGACACGCTTAAATTTATTACGCAGCAATTCGACAGCACAAGCTAAACCTGCGACGCCTGCGCCAACAATTAGTATGTGTGGCTCATCTTCTAGGCCTGTTTCCAGTTTTTTCGGATCTTTTTTGTTGAATCATTGTAATTTATTTGAAAATGTTTTTGTTGCGGTCTCTTACAGCAGAACTGCGTAAAAAAAAATTGATTAGAATTATAACAAAGCGTTACATGCATGGTGCAATAACTAAATGGTAGCATATTGAAACTCTGTCTCTTTCTATTGTTGACACCTTAATTTATCAGTCTCTCTTACACTGCTTGGCTTTTCTCTCTTGCGCACAGCTTAGTTAAAGAATTTAACGTTGCAAAGAGTTGAAATATGCCTTCTTATAGTTATTTCACCATGGTGTCTTTAGTTGCTATATACTCACTGCGCCCATTTGAATTGACAACGACTTTCTTGTATTTTTCGTATAAATTTTTTTCATTTTATTTTATATAGCATTTTTTATTATTTTTGTTTTTTTTATATAAAAATATATTGCTTTCTGTTTAGCATTTTAAACTAGTCAAATGGGAGTTTGTAGTATAGTTCAGAGAAAATGCTCTGCGATTGTGAAACCAATCTTATTATTTTTTTTTTCTCAAAATGTACAACATTTTGTTTCAAAATATATATATTTTTTTTTTTTTATTCTATACTACAAATTTCAATTTTCTATTAAAAATTTTACTATTTCCATTTTGTTTTTTTTAATTCTAGATCAAATTGCATAGCAACAAGTATTTTCTTATAGATAAGTACGCGCTTTAAAAAAAATTTGAGCTTTTGAAGACTTTGAAGAAGGATAACAACAAAATATGAAAAATAAATATAAATCATAAATTCAAATTATGTATGGAAAACATTCGATCTTACGAATAAAATAATGCAAAATCTCTCTGGGATTTATGTGTATGTATTTTTCAGTAAATGTGTAAACTTCAACATGGACTTCAAATGTCAGTTGATGACACTCAAAGTCCGCTTAATGTTATAATTGTGATTTTTGTGCCATGAGTTTTACGCCATAAAAATCGGCTAAACGTTTTGCCTCACGCCAACCAGACTCCACAGCGCCATGTACCGTTGAATAATAATGCTCACTTGTAGCTTCACCAGCGAATTGCACAATTGGCTTATCACAGCGTGTCTGCGGAAAGAGTTGCTGTGATGAACCATTACCATTGGTGAGTGGTGCATTCGTAACCACAGTTAACGGTTGTGCAAGATCACGTGCTGATGTACCCACTTCTTCGGTTAACATCGAACGAAATGAATATGAACCACGAAAATTTTTATTTGTATACCAAGTGGAGGCTTTAAAGCACACAGGTTGTGGTATTTGCCAGCGTAGAAATTTACGAAATAGATACATGCAACCATCTAATACTTCATCTTCGGGTAGTGTTTCCATGTGACGCCCATTGGCGCCAATTATCCAGCCTGCTAGTATACGGGGCTGATAGTTAACACAATAAAAACCGAAAACATCTTCCAACCAAGCATGTTCAGTGTTGCGTATTTCATCAATATCTTCTTCACGCCATAACAATGTAAAACCAGTCCAATCATCCGGCCAAAATTGTTCCGGAAATTCTATGAATAATTTATTTACAGTGCCAAAAGCTAAGCCATCTATGGCGCGTTGTTTCTCTACCGGCAGCTTCGGTTCGAAGAGACGCAACTGTTGCTCCTTTAGTACACCCAGTGAAACTGTGATTATAACATGATCAGCAATTAACACTTCACCATCGCAACAGCGTAGCTCAACGCGACAATCGTTACGTCGCCAGCCAATATGTTCAATGCGTTTGCTCAATAATACGCGACGCTCGAGTACACCCAGTTCGGTTTTCGGTTCGTCATGTGATTTCATTAGTAAACGTAAAAATTCCACATAGCCTTTATCCTTCCAATTCAGCAATATATCACCATCACATTCCCAATATTCCAGGTAACCACGTCCCGATACATCATTCAATGTATCCGATGCCTCTACAGAATTTTCAAATTTCTGATAATTCTCAAAAGAATTCTTTGGCTATTGCCATATCAATATCAGAGTTTTCCGGTCGTCGTAAAGCCTCATAGAATTTATTTGTCAGATAACTGCCAAGTGAACCGGCACAATTGCGTAATTCCAGTTGTCGCGTAACGAGGCTATCATTGACAATATCTTTCAGTCGTTGACTAATACTTTCGCTTACAACCTCACGATTTGAACGTACGCATTGATATTTCTCATAAACACTACCCGTTGATTCTAGCAATTTATGCTTGTATGCGAGATCGAAAACAATATTATCTTTTTCTCCATGACACCATTGTGCACCCAGATCAATGACATTATCAGCAAATGGTATTGTGTGTATGCGACCGCCAATACGATTTTCGGCTTCAACAATTATCACATTTTGAAAACCGTAATCGAGCAGTTTTGTAGCACATGCAATGCCTGCAGGACCAGCACCGATTATAACAATTTTTGTAGCTTGATTCATCGTTTTATTTTGCTGAAATAAAAAATAGAAGAGTTTTACAATTTTATAAAACTGATGGCATTAGAAGGAAGCTTATAACAAAGAAAGAGCACACTCAATTGAGCTATAATTAAATATTCTGGCTTAAAAAAACATTCTCTTAATAGTATCGATAAATTTTATTTCCGATACTTTAAGATATCGATATAGTACATTTTTTAATATTTTTAAATATCGATATTATATATTTTCAATATTTTTTTTTTTTTTTTTTTTTAATATCGATATTTTATGTTTTCGATACTTTTAAGTACCGATATTGTATATTTTCGATACTTTTGAGTATATTTGATACAGTATATTTGATATCGATACCTATTTATACATTTTAATTGTCACAGACCTATCTTGATGTGATAAACTTACACAGCTTGGCTTACAAAATGACGTTGCTATAAAAATGGTATCGATTTATAAGAAAATTTATTTGCCAGCCAATATGCTACATATGCATTTATGTTTGTATCTCAGTAATTAACCATGACTTGACATATATAAATGCAAAGTATAGCATTTTAATTTAGTCAAAAAATTGCAGAACTTGCAAAAACTGCATGAATAAGTCTTAAATTTTTATGTTTATTTGTTTAAAAATTTATTACAAAAAGTATCTGTGTGTTTGTGTGCTTGATTGTATCTCAGTGACAGGAAACAGTAAACAACAAGTATGAATTATGTACTTATGTGTACTTCATGTACGACAAATGCATTCTAATGTGACACCTTTGCTTTAAGAATTGTGCACCTACATAGCTGCCAACGATATCATACCACCCATACCATCCAACGATGACGACAACAACGACGACAAACATTCCTTTGTCACATTCAAGTCGCACTACAAAATATTAATGCAAAGTGCGCCAAAAGTGCGCTCATAAAATGAGCAAAAAGTCGTCGCCTCATGAATCAGTTTAGCGGCATAAAATAGTTTCACAAAAAACCTTTGATTTATGTACTCTAAGATATATGATAAAACATTGTTCATATACATACTGTAAGTACTTATGCTCATAAATATATAAAATTCGATTTTTTTTAAGCATTTGAGTAACAATATTGTATATTTTAATAAGCTCTATATTTTTTGATACTTTAGTAAGTATCGATATTGATACTATTTTTTATCGATATTAAAAAGTTCGATACTATAGTGGGTATCGATATTTTTATATCCATATTAACCGATTCGATGAAGACTTTTAAATAAAAAAAGTTGGAGTGTATATACCAAAATTTCACCATACCAAATAGCTTCCACGTCGTTAAGAACTCTAAAGGATCGATTCGACAGCTTCGATGTTTTTGCATAAGTTGTATATTTATTTATTTACCCTGTACCGAAAGGGTAAGGGTAAAAGGGTATATTAAGTCTGTGCGAATGCATGTAACAGGCAGAAAAAGGCTAGATAGACTCTTTAAAGTATATATTGTATATAGCTTCTAAGCCATTTTTCTCTAGCCCCATTTCAAGTGGTACACCCCATACAAATCTTTACCAAAATGTTGTTTTTTTTTTTTGTATTAAAACTTCTTTATCTCTTATACAAGGAAGTCTAAATTTAGTAGAAATTATGCCTATGATAGTTCTTAATAAAATATCCCAATATGGGTAGGAGCAAAAAAATTTTAGATATATGTAGCTCCTCATAGAAATTTTAAACCATTTTTCAAACTTTTGTATGAAATTCCAATACAAGTTTGGGTACTGGGTATGTTGCAGTCGAGCATACTCGACTTCAGCATTCTTTTCTTGTTTGTTATTATTATTAGCATTATTTTAATTTTTTTATTTTATTATTATTATTTTTTTTTTTTTACTTTTTATTTATTTATTTACTTTACTTTTTTTTTTTTTTTTTGTATTGGTTTTGTACCCTTTCCTATGCATTTGCACAAGCAAGTCTTAACCCAAAGTTCAAGATCAATAAGGCAAAAAGTCACACGTTTCAAACAAACATTTTCCCCTGACTGAAATTCAAATTGAAGGTCTTTACCGATAACAAAAATATAGCAAAAAAGAAAATTGGAAAACAAAAATATAAGCCCAAACAACTACAAAAAAATTGACAAAAAAATATATATACTATATATGTATTGTATATATATATACATTTATTAATAGATTAAGCAAAGCAATAGCAAATAAGCAGGCAGGCAGGCAGACATTCAAAGACAAACAAATTTTAGCATAATACATAGCAAAAAAAAAATATAATAAAATTCTGGAGACTTATACAACGAGAAAAAAAAGTAGTTAAGATACTCAAGTAGTTTTTTTTTTTTATTAAAATGTATTTTTCTACGCTTGCAACAGGAAAAATAAAATTGATTTTATTAGAGTCACACACACACACACAAACGTGTTTTTTTTTTTAATCACGACATTGAAAAGAAGTTGAAGTTGTGGATACAATTTGCTTTACTTCAATTGAATTTCTTTCCTTTTTTTAAGATTTTAAAACTCACTTTTTGGCGTTTTTTTTTTGTTATTGTGCTGGAAGACGTTGTTATTATTGCGCGTAAATTTATTTAAATTAATTTTGTTTATTTATTTAATTTGAAGTAACCGAATACAAAAAATCAAAGAAAGAATAAATTTATTGCACTCAAAATTTATGTTGCGCTCACGCGTTTTGCTTAACACGGAGAGAGCATGTTAAAGACTGAAAGGCAACGAATATGAAGCGAATCAATTTGCAGGAAACAACAACACAGGCAATGAGAAAAAAACAAACAAAAAAAAAAAAAGAAAATAATGAAAAACGAAAAACGAAAAAAAAAAAACAGAACAACAACAATAGCAGCACAAAATGTATCTCAAAATCTGGGACGAAACATGAACATAATTCCACAAAGGCAATAAATACAATTGTATCTTTTTATGTGTCTTTCTCTCTCGCTCATTTGTAAATACAAACTCTTCTCGCTCTCAGTTACTCTTTGTTGCGCTCATCAAAAAGCGTCGTCAACCGGCAATAGCAATCTCAGCAGCAGCAACAACAACAACAACAAAGAAAACAATACAAGCAACGTGTAGATTAAAATGCTGATAAGCAGCTAAAAAAAAAAAAAAACAACAAAAATACAATTAACAAAAACTACAGTAAAACGTAGCGAAAGCGTATTTGAGTTACTTAAAACATTTTATTTTAGATAATTGTTTTTTTTTTTTAATATTTATAATAATTAAATAAATGTTTAAATACTACATACAAATATTATATATTTTACATATCTTACCACAATTTATCACTAAAAATAATCTCCTTAAACATAACATCCTGCTTAGCAATGCTGACCATAGATTTTTTTCGATTTCATTGCATCCTGCACCTTTTCACGCACTTCTGCTGCCTTAACATCGTTACGTATATAGAAAAGACGCACCAGATGATCTTCACTCAGCGATGGATAACTGCCCAAGAGTGTATGCAAATCAAGCACCAGCAATTCAATATCGCAAACTATGAGCGCCGATAGCGTTGGTATCACATCCAACGGTGAATCGCTTAATGACATTTTTGGTGCAATTTTTTCAAAGAATTGTTTCAGACGTTTTGCTTCCAAATTAATTTTACGCGTTATAGCATCACATTCGGCACGTGGCTTCGATACGCGTTTCGATAGCATTGCACGTATATAGCGTTTGGCTAGCGCTTTTTGTGCCTCGTTAATGACCATTTCAAAGTTAACCGGACGCAAATGATTGTAATCATGAAAATAATCATCAAGCGTTACGCAAATTGTATCCACCGAAATGCTGCTGCCAAGCCATTTCACAGTAAAGAGCTCGTTGAAGTGCACCTCCATGTCTAGAAATGCTTCCTCAAGCAAATAATTTGCAGCGTGTGCACGTATACGCTGAAATGTAGCCAATAGTTTCTCGAAATCTTCATAGTGTTCTGTACGTGATTTAGGCCAGTAAAGTTGTTTCATCTGTTGCGCCAATTCAATCATTTGTTGACTATTGTTTACAATGGTTATAATGTAGTGCGTAAAGAATTTAATTTGATCGCGATTACGAAAATGATGCTCCTTCAATTCGATAACATTACGCAAATAAGTTTGACCGAATACTTCAACCTGTTGTATGCTCATAACAAGCGCCTTAAAGGTTAGCTCTTGGTGTATGGTATTGGTGACCTGCAAATGCTGATCAATCATTTGGAATATGATGACAGGTGCCGATGTATGATAGTAGTGTTCATCCTGATCGGGCGTCTGTTCCGAGAACCAATCTTGTTTTTCAGTTTCGCCTGCCTTAGTCATCCATTCCTGATAGTTACGTTGCATATTCTGCAGATATTCATCCTCTAGCGATTTTAAGTGTTCCGGCCGCAGTAGTGGTCCAATCAATTGCTGCACATCGACCCTTAAATCCGGATGCGACATAAGCTCAGGTCCAGGATAAGTGTTCATGACCCATGACAACATTGAAACATATTCGTTGCCTTCTAGACCAGAGCTGGCAATGTTATCAAGCTGTAATTACATGCAAAATAAATAATTTAGTTTATTATTAAAAAAAAAAAAAAAAAAAAAAATGCACTTACATAGCTTGATAAGCCTTCATGATAGAACTTAACATATTCATTGAAAATATCATAATACGCCGGAAAGCAAGGTACACACAATGATTTTACGACACGCAAATCCTCGAGTATTATTTGTCGCAATATTTCCAAATCACGCACCAGCCACATTTTATTGTCGGCACGCTCCTCCAGCTTAGAACCTTCGATGCGTGTCACCACAGACGCTTGTAGCACGCCCATAATCATCTTACGCCACTGCTTCGGACGTCCGGGTGGCAGAAAATTCGTTACTTTTTGTTGCATCAGCGCATACTGATCGTTCTTCTCTTCGCGTTCAATTATGCGCAGCGCTGTCACAATAACCGTTGGCTCCTTGCGCACTGTGTTCAGTGTACGACTCAATATTAGACGCAGCTTCTTTTCCAATGCCTCCGATACAGCATCTACTTTTTCAAAGTGTCGTTTTAATGTTATTTTATCGGAAGCATGCTGCTTCGGTTGCTTGTGCAATTCATAGAGTAAATCATCACGCGAATTTTCCAAATCTGCCAAACATTGATGCGCATTCAAAAGCTTATCTTCATCTATAAGAGACATTGTTTTCTGTACGCTGGCATCTACATTAAAGATGTGCTTTAGATTTTCCATTGCGGTAGCATATTGCGAATGTTTTGTATTCTCCTCGCGCACCACTTCCAGTGCATCGTATATTTCGGGCACATTTTGCAGCAGACGCTCTACCTCACGCATACGTTGATACACATCACGCACGCCTTCCTTGCACGACTCCAATTGTTTGAGTCCTACACGTACGCCGTCTAATTGATTTTGCATACCAGTTTTTAGTAACGCCTCTGATGACGCCTTTTTTCTGGCAATGCGATGACGATATTGATCGACTTTTTCCAATTGGCCAGGACGTTGTAGCATATTTTTAATATCTTTGAGTGCAGCTTGGCGTGCTTCCTCATTTAGTTGTTGCAAGTCCATAATGGATTTTATTAAAAGACAATAATAATAAATAAATAAAGAATAAAATAAGCAATTAGCAAATATTTTTAATACGTTTAGCACAGCTGTTGAAAAAAAAAAAACAGATGTTTGCTACAGTGTTGGTAGCTGCTAAGCGCTAAATGGGCTGTCAGTCGGTGCGAGCAGCACCGCACGATGTAAGTACGAACGAGACGCTAGATAATTATATCTAACTCTTTCCTCTTTACAACAAGTTAAACAGCTGATTTAGGCTGCCTATAAACATTTAAAATGGAATCCTTTAAATTAAATATAGCTGAATTATTCACATTTCAGTCTAGTTTAATCGAATTTAAGTGCTTTGAAAATGAATTCGAAACAATTAAACTGCTACACAAAACGAAAAAGCGAAAGCTTATGCAAGAGCTGAGCTCAATGTGGCTCAAATCTTTACAGAAGCAGCCCAAAAATGGTGACCAGGAAGCCTCAAAAAATTTTCGTGAAGCTGGAAATGAAATATTTAAAAGCAAACCAAACTGTGATATATTGCACGCGTGTCGTCTGTATACAAAAGCAATATTTGCTGCCGGTACTAATACAGAAACGCTTAGTTTAGCTTATGCAAATCGTGCCATGGCTTTGCAGCAATTTGGCTACTATAAACAGGCTTACGAAGATTGCGAGTGTGCTTTGGAATACAATTATCCTAAACGTTTGCAACATAAATTAGTAACACGCCAAGCATGCTGCATGCTTAAAATGTCTGATGCCTCAAAGTTGCGACAGCATATAGAACAATTGGAGCAATTCGAATTAAACGAAAGTTTTAAAAAGCAGTTAAGCACGCTGCGCAAGGATTTAGGAGCTTTAAATCAAGCAGAACAATTAAATGAAACAGCTACTAAGCAAATAGAGCTGCACAGACACAAGCAAAAGATGTTGGTATAATTTTTATATTTTTTTCTTAGCAATATTTTTTTTAATTATTGTTATATTTCAGCGTTGCAGACCCAACACCACGTGGTCGTTATATGTTAGCTGCACAGCATATATTTGCGCAAGAGCACATCTTTAGTGAACGCGCTGTTTCATTTGTGCCCGTAAATGAACAATTGATTTGTCAGCAATGCGCTGCAACGCAACTTATACCAATTCCATGTACAAATTGTAATGCAAAAGTAGTTTACTGCTCACGAAAATGTCGCCAGGAGCATGCTGCAATACACAACTACGAATGCGTTGCATATCAAATGTGCTTATTTGAACATATTGGCATATCGCATTTAGCATTTCGTACTTTACTCGAAACGCTGCCACAAATACTAGCCACATTAAGTGATGTCAACGATGCTGCACGCTTGTGGCGCGCATTAATGTCTGACAATGTTGCTAAATATGAATATGCTGCAACTCTACACATGTCGTCTCATTTAAACAAAATGCAAGCGGCTGATATATGCTGGTTTGCACTTACCGCGGAGTTATTGGTGCATTATCTAAAAGAGTATACAAACTACTTTGAAATATTTAGTAGTCAAGCCGCTGCCGTAGAAGATTGGGAGTTGATTGTTTGTAAATATTTTAATTATTATTTGGATGCTAATTTTGTTTAATGTATTTCCCCTGCAGCTGCATTACTGCTACGCAACATTGGTCAATTAATTTCCAATGCACACACAAGCGTTTCTATAGTGTCAAGCAGTTTAGACGCAAACAACATAACGCTGCTACAAACTGGCGTTTGGACAAAACCCTATCATGTACGCTTGGGACAGCTGCATCGTTTTTGTGTTTACACCGAAATAGCAGCAATGAATCTGCCTTATTTAAGCATTTGCAATCACGCATGTGCTCCAAGTTTTCAGCCCAAATTTGATGGACGTTTTGTCAGCACTTATGCAACTAAGAATTTACCAAATGGTTCAGAGATTTACAACTGTTATAGCCTGGACTATCGCAAATCAAAGTGTAGCAATCGTCGCGCAGAGTTAGCCATGACTTATCATTTTAAATGCGAGTGCGAAAAATGCTGTAGAAATAATGCAGATGTCGATTATGTGAGTATTGAGTGAAAAGATATTTAATATTTTTATTAATTTTTTTTTTATTGTAGGAGGCCTTTCATCGTTACCGCTGTGAGCAAAGTAATTGCCGCGCACAATTTGTGCCGCAGCTGCACAATCTGAAATGGTGGACCACAGAAAATGATGGCATAAATTGTAGCGCATGCGGTGCGCTGCAAGAATGCAAATGGTTGCATAAATTCAATGAACTTTTGGATGCAGCACATATGAAGCAAAAGCGTTTGGAACTTTTTAAGCTATTTGGGCAACTTGACAACTGGTTAACGGACTATAATGAGCTAAAATTATATTTAGCAAATCAAGTGTTACAAAGCTGCTTCGAAACGCTAAACGGTAAGCTTGAATGAAGCTATTTAAGAAATTTATAAATAATTTTTTCTATTTTCCAAATAGCTGCAGCAACGCATAATTTCGATGCCATTGAATTTGAAAAACTAACAAGTATAATAAAATTTTATCTAAGCGGCATTGCGGCACAATCTAATCAAATTTCCATTGAGTACGCCTGTAAAATGACTTATTTGTGGGATTTAATTGCATTGAAAAAATGCAAATGTAACGCAAACGAAATGCAAGAAATGCTTGCAACGCTCGACATTATTTCCAATGAATATCAAACTGTATTTCGCAATTACTATAAGAACTTTATTGAGCATTTAATTGTTGAATAATAAACCGGAATATTTTTTGCATTTTTTGCAAATTAATCTGTTGATTTCTTTGCAAGATCATAGCACAACGGTTTCGATTCGACGACTCCTAATTGTGCATCTTCGAAGGCTCGAAAGGATTGCGTGCGTCTGTTTTCAGCGTAAATTCTATTTCGTAAAATTTGACGACGTTGATTTACTTGCTGCGCCTGCTCAGCAGTTAAGCCACGGATTTCTATAATATGCGACAGTTCGCGTAGCGACATTGAAACCAGTTCCGTTTGAGATATATCCGGCAGTGGCCAAATGTTTTTGGATGCCTAAGAAGTAAATTGAGAAAATAATAAATTAAAGTGTAATCTTATTATAATACCTCGGTTTTATTCGAGTTTTTAGCTGTTGAAGCCATTTCGTGTGATGAGTTGCGTTTTGCTGCGTTACACAATACAGAAACCAACAGTTTTGTGTATATACGGAAATTTGGAAACAGTTACATACTCTGACAAAATTGTATTATAAAATAGACTAAAATTCATTAAAAATTGTTAATAAAAACGCAAAGTTCACTACAATTTACTGTTTTTAATTTTAATTTAACTGTATTTTATAACTGTATATTTACCAGTCTGCTATCGGTTGGCAATCAAAGATATATAGTAGTCGGGTTATCGGTTCTTATTTAGTGATATCGGTCCGATTTTAGTCTGCTATCGGTACGCCTTTAGTGTGATATCGGTCCGTGAGGACATTGAGGACTTTTGGTACGTCTGGTATTTGTGAGGACAGTGTTCGAGTCGCCCTGTGTGCACTGCAGTCGGCCACACTTGGCGTATCTATCTCTTTCTTAGCTATGCTGCTCGCACACATTATATCTGCACACATGCAGACCGATTACACCGATTGAAGACCGATTTGTTTTGATCTTTTTTTTTTATTGCATTAATGTTGTTGTTTCAATTAAAGATTACATTCTGGCAAATACAAATATACAACACATTTGGTCAACGATTTAAATTTAATCGCATTTCGAACGAATAATAACGACAAAATTTTTTAAGCGCTAACCAAACGCTAGTGCATATAAATCTTTTGTTAAACAAACTGACAAAATTTCAACAAAGAACCGAAGAAAAAAGCCAACAATACAATTAATTTCGACGTGTGTGTGTGCAAGTGTATGCGAGGTTTTAATATCTACAAATTTTACACATGTATATGCGCTCACTCCTCATTACGTGTCAGCGACAGCGAAGAAGGCCACAAAGCAAACAGCGCAGCGACGTAATTGAGAATGCTATTAGCAAATGAAAGCAACAACAACAATAATAACGATTTAAAGTGCGCTTATTATTCATAAAATTATTTATAAAGTAATCGGTAACTTTTGTACATTGTTTTTTTTTTGGTTTGTTTTGTGAATGGCTTACTAACTTCTATATGCTTTTCGAAAGATAAATTCGTTGGCCCCTGCTATATAGGGGCCACCCAATTTTAAATGGAACGAAAGAAAGCGTGAAAAGAAAGCAAAAGAAAAATACAAAAAGCGAAATAAAAACAATAACAGTACGATTATCCAAGGGGCAGCCGGGAACAGAGTGTTTTCGTGTGTGTTTGAGTGAGAGTGTGTATGTGTGTGCCTATATATATACGTGCGAATAATCATTCTTAGCACAACAGTCCAATAAAGAAAAAAAAAAAAACAAGTATAATAATTCAAATTAATCGACATATATATATTTACGTACGGCGCAAATTATAAACTTTTAACAAAGAATTTGCGGTGAAGTTAAATTTGTTGCTTGCGCATTCACATTGTTGCATATTGCCAACCATATCAACTTATTTTCTTTGATTTTTCTGGAAACTTGACGAAGAAAAGACAATACGCAGCTGTTCCCCGACGCAATTTAGCTCGTCGCATACGGAGCTAACAAAAAACAACAAAAACAACAACATTGTTAAGAAATACACTTGCCCCCAATGTGGAATTTAATGGCAGAATTATGAGCCTAGACCAATTAAAAGCGCCGCTAACGCAAATTGGTAATTTGGTCAAACAATTGAACAAGAAGAACTTTACTGAGAGCAGTGAGCAACTAAATCAGGTAAGTTATTATTATGTGTATTAATAAAATTGAGACGTAGGTGTTTTACTTAAAACGCCCACAATTATTGTTGAATCACATTAAAGCCATTCATGAACATATGTTATTGCGCATTGCCAACTAAGTGCGGTTTTGCATATTGAATAAAAAACCAAACCGTTAATTCGCTTCATGCATGCTTGTAGCTAAAGCAGGTCCTTAGACTATCTCTAAAAAGTGTGATTTATTAAAAAAAAAATTTCTAACATAAGATATATGAATATCAACTTATTTTTTTCTTTTTGGAATGGTAGATGACACAATAACTTGTCTTTTTTACTTAATTTGATAAGATTATTATGCATTTAAAAAAAACAACGACGACAACCCTGTAAGCGACACAACCAACCAGAGTTGCACAGCAAACGCGGGGTTATTAGTTTCGTTCAATGCTTCTTCTTCCTCTTCATTTTACACACACACACAAGCATCTATGCACGTATACGCTCAGCACTCACAAATCAACCATTGCTTCAATTCGGCAAGACGCCATTACAGTTTGAAAAAGAAAATTTCTTCGCTTGCTGCCGTCGTGCTAGTCGGTTGCATTTATAGAAATTCAAATGGATTTATTCAATAGTATTAATAAGCATAAAGATATTTAATATGTGTACAAATTAAAATTAATCGTAAAAACGTACAAATTGATTTAAGACAGTGTATAGAAGAAAATCTTTTTTAGTGCAAAAAAAAAAAAAAAAAAAACTGATATACAAACTGCCAACATCAAAGACGCGTTTAACTAATTGGCCCTGAAAGGTCTGTGTTTCTAAAGAAAAACAAAAATGCTTATTACTTTAAAACATTTATTTGCTGTGTTAAAAAACTAATAAAAGAAATATTGCAGAATAAGACATTTTCTTGGCTGTGTACTAAATTCATTGAAATAAATTTGCTTTTTAACACATACACATATGTATTTGTGCGCATATATACATATGTATGTATATGAGTTAAAATGAAGAGCTCTCAAGTATACAAATACCGCTAGTATAAGATAATAAAATGTAATACTTTTTTATTTCTGCAATTTCGTATAATTATTAATAACATATATTTTTCATATATAAAAAGCAAAGAAAAGCATTTTGCAATAAATTTTCACTTTGTTACATTAGCAGCTGCTGCTCTGTGTATTTGTACACAGCTGTTGTCTCTTTCTGCAATTCGTATAATACAGCTGCTTCTTTCTCACTTTAAACGATTTCGTGTTATATTGTGTTGCCAACTTCTTGTAGTCCACACATATGTGATTGTCTTCACTTTTTTTTTTTTTTTTTTTTTTTTTGTGATTGTCAAATTCCAAAAACAACAATTGTCACGAAAAAAAAAAATATTTAACAACACATTTTTTTTATATTGTAAAAGAACTCGTTCAGTTCAGTGCAGCATTTATTAAAAAAAAAAAAAAAAAAAATATTTTAAAATATTTGCAGTTTTTGTTATGAATATTAATATTTTATTTTTTGTTTTAGTAAAAATTTTTAATAATGCATTGCACATTGTCAGCAGTTAAGGTTAATTTACAAATGGTTAAGAACAAATTAAAAAAAAAAAATTTCAAATAAAAAAAAAAAAAAAAAAAAATTCAATTACAATTTAATCATTTCTATTTTACCATTTACAGTATATCGAAGATTTCGGTCTTGAAGCAGATCGTAACAGTCTGCGATATCTCTTCTCGGCCATTAACTTCAGCGATCCAACACCAAGCGGTAGCGCACAATTACAAGCAAAACTACTTGGAGCTCAATTGCAACGTCAATTAAATTGCTCCACAGTCATTTCGAATATTTGCTTTGCCATCGATCAGTGTCTGTCAACACAAAAAGTAAGCATTACATACATAACATACATATTTATTCCTAATTAATTCTTTTCCGATAGACACTTAAACCTACTGCGGTACTTATTGGCCAAATATCAAAGTTAACCGGCATCAATAAACTCTGCGAGTGTACACTCGCCTTGGCTTTAACACATTCAACACAAACTGATTTACGTAAATTTGCTGGCGATAATTTACGACGCACACTACCCGAGCTAATCGAATCTTATTTGGGTGTAAATAACGCAGCTGCTGCTTCAGTTAGTGGACTGCAAGATATTTCATTTGATTTACTGCAATTCTTGTTAGCTTCATTAGACGAATACGTTACACCATCATTGAAATTGCAATTTCTGCAAAAGTTACGTGAGGAATTTCCACGTTCTGAGGTGCCATTAATTTTGGCACCTTTTTCTGTATCGTGTCGCAGTCACGACGGCTTTTGGAACGAATGACAACGATACCGATGCAGAAGAAACGTCGATTAACAGCAGTAACATAAAAACCAATGGAGAATTGTATAGTAATTGCTTAAATGAAATTGGTATAGAGGAAATTTATGACAATTTGTGCGAAACAATATTTACAAATCAGGTAAATTATTCGAATAGTAGTAGAATCCTTATTGTTTTGTTATAATAGCTTGAGTAGTATATGCTGCCTTGATTTTATGTTCAATAATGTTTGTTGTCATATTATTGTTGTTTATATCAACATTTATATTAATGATGATGTTGGTCGTTTACAAGTACTATTATATGAGGCCTCATCCGTTGTTTATGCGAAATATCATGACTGCAAACCGCTTTAAATGTAAATTAATGAAATATTACAATTATCTACATCTACAGGCGAAAAATAATATTATGGACACATCCTGGATTAATTTAATCCTGGATATCGGTTACGAATTTACATCAAGTGTTGAGGAGTGCAAAAATCATTTACGTTGTGGCGGTGCACGCGAATTACAGTCACAAGATGTTGCAAAGATTATTGGGCTTATGTGCCGTCGTCACTCTTCGTTGCTAGATTGTAACGTAAATTTACCAACACCTGCAAATTTTTGGCCCGGCGCACAACAACCTGGCAGTAGTACATCTGGACAACAGTCTTCCCAGCAACAAAACTCTACAAATAATAACGATGGAAGTACAATTGGAGAGAACGCAACATCGTCTAGTGTTGATAAAAAGGACAAAAAGGAGTCTTCAGATGCCACACAGACGTGGAAACCGGATGTATTCGTACAAGCGCTCAAGGAGTTGGTGCCACAGCTGAATTGGAAAGATGTGTGCATGGGTAATATAATTAGTGTAAAATTCAATGTAATTGTGCAAAATACTAACCAAAAGTGTATTCTTTTTTATTGTAGAACTTGATCATCCCGAATTCATACTTAAAGACCGCATTGGCCTCGAGCTTCTGTTAACCATACTACGTCTCGGCACGCAATCTACAGTATTTCCACATCCAGAATGCATTTACCGTCACTGGCAGAACACCGAGGGTCAGCTATCGCTTATTGCAGCGATGTTGAAAAATCCCGATTTGTTCTCATTTGCTGATTATGTTTTTAGTTCTGCACCAGTGGAAGTACTAAAAACTGCACCCGATGCTGAAAATAAAGAAATATGCGCGTGGAAGTCGTTGCATCTAGTCGAAGTACTGCTATATCTGGCTGATCAAGGCTATTATACACAAGTGCATGAACTGTTCAAGTTTCCTGCGCAAAATTGTCCGGACGTACTCTTCCTTGCACTTTTACACATAAATCCACCAATGACCCCGCTACGGCAGGATTTGTTCAATCAGTTGGTACCTACCTTTTTGGGCAATCATCCAAATTCAAGTGTAATTCTAGCCAGCGCATGGAGTTCGGTGAATTTTTCGTTGCGCCAATTGATCATGCATTCAATGTCCGAGTGGTATTTGCGTGGCACGGAATACGATCAAGTTAAATTATCACGCATACTTGACTTGGCGCAAGATCTGAAAGCGCTGTCTGCATTGCTCAATGTACGCTCATTTCTCTTTATTATCGATCTGGCATGTCTAGCATCGAGGCGTGAATATTTAAAATTAGAAAAATGGCTTAGCGATAAAATTCGTGACCATGGTGAACCATTTATACAGGCCATGATCAAAGTACTGCAACGGAGGTGTCCACAAGTGATGAACGCAAAAATTCCTGATGATCAACTGCCACCCAAACAGTCACAGCTGCTGCCCGAAACGGTTAACACAATGATAACGTGTCTACAACCGTGCATGGGCAATGTTCAGCCTGATGTGGCTGAGGCTATTATGCAAATGTCTGCGAATTGTACAATTCTAGCAAATAAAGCGCGTGCAGCCGCTGCACAACAAGGCCCACAAGGCATTGTACCACCTCAAAGCGTTATGCGTGGACATCGCGGTATGGATTTAAGCGGCATAGTACCGCCAGTACCACCACCGCCGCAACCATTTTCCGGAAATTTAAGTGCTCAGCAAATGTTTGGACCCGGCATGGATCCTATAAGTAATATGACAAATAACATAGCAGGCCTAACACTTAATGGACCAAATGGGGTTTCAATTTCGGCAATATGTTGAGTAAGTATTAACTAAAAAGTACTTAAATAATTAAACATATATAAAAATGAATCTCATGTATAGATAACTTGGTTTCCACGCCAGCGTCACCATCACGTATAATGAATCCAGCCAATAGTCCATATCCGCTAAATCCAATGCCAATGCAAGGACCACCGCCGAATGTGGGCGGTCTGGGTCGTATGTTGCCATCGGCTCCGCCACCTACGCCAACGCCACCAAATCCAAACAATCCAATTATGGCGGATTTGCAAACACCTGTGTCGAAGGAGGTAGAGGATGAAGCTAACTCATATTTCCAGCGTATCTATAACCACCACCCAAATCCTACGTTATCCATTGACGAAGTGCTTGACATATTGCAACGGTTTAAGGACTCGAACAATCGTCGAGAACAAGAGGTTTTTCTTTGTATGCTGCGAAATCTTTTCGAGGAGTATCGTTTCTTTTCGCACTATCCAGAAAAGGAACTTCAGATAACCGCACAACTTTTTGGTGGCATAATTGAGAGAAATTTGGTACCAACATTTGTAGCACTTGGCCTCTCTCTGCGTTGCGTACTGGATGCGTTGAGAAAGCCCGAGGGTTCAAAACTTTATTATTTTGGTATAACAGCATTGGACCGGTTTAAAACTCGCTTACATACTTATAACAAGTATTGTGAGCACATTCGCTCTATACTACATTTCCAAGATTTCCCACCACATTTGATACAGTATGTCGAGTATGGTGTACACGGACAAGAGCCACCACCTAACAAATTAATTCTAATGGGCAATGCAGCTGCAGCTGGTAATGTAGTGCCACCTGCAATGGAAGCTCTGTATCGCAACAACTCTGTTTCGGGTAAGTTATTGTAAAAAATGTTTTTGTATTTATTAGCTAAATGCAACCTACGTTTACAGGAGCCCCCTCTGCACCAGCACCACAAAAACCTGTGGTCGTCTCGCAAGCAGCGCGTATGAAATCCATTGCTAATGCAACAAATATCGATACGCTTCTTGTGGCCAATCAAGAGGAAAAAATAACCGTACCACCTGAACCTGTACAGGATAAAACCGCCTTTATCTTCAATAATCTTAGTCAACTGAATATACCGCAGAAATGCGAAGAGATTAAAGAGATAATGACCAAAGATTATTGGCCTTGGCTATCGCAGTATCTTGTGCTGAAAACGCGCCTCAATGGAGTTCAACTTTCACTCGCTTTATTTTAATTTCCTGGAAGCATTGAAAAATGGCGAAATAAACCGATATGTCACTAAAGAGACACTGCGCAATATTAAAGTATTGCTACGTTCCGATAAAGGTGTGCAGAACTTTTCCGACCGAAGTTTGCTTAAAAATTTAGGACACTGGTTGGGTATGATGACAATCGGTCGTAATCGACCAATTTTGCAATTGGATCTCGATTTGAAATCGCTTTTGGCGGAAGCTTACCATAAAGGTCAACAAGAACTACTTTTTGTTGTACCTTTTGTTGCAAAAATTTTGGAATCGTCGGGTAAATCGAAGATCTTTAAATCGCCAAACCCTTGGACAATGGGTATTATGTATGTGTTGGGTGAATTGCATCAGGAACCGGATCTCAAGTTGAATTTGAAATTCGAAATAGAAGTTCTATGCAAGACATTAAACATAGAATTGGCAAAATTAAAGCCCATTATTTATCTTAAGGATCCATCACGATCGATGAACATTGAACAACAGATGTCACAGCCCAAACCAAAAGCTATTGAACCGGTGCCAATGCCGCAACCTCAGCCACCACCACCACCACAACAGCAACTACCACCACCACCACCACAACAACAACAACAGCCACAGCAAATACCGAATGAAAGTGAGGTACAAGCTGCTGCCATGTTAATGAACGCTGCTACCACTGCACCTGGCAGTAGCAACACTAGCGTAATTCAAGGAAGCACGGTTTCTTCGCCTAGTATTAGCAGTGATTCGTCTGGTCAAGTGGTGCTGCCTCTACCTGAACCTAGATACGCTTATGTCGATATTAACGTAAATAACTTCCAGATGCTTGCACAACAAATGGTGCTACCACCATCCATTGCATTTTTACATGCCAATCCTGGGCTCAAACACATTATACTGAATGCCCTTGAACGAACAATTACTGAATGGCTACAGCCGGTTGTAGACAGAAGTGTGCGTATTGCTTGTTCGACCACAGAACAAATTATTCGCAAAGATTTTGCGCTTGACGGCGATGAAAATCGTATGCGTACTGCAGCACATCAAATGGTGCGCAACCTGTCAGCAGGTATGGCAATGATCACGTGCAAGGATCAACTAAGTCAGACGTTGAACAGCAATCTCCGAAAAGCATTTATGGCTGCGTTGACTGGTGGACCCAGTTTTCAGGATATTGACGCCGCTGCTGTGCAGTTAACCAATGACAATGTTGAACTCGCCTGTGCATTTATACAGAAAACTGCAGCAGAAAAGGCAGCACCTGAAATCGATCGGCGCCTAGCACCAGACTTCGAAACACGAAAGCTTTCCCGTGAAGACGGCAGCAGATTCTATGATCAGCAAACACTTGCCTATCAAACGGAACGTTTACCTGAGCCAGTGCGTCTAAAGGTTGGGGCTGCACCTTCAAATCTATTTGCAGTCTATTCGGAATACGCGCGTAATATACCCGGTTTTCAACCATTGTCTGAACGCGATATTGCATTATTTCTGCCAAAACCTCAAGAATTGCCACCGCAGAATAACTTTGGCAACGATGAGATAGGTCTAATTTACGCTGAATTAGCAAACAAAATGGAAGCTTTCCTTAATAGCGCAGTCAATGTAACTAATCTTCATTTACAAGCCAGCAAGATGCACTCATTGCTTAATGCACTTATGGCTACCAGACGTCTGCGTGACAACGAAACTGCGCTTAATTTGCTAAATCGTGCTGTGGAGGCGTTTGTTGAGGGTTTCGTGAATGTACCGGATCATGTGGAGCAAATGAAACTTTATCGGGACATTATTCTACGTATTTTAGCACTAGTGCAGAATACATTTGGCGCCACTATCACTGAACGCGCAATTACCAAGTGCATCTTTGATATACGCGAAGAGTCGCGTTACAATGTTGAGGCCATTAAAATGCTAATCAGTTCGCATCTCGTCAACATACCACACTTCGATGCACAGTTGCGAGACGCTATGGATGGCGGCAACAACTTTATGGCTGTTACCTTTGCCATGACATTAATGGAACGCTTGTTGATCGATGATCGTGCATCGATTGTTGTTACTGATTCCGAGTTTATTGGAACTCTTGAGATGCTTAGTCGTATGCCGCAGCACAGACATCGATATCCGGAGGCGCTTGCAAATATGATCGACGTCGTTTGGGGTGGAAACACAAATCCACTAGAGTTTACAAGTTTTGCAGCTAACGATCGCTTTTTGGCCGGTGCGACACAATACATACACTCAGGGTTGCAACATGTCAGGGTAAGTCGTAAATATTGTAATTGAGTATTTTATTTCAAAATAATATAACTTCATTTTTTTTTTTTTTTTTTTTTTTTTTTTGCAGTCAAGCGACACTGATAACGATCCACCAGGCCTTCAAGAGAAAACCGAATTTTTGCTTAAGGATTGGGTTAGCATTTATGCTCAATCGAATCAGCCACAGAGTCGTGAAGCGAAAAATTTTGGATCGTTTGTACAGAAGATGAACATGTACGGCATACTAAAAACGGATGATTTAATTACACGTTTCTTCCGACAAGCAACACATATCTGCAGCGAAGTTGTATATCGCGTGCTTAACGATCCTGCATTTACACCAGTTCAAGCTAAAACAAAAATATTCCAATGGATCGATGCATTTGTGCATCTAATTGCGCTTCTGGTGCGTCACTCTGGCGAAGCTGGAAATCCAACAACAAAGATTAATCTGCTTAACAAAGTGTTAGGCATTGTGCTTGGCATTTTGCTGAAAGATCACGAACTACGCAATTTACAATTTCAACAAGTGGGCTATCATCGTTTCTTCATGATGCTCTTCATGGAATTGAGCTCACCCGATATTGTATTGGAGAGTCTAATGCAAAGCATAGTCACAGCATTCTCGCATACCTATCATCTATTGAATCCAGGAGTTGCACCGGGCTTCTGTTATGCATGGCTTGAGTTGATCTCACATCGGCTTTTTATTGGTCGCATTCTAGTACAGATACCACAGCAGAAGGGCTGGCAACTGTATGCGACACTGCTGAATGACTTGTTTAAATATTTGGGTCCTTTTCTACGTAATGCCGAGCTGGCAAAGCCTATACAGCTACTATATAAGGGAACGTTACGCGTTTTATTAGTGCTGCTACATGATTTTCCCGAATTCCTATGCGATTATCATTTTGGCTTTTGTGATACCATACCGGCCAATTGTATACAAATGCGTAATATAATATTGTCGGCGTTTCCACGCAACATGCGTCTACCGGATCCATTTACGCCAAATCTTAAAGTCGATATGCTCTCTGATAGCAATAATGCGCCCAAAATCTGTCCAAATTACGTGCACAACATACAGCCAATTAATTTTAAGAAGGATTTAGATTCATATCTAAAAGCGCGTGCTCCAGTCACATTCCTATCTGAGTTGCGCAGTCATTTGCAGATTTCTAATGAACCAGGCTCAAAATATAATATACCACTAATGAATGCACTCGTTTTGTATGTGGGTCAACAGGCTATAGCTGTAATAAGGTAAATAAAAAAAAAAAAAAAAAAAAATGTAATTTAATTAATATTCAAAATATATTAACATATTAATTTTAATTTTAGGAATAAAAACTTTGTACCCAATACATCGAATATTGCGCATAGCGCACACATGGATATATTCCAGAACTTAGCAGTCGATTTAGATACGGAAGGACGTTATATCTTTTTGAATGCTATTGCCAATCAATTGCGCTATCCAAATAGTCATACACATTATTTCAGCTGTGCTGTATTGCATCTATTTGCCGAGGCCAATTCAGAGGCAATACAAGAGCAAATTACGCGTGTGCTACTTGAACGTTTAATTGTCAATAGACCACATCCATGGGGTCTGCTCATTACATTCATTGAATTGATTAAGAATCCCATATATAAGTTCTGGGATCATGATTTCGTACATTGTGCTCCAGAAATAACAAAGTAAGTATTACAAAATCACGCTTTATAAATCGCTTAAGTAGTTAATGCTTTAATACTAACAATATGAACATAATAAGTCTGTTCGTGCCAGAAACCTATAAACATACACGCACACTATTACCAATTGGCTTTATTTATTTTTTTGAATTCAATTTTTTTTTTTTATTTATTTGGAATGTGATTAACATTTAGCACTACTTTTTCAGATATTTTTCAAGATGTGCTGAATGCACTTTAAAAAATACGCGATTGAATGGAGTGGTACCCTTATTATAGCATTCTGTTCTTTAACATTTAGTTTTAATTTTAAAGTATCATTCGGTTTGATTTTCTCATAAATCTTCTCTTTATTTATATAACATATATGACAAGTAACACATTTTTTTATATAATAATATTTATGTATTTATAAAAAAAAAAAAAAAAAAAACCAACAAAATCAAATTGTAAATGCTGCAAAAAAATAGAAGCAAAGATTTGAAACTGGAAAAAGTATCTTTTGTTTTCTTCATAAGTATATATTTTTAAAACATTTGTTTTTCATTTGAACTGTAACTATTTAAATAATCCCAAAAGTGCAAAAAATTTTAAAAAAATGCGATATTTTTTTATTCATTATAAACTTTTGTTGTGCAATTTTAGACTATTCGAATCTGTGGCGCATTCATGTTTAGCCAAATCGAATCTATCACAACAGATCAATATGGCTCTTGATGGTGGTGAGATGCAGGATATAAATGTTAACTGAAATATATTTGACCTGATAATGATGAATTTACGGTGACATTGACCTTGACCTACATATACACCAGCTGCATTGGAAACGGCGAACAATAACAACAACAACAACTAACACAAATGCCGAAAAAAAAAAACGAAAATCGATAAATAAAATAAAATAATAATTTGCATAATGTACGTGTAAAGTGGTAAAAACAACATTTTTAAATAAAAAAAAAAAAAAAAAGAATAGTAAATAAGTTTGAATAAAAAAATATAAAAAAAGAAATTATACACAAAAAAAAAAAGAAAACGAAATTGAAAAAAAAAAAACGAAAAAATAATTACAAAAAAAAAATAAAACATTAAAAAACATATTAAAAAAAAAAAAGAGCAAAAGTAAAAAAATTTAAAAATAAAATATTTTTTAATTATAAGTAAAATTGCATTAAAAAAATATATAAACTTTCTTTTTAAAAACTGCACTAATAAAATTGTTTAATTTTAAACTAATTTGTATTATAAATGAAATAAAAACTATCAAAAATTCATGTAAATAATTGTATTCTTTTGCAATTAAAAACAATAAAATATTTCAATTAAATCTTAAAGAAAATCAGTAAAACAAAAAAACAAGTAAACAAAAAATATTATTAAAAAAAAAAAAAAAAAAAATATTTTGAAAGAATTATCAACATTTTTTTTTAATATGTTTTTGTTTTACTCATTGTAGCATATTAAAAAAAAAAAAAAAAACAAAAAAGAAAATTTAAATTTGTTATTAAAAAAGCGAAGAGTTAATGTTTTTTCTTGTATTTCGATTTTGATTAATTTTAATGAATATAGACATTTAAATGTTACAAACAATTTAGCTATTTAAATACTGATTATATATGTACGTGTGGTATGCATAAATAGAAATATGTATAAATATAAAAAAATTATGTGAAAAAAAGTAATAAACGACGAAATAAAAAGGCTAGTAGCAAAATGCAAATTAGTTAAAGAATAAAAACAAAATAATGAACAATATTGAGCAAAAGAAAAAAGGAGTGCAACATTTTTATTATACATGTTAAGTCGCATATTATATAGCAGCTTCATTTGATTGTAATTATTTCAAGAACATTCTACGCAAACATCAAAGAGTTTCGATTATTTGTGCGGCGCTGTTAGTTGGCACAATATGAAAAAAACCAAGTATAAATATATTTAAAACAAAAAAAGATGTGTGTAATTATTGAAGCTAACAAAATGAAATATAAACTAAATAAATAATAAATGAAATTATGACTCAATGTGTAAATGCGATAATACATGATTAAAATACATGAATATATATAAACAATATACATTTAAGTAACATAATTAAGAAAAAAAATATATATATATATATAAATGGCAAAATTTTAAACAAATGTTTTTTTTTTTTTTTGAATCAACAAATATCTCTTGACAGAAGACTAACACATTGCAGTTAACAAATGCATATTGGCTTCTGGGTCGACCCCAAAACTAAAGATTTGAAAAGATTTTACTTTAAAAGGTAATTCTGAAACCTATGGCATTCAACTATGGCGAGTGGGGCAAGTGTTTCTAAAAAATCACTTTCAAAGATTTTAAATAAAGAAGAATAATTTTAGATTCTTAATTGAAAAAAAAGATTAAGTTCGCAAAGATCAACTACAAATTTATTGGACAACAGTTTAACAGTTCGTCGACTAAAACGAAGTTACCCTCTGAATCTTCCATTCAGAGATTAGTGTGGCCTTTCATCTTTTTATTCTCTACTAGCTAACTTTTTTTATTTGTTAAGTGAATGTTTTTGTTCAAACATTTTATGATTGTCCACTACGAACAGATTTTAAATAAAATTAGAATACTCCGTACCCAACGAATCGAACGAGACGAGTCAAGTCGTTTATTTGTCTAAATTTTTTTTTTTTTTCTCGAATCGGTTATACGATTAAACCGTTTCGAAATAATTGTGCAGTGCTCTAATAAATAAATATGTATGTACACAAAATCGTATGTACATAACATCTGTATGTACTATATGTATGAAGATGTATAAAAGTGTCTGTGTGTTTTTTATGCTGCAGCATTGAAAGCTCATCACAGCTCAGCTTTATAAGCATACACGGCGTATACGTAATGTCCATATAAGTGTTTATATGTATACATTTGATGTAAGTATTCTTGTAACCCATTTTCTGCATACAAAATTATGTAAGCAAAAAAAGCCTAGAATTCATTTAACATTACAAAAGTTTGAGTTTGAGTCATTCTTGGAAATTAACAAAATGTGTATTCTATAAAAAGACTATCAAAAATGTAAATAAAGATGTACATAATCACATGCCACATATTTAGAAAATGATTTTTCCTAAAACTGCTCGTTTTTTCTATCAAACAGACAACCTGTATGTATAATAAAGTTAGCTTTTATGTTTAAAACACTTAAAGCATAACATTGAAAGCTCTCTCACTCGCTCGCTCTTTCTGTATCTCATAGCATAAAATAGTTGAAATGAGCTTTTTAGCTACTAAAGCTTAAAAGCACTACTAAGCTTACACTCTCGAAATATATAAAGCATTAAGCTTTTCAATTTTTTCTCATCAAAACTTGTGGCCACTTTTTAACCATGTTTGTATGCATTTGTGTGTGTGTGTCAGAACACGTATGTATCGAGCTGAAGCTTTTTTTTTGTTTTTTATGCTTAAACATTTTTTTTTCCTTTCATGGCGTACCAGTTTTTTTTTATTTATTTAATGTTTTTTTTTTCTACTTAACGCATACTTGCACAATTTGATTAGTCAGCAATGGTTCTATAAAAATTTGGTCAGCAAAAACAAAAAAAAAAATCTTTATAGATACATAAAAAACTAACTTGTATTCAGAAAACTTTAAAAACGAAACTAAACGCAATGCTCTCGTTACTAGATACAAATATATGTATACACACTCACAATACATATATAAATAAAATAAATATATCTTACAAGCTAAAAAAAAAAATGGAAAACAAAAATTGAGTTCAGCGGAAAAATCATGTTTTATTTAATTTGTTCTTTTTTCATTGAAGTTTTCCGTTTTTTTTTTTTTTTTTTTTTTATTCAGTCTCATACACTTTTTCTTTTTCACTGCTTTATTTGTTTCGCTTTACGCAGTTGACCCAGTTTTCCGGACAGGTTTTGATTTTTATTTGTTTCTTCTTTTTTTTTTTTTTTTGCTGCTTGAAACTTCAATTGACGCTTTTTGAGTACAAAAGTTGTTTGAAAAAAAATTGTTTAAATAAAAAAATTATATAAAAACTCAACGCATCGAAATGAAGAATAAACAAAAATTAATTTTTTAAAATCTAAATTAATGAGCTAAGAAAAATATTTTTCGAAAATATTTACGTTTTTCTTAATTTTTCCGAATATTCCGAATAACTATTGCCGCTGACTTTGAAAATGTTGGGAAAATAAATAAACTTTCGCTCAGTTTTTGACTGAATTCGTCCGTAAGCGAAAACTGAAAAATATGGCGACCTCCTAGTATCTAGGTAAAAATGAATCTGATCAGATTTTTATATTTCTTGGTCGACATTTTGAAATTAAGATCTGTGAGTATCACTTGGATAGCTTTACTTGTAAGTAGTTCGACGTAACCTCTTTTTCTATATTTATGAAGGGGGAACCGTAGACCTTATTAAAAATATATATTCTTGATCAGCTCGACGATTGAAATTTTCTATCTGTCATAGACTTATTTCACGGTTCTCAAAACGTATGGTATGCTAACAGAGATTATATACACTCTATGCATGGGGCTTTTCATCTGTTCTTTTGATTATTCAGTAAAAACAAGAAATACTTAAACGCATTTCAATTTAGAGGCATCAGTCATCATAAATGGGGTTAAAAAATAATAAATAAAAACGGAAATTATCAACATAAAAAACGCCCCCCAAAAAGCAAAAAAAAAAAAAAAAAAAAACAACAAAAATGGATGGATGGATGTCAGCTAAAGCAAAGCATTAACAGAAATTGGCGAAATAGATAAATGTGAGATACAAATGAATACGAACATATATAGTCGCATATGCTACAGCAAAGCATCGAAAGAAAATAAATTGCATATTCGTTTTTGTGCCCTATACCCAAAGGGTAAAAGGGTATATTAAGTTTGTGCGAATATATGTAACACACAGAAGGAGGCTAGACAGACCATATAAATTATATATATTCTTGATTAGCATTGAAAGGGGAGTCGAACGGCGCGTCCGCCCTCTCCGCGCAGCGCGCCGTTCTCCGTTTATCTCGGAAAGCTCTCAAAATTGAAACTTAGACTCTCCTAGGCCGTCAAGTGTGCACATACAAACGGTTTTTCTATAAACCCATTTTAATGAAAACGTCATTGTTTCTAATTCTAAGAAGTCTAAATTTTGTATAAATTATGCAAACTATTATCCCCAATGAAATATCCCAATATTGGTAGGACCAAAAAATTTTATGTATAGCCCCCCATACAAATTTACTCCATTTCTTAAGTTTTTGTTTGAAAATCCAATACAATAAGGTATATTAAGGTACATAAAGATTGGGTGCAGGGTATCTTGCAGTCGAGCATACTCGACTTCAGCGTTCCGTTCTTGTTTTTTTATTCATTTATTTATTTATTTTTTCTATATTTTTCATTTTTGCAATCGCAACGTGAACAGATATTTCAAATTGCTTTTTCATGAAATGCAAAATGCAATGAATGTGTGTGAGAAGCAGTTAAATTTTGATGATGACAAGCACGACACGACCAGCAACACCACCAACAGCAACAACACCAAGAACGGAACGGACGTTGCTGTTGTACCTTCGTCTGTGTGCTGTTGACACCTTGCTTGCAATTCAATTTTCCAAATTGCAGACTTAACTTAATCTATGAAACCATTAAGTCTATGTGGCTCTATGGGTGGTGTTAAAATCTTCGATTTAATACAAAAAGGGCACACAGGGCGAATGAAATTGAATACAAAGAGGAGCGTTTGGGGCACACAGGGCGTATGAAATTGTAACGCATGCAATGTGTCATGTTGTGTCTTCATGTGTATTACTAATACGCAAAGCTTTTGATTTGATTATCGAACGTACGTATTTGACTAAATGGATTTTAAACTTAACGTTAGCAAATATTTTTACACAACTTTGGTAAAAATTAAAAAAAAAAATTTCGAAGAAGATTGACAATTTTGTATTTTTTGTATCTTGTATCTTTTCGATGTTAAATGATGGCTTTAGTCATAAACTATGCTGCGCCGTATATCTTATTCAATCGACAGCAGACACACACACACACATACATGTGGGCGTTGTTTTGAAAGGGAAGTGGGAGAGGGACATGTTGAAAGCAAGGATATGAATGTGCTTGCGTGCAAGTTTGTTCTAGTTTCGACTGTTGCCATGTAAGCCAAACGCTGTGTACCATTCAATTCAATTCAAGTGTCCTGTCACTCCGCACCATGCACTTCCATTTCCATTTCTTCTCACTCTTTCATTTTACTTATTTCGCTCTGTTTCTGCGCGTGCTGAATTTGCAGTGCATAAAATCCATTGAAGGTTCTTTGGATTTATTTTTATGTTTTTGTTGTTTTTTTTTTTTGTTTTTGTACTCTGTGCTTAGCCCTGCTTGTTATTCAACTTAAACGTACACATACAAAGTTATGTATTAACATATATGTTTGTATGTGTATGTTCAGTCAAATGCACTCGAGTTCGACAAGGATAAAGTCGGGGTTCGCATATTTCACAGCTTTTTGATTGCATTAGAGATGTGCATTTCTAGCAGTGCGCAACAAATAGTCTATTCATATAAACATAACGAAAAAACAACAACATTAAAAAATATTAAAAGTAAATATCAAAAAAAGCTATCGTTATGTTATCGTTATTTGTCACAGCACTAAAAGCACAACTGCTGCACATCTCTATGTGGCTGCACTCTATGCTGCTATGCTGAGCTGAGCTCGTATAACCTCGTTAGTTTAGCTTCGTTGCATCAGTTGGCGCCACTTAATGGCGTCTATTATTCCTTTACTGTTATTTGCCACGTTAGCTCTTGTAAGGAATTCTCTTTTTTCCCCTTCTGTATTTTTTTTTTATCAATTTTTTTCGTTTTTTTTTTTTTAGGTCAAATTAACTATAAACGCATTTAATGGACTAGGCATGCTTTTAACGCTTGAACAAATCAAGCATTTTGGTTATTGAGTATGTGAACGAAGCAAAATTGATTTATGATTTAACTCGAGTCGAGTAAAATATCAAAAAGCCAAGGAAAAACTAATTGAATTTCTTATTGTGTCACTGCAAGAAATTTAATGAAAAATGATGCGAGTTACTTTAAAATTGAATTATTTTTACAACATTCCCAAGCTCCATTTGCTCTACTGCAGACATGGAACATTTCATATGAGTATGTAGCATAAAATTGGCTTATCGTTATCCTTCGTCCTGTACTTTGCCAATTGAAAATAGTGTTTCATCAAACTTTTTAATTGAATTATCTTGATGAACTTTAAAACTATTAGAAATGGTTCAAAACACATTACATCGTCGAAATCAATTTCAATCAAGTTGATTTACACTTGAACAAATTTTTTTCTTGATTTTTGGCTTTTGAGTTATTTACTGAAAACCGATGATTACAATGAGTTAGTTAAGCTAATCAACGAGTACACTGAGTTAATCAATGAGTACACTGAGTTAATCAATGAGTATACTAAGTTAATCAATGTGTACAATGAGTACAATGAGTACTTAAGTCAACCAATGAGAACACTGAGTTAATCAATGGCTACACTGAGTTAATTATGGTGTACAATGAGTTTATCAATGTGTATAATGAGTTAATCAGTGAGTATACTTAGTTAGTCAATCAGTACACTGAGTTAATCAATGGCTTCACTGAGTTAATCAAGGCGTACAATGAGTTTATCAATGTGTATAATGAATTAATCAATGTGTACACTGTTAATCGATGAGTATACTAAGTTAATTAATGGGTTACTTAAGTTAACCAATGGCAACATTGAGTTAATCAATGAGTATACTAAGTTTATCAATCATTAATTAATAAACTGAGTTAATCATTGCAAACACTGGATTAATCAATGACAAAATCAATAAGCACGCTGTTTTATTTTTTTTATACTGCGCAAATCGAGCTTTAATGCTTCGAATACTCAGGTAAAGTGTACAATAATGGTTTTGTTGTTGTTGTTCTATTTATAAAAGATTTAATTCCTTAGAGTTTAGCAAATGGGCCAATATTAGCAGCTTTGGCCATCAATGCTGGAATATTCGTTTGCTCATAATTGCCGCTAAAATATTGCGCATATGGACCTGAAGCAAATACAGCAACATCATCGCCTCCATGCGTTTCAGCATCGAGGTACACATTCGTCATATGCTGATAATCAGCATCCTGTGTATCCTTTGTACGAAGCTTAATACGTCCTTCGTCCTTTGAATAGGTGCTTCGGTAGCCTGGACCATTAGCATAAGAGAGTACTGTATAGGGCAAGCCATCATCGGCGACTTCATCGACCAAACCGGTTATGTCCTCATCACGGAACTATAAGAAAAGTCAAAAGGAAATTAATAAAAATAATAATAAATAAAAATTAATTAGTAACATACTGGATAACCATTAATTGTCATTGTATGCGAATGATCTGAGGTAACAACAATTAGTGTATCCTCCTCGGAGAACATTTCGCGTGCCACTTGTACCGCTTTGGCAAACTCCACTGTATCTTCGAGTGAACGACGCGCAAATGTATCATGATGCGCCATATCAATGCGTGCCCCCTCGACAAATAAAAAGAAACCCTTATCATTGCGTTTCAATACTTTTAGCGCTGCCTCAGTCATTTCGCTCAGCGAAGGATCAGCATTCTCCAAATGCTGACGCTTCAAATCACCATGATAGGGACAATGCGAATTACTGAATAGACCCAATAGATAATCGGTTTTATTGAAGTCAATCGAACTCAAACCCTTTTTGCTCCAAACATATTTGCCATCTCTCCAATATTTTTCTGCTAGCCATTCCTCTATTAAATTACGACCATCCGTACGTTGACCGGGTAGACCCTCTTCATCGCGTACATCGTTGTTTAAGAAATTTTGACGTCCACCACCCATAATGACATTTAATTTTTGACCCACTGGCCACTCGATTAACTGACGTGCTATATCCAGATTATCATCCTCAGCTCGATTACAACGCTTATTAATGTCTGCATCACTCTCCCAGTTACGATCGGCAATATGCGCATACACGCCCGCTGGTGAGGCATGCGTAACACGTGCTGTGGTCACCAAACCGGTACTTTTGCCTGCATCCTGTGACCATTTTGTCAAACCTTCAACATAGTTTGCAGTGCTATTTTGTGCCTTACAATTATAGCGTTCCACTTTTGCATTGACACCGATTGTACCATAATTAGCCTTAACACCGCTCAGATACGCGGTCGCTGTACACGCCGAATCGGCTACTTGACGATTAACGCAATACGTTTTCGAGAGGCCCACATATGGAAATTGCTCAAAGTAAACTTGCTTCGAACTATCGCCCAGCAGATTACGTGATGCTACCACGGTATGCAGTGACATGCCATCGCCCAAAAACATTATAATATTCTTAGCGGTTTGTGTTTTGACGCTTTCGGTGCTAGCCAATTTGGCTTGCAGTATGGCTTGTGCATTTTCATTCCAATAATTTGTGCTCATTTCAGCTTCATTCTTGATATTATGCTGCTTTTGCGTTGCTGCGCGCACTCTTGGATGATCTGCAACGAAATTGTAGAGATTATTCAAAAACCGAACACGTGCATTCATTGATAACAACAAAAAAAAAATTACTGTCGTTTTTACGTTTCCCTTGAGATTTTGTTTCTAAAAACACAAGTTTATGATGGCTTAGTAATTTTTTTTTATTGTTTTTATTTCCACTTAAACTGAAAATAATTTATGATTAAATATTTTAACTTATGGCGTTTTCAGTGATTACACTTTGTGTACGCTCGCTTTGACAGTCCCATAAAATATTCAATAAGGGAATTTTTTTTCAAAAGCGCAACGTTCAGTGATAAGCTTATGTATACCCCAGAATGTTTGTTTGTCGTTTAACACATCGGGGTAATCTTTGGAAAAAGATAGTTTAGATTTAGAGCTTACACCATACTTGCTGGCCTCTGATTAGATCAAGTACCAGATCATCAGATCAGTACCAGATCATCAGATCAATACCAGATCATCAGATCAGTACCAGATCATCAGATCAGTACCAGATCATCAGATCAGTACCAGATCATCAGATCAGTACCAGATCATCAGATCAGTACCAGATCATCAGATCAATACCAGATCATCAGATCAGTACCAGATATCAATAGTACCAGATCATCAGATCATCATCAGATCAGTACCAGATCATCAAATCAGTACCAGATCATCATATCTGTTATACCAGTAGAATAGAAAATACGTTACCGGAGAATTGTTTTTTTTTTTTTAATTTTGAAACCATCGAAAGAGTAACCCATGTTCCCAAGCGAAAAGCAAATAATAAAAGAAAAAATTGGTGAGACCTTGGCTAATCAGAACATGTTGTATTCAGGCTTTCTGTTTTTTCTTCTAAAATCGCAAAGTAGGTTTTTATGGGTGTTCAGAATAGCACGTTTTGAAAAGGCTCCTCAAAATACTATGGACCCGATAGATACTGCCCCCTCTTCCCTCTCTTCTCGCTCTACATGTTCCAAATATTTATGTCTTCTGGAAGCCAAGGCCGAACAAACTTCTTGTAAATGCTCTGAAGATTCCTTTGCCTACAGACAGTGTAGGCAAGGAATGTCTATACATAAGCTAGGCTCCAAGTTGCCTCACTGTTTTTTTTTTTTTTTAAAACATTAATTGAAGACCTTAAGTGTCTCATAAATGCATTTTTAATCTTGATTCATTAAGTTTGACACACTTGGACAGACGGACATAGCGCATTTTAAAAATAATTCTCTCTTTCTATAACTTTGTATCTTTGTTCAGTTTTTTTTTTTTTAGATTTCACTGTAAACTAACCATTTTCAGCCAAAACACAAGCGACCAAAAGAATCACAAAAACTGAAATTGTACACGTTTTCATTTTGAGAGAACACCGTTCCGATGTTTGCTTTGGTCAAACTACGAAATTGTACTAAAATTGGCAAATATAATCTAGAATCAGTATAACACGCAGTAAAATCATTTCAAGTTTTTGGTCATCAATATATTAAGGCTAAGCACTACGTTCAACAATCTTATCGTGCTACTAAATTTTTATTGGAGATATTATAACGGATTGTAAATTTTACTCTTAATTCTTTCATCTTTTTTTATTTTGTACAAAATCGTATAAAGATAAAAATACTTTGTAATTTGATTTGCTATGCCTTCAGTATATATTAGGGTGGTCCAAAAAATGTATGGAAAAAAAATAATTTTTTAGATTTTTATGCGCACACCCCCTAGGAATTGTTCAATAAACGATTGAATGTTATCTAATCATTTATGAAGATTAACATGCTTATCGGTTAAAAATATTCATTTTTCAGGTTTCTAAATTAAACCTACGAAAATTTTTTATTTTTCCATGTAAAATATCATGGGAAACTTCAGGGGCTTTGCGGCACCATTTAATATTATCCGATTTAAAATAGAAAAATATAGAACAATCCTAGGAGTGAGCGCATAAATTTTTTTTTGGGCCACCCTAGTATACATATATGCAATATCTTTTAGAAGCTTTGTAATTGAAACATAATTGGCCTATTATTGTAAAAAAAAAAAGCTTCTAATCAGCTACTTTATATGTATTTGGTAGCAACAAACATTAGCTGATAACTAAAAAAGTTTTGTATATATCGAGCACCCTGTATATTTTTATTTACCGATTTTAATAAAGTATGTTGCAGATAAGATTTTTGTTTTTGAAAGGTATTATATATTTTTAAACGATTTTTTTGACAAAAGCAACAGTTGTAGTCCTGTCTCCATGGAAACTGTGTACTCTGTATATGAAACTCTCAAATGGTAAATGTCAATAACATTCTTTTTCTTCTTATACGTACATACAAGCTTTCAGTATTTTTCCACAGTAAATTCCAAAAATAATTCCAAGATAACAATGCAAACGACAAATTTCATTTCACAGCTCCAGAGATTATACTCTAAGCTCAGCACATGCAGCTGTGCTGTCGTCGTTCCTGCAACATTTTTTCTTCTTTTCAGCAAAAGAATGCCAAACTAACACTAACTGAATTTCAGAATATTTTTACGTAAACAAAAAAAAAAAAAAAACCTTTAGAAAGAACTGTCATCAAGCATGAGAATTTATGATAGCACTGAGTAGCTTCATAAACTATTTGCTACTGTTAACTCAATAAAAAGAAAAACAAGAAAACCGAAGTCGGTAGCTCGACGCAAGATACCCGTACCAATCTATATGTACCTTAAGTTTGGTTCTATTTGACTACCATACATCATTGAATTGGATTTTCGTAGAAAAACTTAAAAAATCGGGTATATCTTTGATTGGGTTTATACCAAAATTTTGTTGGGCCTACCCATTTTGGTCTATTTCATTGGGCTATCAAGACATAATTTAACTAAATTTAAATTTTCAAAAATAAAAATCAATGACGTTTTTTAAAAACCCAAAATTTTGGGGTAAATTTGTATGGAGGCTATACCTAAAATTTGGTTGGTACCACCAATATTATGACATTTTATTGGGACTATCATAGACATAATTTATACTAAATTTAAATTTTCTATAATAAAAAGCAATGACGTTTTTATGTAAAAACCCAATATTTTGGGGTAAATTTGTATGGGGGCTATACCTAAAATTTTGTTGGTCCTATCCATATAGGGACATTTTATTGGGACTATCATAGACATAATTTTTACTAAATTTAAACTTCCTAGAATAAAAAAAGACGTTTTTATGCAAAAACCCAAAATTTTGGGGTACATTTGTATGGGGGTACTCCTTAAAATGGGTCTAGAGAAAAACCGTTTGTAAGTGCACACTTGACGGCCTAGGAGAGTCTAAGTTTCAATTTTGAAAGCTCTACCTCTTATAGTCTCGAAATAATCGTTTTCATAGGCAGGACCAGACGGACAGACGGACAGACAGACAACAGTTCGACCCCCCTTCCAATGCTGATCAAGAATATATATACTTTATAGGGTCTATCTTGCCTCCTTCTGTATGTCACATACATTCGCAACAAACTCAATATACCCTCTTTACCCTTTGGGTACAGGGTATAAAAATACTGACTTATTGATAAACTAAACGCATTGTTATTGTGAAAATATTTTCTTTTAAATGACCGAAAAATATTTATAACTTTTAAATGAAATTCTATTAAAAAAGAATGTTTGTATGATTTGTGTTTAGAAAATTTAGTGCAAGGTGTTTCAGATTTTATTTATTGTATTTATTTATTTATTTAACTTATTCAAACTTTTCATATAAATATAGCTAAACTAGAAGCTTACAAAAAAAAATATATATTTTAATATTATTTTATGTTAGCTGATGTCATACGTAGTTCAAAAACTTAAATATTGCTTTTATACGCACACAAAATTTTGTTATATCCTTTGCCTTTGCAGCATAAACCAAAAATATTTTGTTTTTATTTGCATACATTCAGGCGCACACATAACGTAACGTAATATAACGTAAACATTTTTGTGTAACAATATTCCATGGCATTTTATATGATTATCACATGGCGGCGCCAACCTAAATTTTATATATGTATTGTATGTACGCACATAAATTATTTTTGTGTATGTATTTATTTATTTAAGTTCAAAAACAATTTATATCGGTGTCAACATATTGTTTGTGCTTTTATGTTTTATGTTACGTTATACGTAAAATAGTTGCATTGTTTTTTTTTACCTGCATTTGCATATAAATTGATTTAATTTTGTTTAGTTAAAATGATTATTTAAAAGCTGCACATTTTGCTGCATTGTTGTACAAAATTTTATATAATCGTTTTAGCCAATGCAACAATAGAGCCTGTAAATTTAATAACCTGCAACGTAGTTTTAAAATGATTTTTATTTTTATTTAATTAAATTTTTTATTTAATTACCGATGTGAATAGTGGCAAAGTAGGCGCAAAAAGGGTACACGCACCATTAATGGACGCTGTGCACGTAAAATAATTAAATAGATCATCTTTTTGACATTTTGATTCCAATGATACCAGCCGCTGCTATAGGCCACATCGCCTACTTCATAAGACTGTAAAATATTGTTTATAATTATGAAAGAGAAAATTTTTATCTGTTCCTAAAATTAACTTACGGCTGTCATCATTGAGGTGCCACCATAACAATATAGAAATATTGCCGAACATACGGTACATGTATAGACTACATAGCGTATTATATTATAACCGGAATACTTTGCGATTGCAAAAAAAAATATTTTTTTGAAAAGGTTTTAAAAATTTTTCCTTAATTTAAGAATTGTTAAATTTTATTTATTTTTTTGGTTAACAATTTTTCACTTAAAATTTTTCAAAACACTTGAAATTTTTAAAGAGAAATGTGGTACCCAAAAAAATCCTGAATTTATATATAAAAAAGTTATGGAATGTTTTTTAAAAAATTTTACATTTTTTAGGCTCTATATGGTTTTTTTTTTTGTTGGTCTAATAAGAACTGATACAGAGTGAATACTTTAAGATTAAACATTTTTTTTTATAAAAAAAATTTTGGTTGGGGTGGGGGGGGGATTTATTTTTTTATTTTTCTTAATTAAAAATAAAATATTTTTACAATATATTTTTTTTTTTTATATTACATAGAAAAGATGTGAAAAAAGTTTTTAAGGGTGGGGAAGAAGAAAAATATTATTGTTTGTAAAGTGGAGTTTTGGTTTTTTTTTTTTATGTTTGTTGGGGGGTTGTATAATTTGTATGTCTTCAAGATTTCAAGTCAATTGGTCAAACGGAGATAACTTTAAGGAGTCTATTAATTCCTTTCTGCCTATGGGTTCCACTGGGCATTTTTAAAATAACCCTTGATGTACTGGATCGAGCTAAAAAATAATACTTTAGGATGTGCGTTGTTGGAATTAGTTATTTATTCCCATGGCTTTCTTTAAAAAAAGAGTTTAGTGAAAAATACAACTGTGCCCTCGATTTCGAAGACCCTAAAAGATCGCAGACAAGTATATTAGTTGTAAGTTTAGTGAGTCTAACTCTTGTAGACTTCAAGATCGGTTGAACGGACAGATGGATTGCTTTATCGAGTCAGCTTCAGAATATATGTAGAGTCTCACGACTTTTTACCCTAGCGTTATCGTGTATAAAACTTAACACTTACCAAAAGTATATCAATAACACTCGTCGCAATGACCAAACTAGCCGAAACAAAATGTATAAGCGTTGGTAAAGCCATAATCTCTGAGAACTCTTCCACAATTTCGAAAATTTCGCTATGTCTATCGATAATGCCGCTCAGTTTGCGTGCACAAATATTTGCATTAAGTGAATTTGGTGCTGAAATTTTATAAAATTTTTTTATTTTAATTTCCATAAAAAAAAAAAAATATATAAATTACCATTAACAACACGAAACAATTTCTCAATATCCAGTTGCAATGCCTTCAATAAGAATGTTGCATATAGCGTAAATCCTAGAAAAAATGCATCGGTACCAGCAAAAACATATACGGTAACCTGACCACTCCAGGTGGAGTATAAATATGCAAGCGGATATAATGGCATACGATGAAAAATTTTCGGAAATCTTTTTTTTTTTTTTTTTTTTTGAAAGATAGAAAAATATTGAAAATTTTTAAAAAATGAAACTAAAAAACTTACAACATTCTAAAAGGCATTTCATATTTAAAAGGCTCCGCGCTGCTTAAATTTAACGAAATCTCCCACAATGAACGCGCCACAAAGGCACAAGTTGTTATGGTGCCCATCGTAAATACAAGCATACCCGATCTGGTGGCAAAATTCGAATACCAACGTTTCAATTTAATACATTCACGGCTATTTTGTGCTTCGGTTAGTTTACGTATGCGCTGAATTAAATGCGTAACACGTCTCCGATTGGCACACATGCAAATCATTTTGAGCAGCGTCGTGAGGCTACATGCAAGCGGACAGAATGCATCCATGGCATCGACAGGACTTATGAATAAATAATGTAAACCGAATACAAATTCTGCATAACAACAATGCGCCAAATTGATGAAATTGAATGCCAGCCATGTCAGCGAGAGCAACGTATGCGGTTGTTCCATATGCAAACTGACCAAACCGAATGAATAGCGTGTCACGAAGAAAAGATGTTTCTCCAAAGGATAATTTGCGCTTAAGAAACGCGGTAACATATTTGCTTTGCTTTGCTTTACTTGACTAATTAGCAGAAGAACTTGTAATGCAAACATTTTAACGAAAGGATTAACTTTTATATGCAAACGTGTTGCTACAAATATTTACATAAATATGGAAATTTTTCTGTGAAAACTACAGTTGGCATTTTTGTATTAATTACAATGCACAATCTATAATTTGAGTAAATATTTTTAATAATTGGTCAATGGACACCTAACAATTAAGTTAAACGTTATACAATGATTGAAATTCGTGGGTGGCAACTTTCTACACTAGACGCCATAACTATTTTGACATCAAGAAAAAAATAAATATATATATTAAATTTGGTATGTATACAATCTATAGTATAGCTTTTCGCTCTTATGGTACCCATTTTTATGTAAAATTTTATGTAGCACCCAAAAAATTAATTTCAGAATTTCTCTAAGTCGTAGTGTTCTGGAGATGTTATTATGTTAAACTATTTGTTTTTTTATATTTTTTTTTTGTATCTTCGGTACGAATGGTCGGTTCAACAAAATTTTATTTAGATAGTTGATAAGGAATAAATAATGCTGATATCTTTTGTTATAATCCTGACAACAAATTTATAAACAGTTTCTTATATAATAATCTCTCGAAATACTGGTTTTTCAAAGGATTGATATGTAGTAAAATAACGTTATAATCATGACAATCAATAAAACGAAAATAATTCAAGCGTTGGACTGTGCATATCTTATAGATTTTTCATCAAATGAATGCGAGTCTGGTCTTTAAAATATATCATCACATCGAGAAAAAGTGTATGAAAAATCAAAGTTTTTGATAGCAGTTGAACTTGAGGAGTTAGAAATGCCGAATTTAGCTTAAATTAAAACTTGAAGTTTTCAGTACAAGAGCAGCGTCGAGAAAACCCGGAATCAATCTTGGTGTGAGGGAAGGCCAAAATCTTCAAAAAACGTTCTACTTTGAAAAAATATTTTTTTGATTTCACATGAAATTTTAAATATATAAAATTGATATTTAATACACAAGATCGAAAATGCTATAAATTGTATACATGTAAATCAAAACATAGGTTTTTTTTTTTCTCTCATGTCAAAATAATTATGCCGCTCAGTGTATACACTATGTATATTGTTAGGAGCTTTTATTAGAAGCTTTACAATTGGTTTGTTTTGTCTAAACAGCGACGGAAATTATTAATCTTCTTAACAAATGTGCTGAAAAAAAATTGAAATACGTGGACTCGCCTTTATATTTACTTTGATTTCACTGGTACCAAAAAAGAGTCTAAACCTCAGAATGCAGTCCCATATCAAATAAAAAAAAAAACCGTGTATTAGCATCTATCACAACAATTTAAAGATTTAATTTTTTTAAGTATTCTTCTGCTATTTCTGGCAAAACAATAAACTTGGTATTTTTCTTTCTCGGAAATTGTAAACGCTTTGGAGTAGCCAGAATTGCCATTATTATGATGAAGGAATTGTACTTCTTTCTAGGTATATTTTTAAAAATAAATATTATATACAATTTTTTTTTAAGTAACGGAAATGCACTTCAGTAAAACGTTTTTTTTATATCTTTGACACACTTTGTTGTTTTTTTTTTTTTTTTTATACCCGTTACACAAAGTGTAAACGGGTATATTCAGTTTGTCCGAAAGTTTGCAACGCATTGAAGGAGACCCCATAAAGTATATATATTATTGATCAGCTCGATGAGACGAATCGATTTAGACATGTCCGTCTGTCTGTCCGTCTGTCTGTTGCGATGGCTGTTACTCAGAAAGTTTTAAAGATATTGACCTGAAATTTTAAACTTAAGCTTTTGTGCTTCTAGTTACTTTGTATACCAGAACCAAGGTGCCACGCCCATTTTCAGATATAGCCCCCATACAAACTTACCACTTTTTCGCGACTTTTTGTATGAAAAAAGTTCATTATTTATGAATGCTTTTACTACAATATAGGGTAAAAACACTTCTAATGGCATCCAATATCAAAAGAATGTTGCCACGCCTATTTTCAGATATAGCCCCATACAAACTTAACGCTTTTTTCGATTTTTGTATGAAAATACGTATTATTTATAAACATATTCAATCCAAATAGGATAAGAACACTTTTTATGTCATCCAATGTTAAATCTAAGGCGCCACACCCATTTTTATGTATAGCCTCCATACAAACTTACCGCCCATTTTCGAGTTTTTATATCAAAACATTTACTATTTCTGAATGAATTCAATTAAATTCGGTAAAATCAATTCCAATGTCCACCTAAGTGAACACTTTCTATATGGTAAGGATCGGGCAAAAATAACATAAAGCCTCCATACAAATTTGACCAAATTCATCGTGAAATATAATCTAAGCACCTGGTCAGAACATATAAACTATTAAAAGTGTGTGTGTAACGGGTAAATTTTCAGCTTCGGTTCCACCGAAGTTAAGGTTTTCCTTATGTTTTTTTTTAAGACAAAATGCAGATTTTTCTGTTTTTATGTTAAAATAAAAAAAAAAAATAAATATTTTAGTGAAGCTAGAACATAAAATGCATTTGTTTTTTTTTCTCACTAAAAAGAATTGCAAATTACAATTTAAAATCAAGAAAAACAAATTGAAATTCAATGCAAAATTATGTAAGTGGGTGGAAAAAATATGAGCATAGAATTGATTTCAACTCGTTTCAATAAAATGAAGCACTTCCTCCCAACTTTTGTAGAAATGATTTCATTTACATTTTGTATGCATTTCACATTCTTGCAAATGTTGCCAAAAAAATGGTTTTTATTTTTTTTACATTATGCAAAGAGAACTCTTTTTCTCGTTTAGAAATCAATCTGCATAAAATTAAAGTTGTTGTTAATAACAAATAAAAAGAAGTAAATAAATAAGTAAACATTGACAGCAAAAAATTGGTGTTTTTTTGTTTTTTGTGAATTAAATCAGCGCTACATAAATTAGAATCCCAAATGGCAATGTACTCTACAAGTCACTCAGTCAGTCAGGCACTCAGTCACTCATTTGCGAATTCCATTTGCATTTCAAATTTTTGAGTATATAAAAATTTTGCAAAATTTGGGTCACTATGTTATTCAACTCTCTTGTATGTGCGTCTAAAGAAAGGTTTTTTTTATATTGGAACGTGATGCTTTTGTATTATTGCATTATTTTTTTTTTGTTTCTTTTCTTTTACTTTTGAATTTATTTAAAATTTTGTAGTGTTGAACAGTGTAAAAAATTTTGAGCTATGTTAAAATTTATATCAAAACCGCTCGTGCAATTCTGCGTATGAGTAATAAAAAAAAATGTAATCATTTAATTTAAACTAAAATTCTTAAATACAAAAATAATTTATAAATTGTTTTCCCTTTTTTTTTTTTTAATCAAAATATAATTTATTTATGAGTAAATATACATAAGCTTGCTTATGATTTCATATCTACAAATTAAAGAGAATTTGTGTTTATGCTATAAATGAGTTTCCGTTCATGCTGTTATTTTTAGATATGAAACCACATGCAAGCTTTTACATAAGAATACATACAAATGTATTTAATAACAATTAACTAACCAACCATGCACATACGTTTGAGTTATACAATAAAATTCATTGTATAACATTTCCTTATCAGAGGAAGTATATTTCTATAGAGTATTATTTTGTATAGGTGAGGGGTATAGTACAGCACATATCTTTACACAGAGATAAAAAAGATGCTATAAGAGAATTAAGCACAATTGTACTTGTTCTATGAACATACGAAATCAAGCACTAATGTTGCTAACGGAACTTGAAACAAGCACAATGTGTTTGCATTGAGAACGATTATGCTTAATTTAAGCATAAAAAGTTTATGTAGCTAAATGTTCTATGTTTTATAAATTTAATCTCATTTATTAAGAACAAAAGACCATTCGTTCTTGATATAAATACAATTCGTTCTTTATGTAAGTACAACTCGTTCTTAGTATGAGTATAATTTGCTCTTGATACAAGCACATTTCGCTCTTAACATATGTAAGAACAATTCGATTTTCATATAAGGTTGTCAAATATCTTCCTTCCGCTTTTTTGCTCTTGATTTAATGCTTTATAAAAAGTGTTACAGTGATCGAATTTAGTTCAAATATGCGTCGTTTTGTTCTGTTTCCATCAAGACGGCCCCTTGTAGAGGCCCCCTCCTTATTTGCACCAACAAGAGCGTTCGCTATGAACAGGAACACTGAATCACTTGGCCGGGCTATATGGTGAATGCCAACAACTCGTAGCCTGGCGTTGTCCTGGTGGAATACTACACTCTTCCTGTTTACCAATTCTGGACACTTCTGGACGCTTCTGGTCGATTGCGTGCTTCAAGCAGCCAATGTTGTTCGAAGCGTCCGGGCATATAAAAGCAGCTCATAGTGTTATATGATTCCCTTCCAATTCCACCAAACACACAGCAAAACCTTCCTGTTTATCAATTCCGACTTGGCCACTGTTTAAGACGATTCACCGGCCTTCGACGACGACAGTTTTCACTTGATATTGTCGTATGTGATCCATTTTTCGTCGCCAGTTACCAACCCTTTAAAAATGGGTCGCATATCGCAGGCGTTGATTCGGTCCAGAAGGTTTTTTTTGCGTCAAATCATGCGGCACCCAAACATCAACGTTTTTTTTTTTTTTTTTTTTTGTATCCAGCTTTCTGCAGATGGCTTAATTGGTTTGGTGACTAACTCCCATCTCTTGGGCGATGTCACGAGATCTCACATGCCGCTCTAACTCGATGTTTTACATGATTTGATCGATATTTGTCGTCACAGGTCTTTCGCCGGCTGCCTTTAACGAAGGAAAACTTCAAAATAGCGCGTATTTTTGCGTTAGTAAACTCCATGTTTACACGTCTATAACGTTTGAAAGCAGTATTTAAACTAATCATGCATAGCGTCGTTTTGTAGGTTATGTCAACACCAAGAAGGGAAATATTTGACAACCTTATATAAACCAAATTTGTTCTCAAATCGAGATAAATTTGTGCTTATCTTACTTTTGAAAACATATGTGCTTGATTTTAGTACAATGTGCTTGGATTTGATTAAAACCGTAGTGGCGGCTATCATTTGCTATCTTACTATCATTTTAAGTGCAAATGAATATTTAATAAAAATAAAAGTTTAGTCAATTAAAGTTGTTCAAAGAAAAAAATTCAAATTATACATTTTTTGCAATTTCTTATGTAAAAGAAAAAAATATACACAAGCCTAAACAAGAGCATTACGAATTTTCTTTAAAAATGCTTCAGTTCATTTAATATTTTTTGTGCGTGCTGGCAATGCCTTATTATATATAACTAAAAATAGTCTACATGACTGTCCGTCTGTCTGTCCGTAGAAACGTACGTGCAATGTTAAAGCCGCGTGAATGTAATCAACGTTGAAACATGCTGCTTAGCTAGGATTAAAGGAGCCACGTAAAGCCCAGCAACTCAACTCAACTAAGCAACAAAACAACCCCAAAAGTATGCTGATATCATCATCATTGATTACATGAGAATGTACTCTTACGTTAATGCGAAACATTTCGAGAATGTTTGGAAAGTTTTTTTTTTTTTGTGTTTTGTTTTTCTGATTCGGTTAAAACATTTTTTTTTCTTTGCAGATTTTGGAGCAGCACAAAGTTGTAGCAAAAAGGATACAACAACATCTCACATTTATATATTTTGTATGTTTGCTTATGTTTAACCTCCCCGAAAACAACAAAAAATGTTTAACTTTTATAATAAAAAAGCAGAAAAACGAAAGATACCCAAAGCAGCCACGCAATATGCGCAACCCCAAACAGCAATAATAAAAACTCCCTTCCTCCCAAAAAAAAAAAAAAACAAAAACAAAAAACCCCAACATAGCCAAGTTTGCTTTTGTTTGGCGTTAGTTTTGGGGTTTTGGGCTATGTGAAAATATACCAAAATAGAGAGAGAAAGAGAGAGAGAGATACAGAGAGCAGCAAGAGCATGTTTAATAGATGGTATTCATGACACACCCTGCTCATTGCCTTTTACTACAACTGGCGGCCCCGAAAAATATCCAATATAAAAGTGTAAAAGATTGAGTTTGAGTATACCAAAAATAAAAAAGAATGTGTGAGGCAAACACACCCATTCCTTTATTTATTTATTCTTTTAACAAATTTAGTGCTATGGAATATATATAAAAAAAAATTATTTCAAGATAAATTTTGATAATTTTGAGGAGAACAATTTTGATCATGAGCCGAATATTCACTAGCTCCTCGCTGACTAGAATAATTTTACGATTTCTAATTCCAAATAAATCAAATGTTTACTAATTATCAGGGCTGCAAAGCAAGCTGCAACTCAGAGTCGAACCGCGGTTCAATGCGGTTCAAGAAAATTTTATATTTAAAACAAAATTTTGCATTGTCTTTTTAAAGAACTGGAACAATTGCTGTTTCGATCTCGAAAACTATAAGAATTCTGTTATTTTTTTTTTTTTTTTTTTTTTGTTTTTTTTTTTTTTTGATAATTGGTTCGTCAAAAAAATAAACGGTTCCATTCAAAGTTAAATTCATTTTTAAATTGTGTTCGAAAGCGTAAAATTTACTTTCCATTTTGTCAATTATAAATAATTTTCGATTTAATTATAGTTAAAATTTTATCGATTCTAAAAATAGTTTCGAATCAAGCATGAAACCCATCGTTTGTGTTAAAATATTAATGCCATTTTTAATAGTGCTCATAGTTCTAAATGAGGTATTTATGTACATTTTTATTTGAATTCTACAGTTCAAGTTCTAATTAAATACATTTATAGCTAAATGCATATATGAAATTCTCAAAACTTGTTTGTGAGATTTACGATGTGAGTTTTGGAAATTTTACCGAATGTCGTATACGTGCTGTAAATCGAACACAGAATATTGTGAATATTGATTTTTGCTGGCCAAAACTCTTAATGAGGGTGTTGTAAGTTTGATAAAAAAAAGGGTTTTTCGCTTTTTTTTTTTTCTACCTGTCACATATTCAGAAGACGCCGTGGACCCTATAAAGTATATATATAATCTTGATCAAACGTGACGAGACGAATCGATTTAGCCCTGTCCGTATGTCCAAATATAAAATGCTGTGTGACAGGTATTAAAGCTTCGGTCCAACCGAAGTTAACGTTTTTTTTTCTATATTATTTTTTTTTTATAGATACATGTACAATTTTTTAAACGTGCTAATGGCTGGCATCCATTTCTTTATAATACAACAGTTGAGCCGTGCCGTTTTTTAAAAAATATGAAGATAAATCCACTTGTGGGAATCATTCATTCTTTTGTCAAAAAATATACAAATGTCAATCATACGTGTCCATATATTGTAAATATGAAAAAAAAAATTAATATTCATATTTAAATTTTATTTCTAATTCTTACAGCCTGGCGAGCATATAATATACAAAGGATTTCATGTCGATATGGATCGATTTTTAAAATACTTTCCAGTCGATAATGGAGAATATGCATTGCATACAAGATGGTTTCTACGTGGAAAGCTATTAATAAGCATTAATGGTTCAATGATATATACCGATTTGAAAAAGAATTAATATTTCGACTGGAAAAAATAATATTAATTACAGTCGTGAGAGTTGTGCAACTTATTTATCATATAAAATTAAAATAATAATAAAAAATTTTAAAAAAAATCGTAATTTTTTATCAAATACCTGACCCAGTGAAATGATATATATACATGTCGCTAGGACAGGAAAGAACGTTTCTGCTTGTCTAATTTATATAATAAAAACTTTTTAATTGAGTATTTCACTCAATAGCTAAACAAAAAGGTAGATTTGTAAAGAGATCCGTGTGACATCTTGAACCGGAAACGTTTTATTTACCAGTTTGGGATACCGATCTTGCGGATGTCTTCCAAGATCTGGTCCTCCCAACGCAGCGGCGATTCGATTCACATCTAGCTTATAAACTTTTCTTGCCGAAGCCTTTGTATCCATCCGACACTGGTGACCTGCCCAGGACAGCCTTTTGTATTGGATGTTTTTGACTAATTCGATGTTATTGTAAAGGTCGTACAGCATATCGTATCACTTTAACTGGACCAAAGATTCTTCGAAGTATTTTCCCAAACCCCAACGCCGACTTATCTGATTCTGTCATAACCCATGCTTCTGAGCTATTATACATCAGTAAAGGCATTATCAACGTCTTGTAGATTTTAGTTTTTGTTTCTTTAAACAGAATTCTACTTCGCATTTGCTTACCGAGACAAAAATAGCTACGCTTAGCAAGAATGATTCTTCGTTTAATTTCCGGACTGGTGTTGTTATCGCTGTTTACATCTGTGCCCTGGTAATCAAAGTTTTCTACAGTCTCAAAGCTGAAGTTCTCTGTCCTCTAAGAACGTCTACGTCGTGTAGATTGTCTGCGGTGGAACCAAGTATTGTTTGCTCCCTTTCGGGGGAAGCCCCGGTGACTACACGATCATTTTTGCCAATTTTCAATTATAGAAATTTATTTATTTTTTTTTTTTTTTTAATTAATTTCTTTTTAATTTAGAACTTTATATGATTTTAATGAGACTTTTGAATTTTATCGATTTATGAAAACAGTTTTAAATCAACTATGAAATACAACGTTTGTGTAAAATTTTTTATTCGAATTTTTCTTATACTCGTAGTTCTAAATGAGGTATTTATATATCCAAAACTATTTTAATTTGAATTTCATAATTAAATTTTCAGCTAAAAGCAGTTATGAAATTCTCGAAACTTGTTTGTGAGGTTTACGATACAAGTTTTGGAAATTTTACCGAATGCCGCATACGTGCTGTAAATCGTACTCGAAACGTTGTCGATATAGACTTTTTGCTGGAAAAAACTATTAATGATGGTCTTGTAAGTTTGTTCAAAATATTAATATAATATTTTTTTGGTGTTATTTTTTAGCTTTTAGGTACATGTACAGTTTTTTAAACGCGCTAATGGCTGGCATCCATTTCTTTATAATACAACTGTTGAGATGTGTATTTTCTTTAAAAATATGAATATAAATCCGCTCATTAAACTGGCTTATTCCTATTTCAAAAGATTTACAAGTTTAAATCATACGTGTCCATATATTGTAAGTGGAAAAAAATACCAATTATTTTATTTTTTAAATTTTTGTTTCATTTTCCGCTACAGCCTGGAGAACGTTTACAAATAAAAAAAGTGTATATGGACAACGATTATTTTTTGAAATTCTTTCCAATTGAAAATGGGGAATATGCAATGCATACTAAATGGTTTTAAACATTGAAATCTTATAGCCAGTATTAATGGTTCTATTGTTTACACTGATTTAAAGAAGAATTAATATTTTGAATTGAAAAAAAATATACTAAATAAATAATTTAAAAAAAAAAATATCATTTGAGTGATTTGAAGCTTATTTATGAATATAAAAAATATTATAATGTGTGAAATATTCCAATTGGTATACCGGTTATCTTTCAAATGTCTTACTTCCTTTAAAATCATTTCCAATTTTGCTTAATAATGTTGAAATGCTTTTTATAAACTTTTGACATTTGAGGTTATACGCAGGATTTACAATTTGATTTTCTTGTTTCCTTTTTCCTTATTATTTTTTTTTTTTTTTTGCGCTGTCATAAATGAAGAAGCAGTGAAAATGGACAGAGTTGACATGTATTTTTAATGCGGCATAAGTTTTAAGGCGTTGCGCTACAAAATACATGTTTCATGCTTGACTGTACGATTTGCGCTGAACTCAAAAAAAAAAAAAAAAAAGGCAATTGGCAACAAATTTGTTTGTGCAAGGAAACCAGTTCTGTTAACAATGGAAAACGCCATAATAACGTGAAAAACCAGCACAAGTATTCACACAGAAATACGACTATGTACATATGATGAACGGACAGACGGACAATTGGACAGATTGGCTAACCAAATGGAAAAAAAAAGGAGTGCCAAACATTTTCCTGCCTTTTGCTGCTGCTGCTGCTGATATCTTTACTTACTACGTGACGTCGAACGTCGGACGGACGGACAACATCTTAAAAAAGGAGGCCAATCTACAATAAATACTCGTACTACTTTGCTTCGTATCACATCACATCGCATTCACAACCATATTCGCATTCAATTCAATCCATTTCATTCCACTTCATTCGTTGATTCGTTTTTTGCTTCTGGCACTGCTGCTATTCCGAGTTAGCTGCAGGCTTCGTGAAATGTACTTGTGCCCTACTTTCATCGACACGACACGTCACGACGACATCGTCGTCGTCATCATCGTCGTCGTCGCCACTACCGCCGCCATCTTTGTAGTGTAGCCAACAACGTTAACGCCAACGCCAACAACAACAACAACGAAAACAACAACGTTGCCAAGTGCGGAAAAACTGAAACAAGTTTTTCCGCTGCTTTGCACAAGTTAAGTCACGACGACGAGTTGAGTTGAGTTGAGTTGTATATCGAATTGGAACACGAACAGGTTGATTTTCTTGTTTTTCTTTTTCCACGCCTGGTTTTTTTCATTCCACTTCTCCTTTTTCTTCGCCATTCGGCTATGTTGGCCATTAACCAAATGAGAGTTCACACGCTTCCTTCAAGCGCGTTTTTTGTAGCTTGATGTGTTCGAAACATGAAACTTGAAGCGCAAGCAAATCACTTGATTTCATTTTAAAACGTCAGTAAGCCAGTTGGTCACTCTGACTGTCTGTCTGTCTGTCTGCATTGATTGACAGTATATGTCAGCGCTTAAGAAATTTTTCAATACTTTTCAATAATAATTTTTTTTTTTTTGTTTAAATTGTTACATGAAATCTTTGTTATTTTCGCGTTTAAGATTTATTATAACTGCACGAATTGTGACAGTTTTTCTTTAACAAATTTATTATTTTTTTTAAATTTGTGGACTTATCTCAGAGGGACAAACACTGACAGAGGGACAGAGGGATGCCTGCTGCTTGCGTAAACTTAAATGCTTAAATTAAGAACGTGTGTACTTGATTTAAGAACATAAGATGCATTCATGGCAGATGAATTTATATATTTAAATTCAATGGATTCACAATCGAAAGTTTTTTTGGGTTCATTGATTTCATATTTTATGTCAGTTTAGAGAAATTCATAATGGCGTAACCAAAATGACGTAATCGAATAGATTTTAACATACTTGCCCGCTCATCTAGTAATTTTTCACAGATTTTTAAGTGATCATATTGAACACAATTCTACAAAATAGACAAAACTTAGCGTCATTCTCTGCATCTGCTTTGGACTTTTCTGTTTTAATAACTTTGTTTTCTGTTCGTTTTTTTTAAGAACAAATGGTTTTTGATTTAAGAACGAATGTTCTTGTTATGAGAACGTATGTTCTCACACAAACGGTTGCCATTCATTTACCATTTATGCATTTTTTATACTAATAACATACGTTCTTGATATAATTCGTATAATTCGTTCTTGACATATACACAATTCGTTTTAAATTTAAATGCAATATGTTCTTGAAACAAGCACATATTGTTCTCAAATTGCATTAAATTTCTTCTTGTAATGAGCGTACAATCCTAAAAACATAACATTTTCTAAAATGTGCTTAATTTGAGAACATTGCGCTTCATATTTAAAAATTTCAGCATATCATACACATTATGAATGATAGAAGTACGATGTGTGTGTTTAGTTTTTTCGCTGTGTACTAGAGTAATACTTCAAATAAGATATAAATAAGTATTGCTCAACACTTTAACTTAATTATAGAATGGATATACATACTCGTATGTTGCTATATCGCATATATTTTTAATTGTTGTGTATGCGCGAATATTACTCGATTACGTCAACCTACTCTGTGCTGTGCAAATGTCCATAGTTTTGAATTTCAATTAGTTATGGCAATTATAGAAGCTGACAAATTGCATGAGTGTTTGTGTTACTCGTATACTCGTAGTGCTTTTTGCTGTTGTATTCCGTTCAGATCAGTTCAGTTCAGTTCTATTCTGTTAATGGTTTGCTGCCGTTAGTAGTTAGTGTTGTATTCATTTCATTATTATTGTACGAGTATGTACTGTGACGCGACTGTATAGTATATGTCCACTGACTAATTGTTATTAATCAGGATAAATGAGCTAACGAAGCTGTGACAGTTGACAGCTTCATTAAATCACCAATTATCGTACTGGCATGCACTATTGACCACAAAATGTGTGTGTGTGTGTGTGTGTGTGTGTATATAAATATAATGCTGTACATAAATAGATATAGAACAACAACTAATAGACAGGAATATTATATAGAGAGATAGCTAGATACCATTAAGATAGATACATCATAAATGTATCTAGATACACTTTAAATAAAAACCGCATATTAGTGTCATGAATTCATTTAATTTATTTTTTTATTTTTTAGCTTCATCATTTAAATTATAATTAACATTCTGCTGCAAATTAAATCGACATTCAATATATAGTCTGTCTGATACTATATATACTCGTACATATACACAAAAATGTACATTTAAGATACATTTGCGAAGTATTGAAGTGAAACAGCTAGTATAACTGTTGGCATAGAAGTATTACGCGTTAATATGTGTATCTCATTGAATTTTATATAAAATTCTTTCATCATTATTTTATCTTTTCGTTTAAATGAAATTCATTAAATTCCATTTACATAATACGAGTATCTCAAATTGTAGCAAGCGCACGTATTTTAGTTTGGTTGCCAATAAGCACAGCCGTATTAGCTAAAATGTAAGCTTATTGATTACTTTTCAAAATCAGCATGCCTAGTTAAATACCATTACGACAACGGGGGGAACCGCATAAAATACACGTACTATATTCTGTATATGTACCACATAAATACTTTATCAAAGGCGCGCGTGCTCGCATAATGGAAAATGTTTCAAAAAAAAAAAAAAAAAAAAAAAGCCAGAGGCACTTAGTACATCGGAATGTATTTACAAACTCTCTAAACATTTTCGACATATTGCATCGCGTTATTAGTTTTGCTGATGTTTTTGGTATTTAGATAAAAAGTTTTTTTTTTTTTTAGTCAGCTAATGATGAAAGCTAAATTTAGACAAGATAAAATATTTATTTTGGATTAAAAAAAACTATTCGAATTTTGAAAATTTTACGAATTTTATCGGAAAAATAATATGCTTATTCGAAGTGGAAACTTTAAACTAACTCCTTTGTTCACGTCGTAATTTTTTTTTTCCAGTAAGATAATAAAAATTGAACCAGGAACTTCAAATGGGTTGAAGGAAGCGAGCATTCTTAGACCCATAAACTTAGAAATGTCAAAAATTTCCAGAAAAGATGAATTTAAAGAGGCACGAAAAATATATATTTTTTTTTTAAATTGAGATTAGCAACGAAACTTAAGTCGATCTATATGCATGACTGTGCAAGCATCCGCCAGTTCTTGTTGTTCGAATGCCAAATAAAACTATTTATCTAGAAGATCTGGCTGTATGTGTATATTAAATATGGTGCCCATATAAAGCTACTTTAATTCTAGGATTTAGAGACGAATGGATACGAATCGTTTAAAAAATTAACCGAATGCATTCGAATCGGATCAGAAATAAAACGAATGAATATGAGTCAGTTACGAAATGAACCGATTCGACTCGAGTATATTCGAATAAGAAATAATTCGAATGAGTTAGTTAAGAAATGAATCGAATGAATATGAGTCGGTTAAAAAATTAACCGAATCGATTTGAGTCGAATCGGATAAGAATTCAACCGAATGGATACGAGTCAGATAAGAAATGAATCGTTTCAATACGAGTTCGTTAAGAAATGTTCCAAATGAGTATGAATCGGCTAAAAATAAAATTAATGGACTCGACTCGGTTAAGAACCGAATAGATTGGAGTCGAATCAGAAATAATCCGAATGGATATGAGTCAGTTAAAAAAAAATAAACCGAATCAATTAGAGCCGAGCCGAGCCGATTCGGGTCAGAAAATCAAGAAATATGGTGAAAAAATAATTGGATAGAATAGGTAAAAAAATGAACCGAATGATTTTGAATAGATTAAGAAATTAAGCGAATCTGTTTGAAACGATTTCGTTTTTGTGCCGAATAAATTTTGTAACTTATTTAGTTTATTCGTTCAGACCTCAGTCATTCCTCTTCTATACTTCCAAACTTAACTCTTCTAGAACACATACAAGTATGTACGCTAACATTTATGTATGTATAAAATAAAGTGCTCTATGAAAACTTTCTTTCTTTTGCAACGAATACAAAATGAATACAGATACTTTTACAGCTTTACTTACGTAAACTGACAAAATACAAATAACTGTCATAAATAAACACGCTCAGATGCAAAACTGCTGCTACTGCTGTTGTTGTTGAGTAAACTCTATAATCACGTACACAAAATGTTGGCATTAGACTTTTAGTTTTAGCTTACACAATAACAACTTAAACTGCCTTTGACACCTACAAACAAACCAAAAGAAAAGGAAAATACCCAAAAGAAAAAAGACAGCTTAGAGTATTAAAAACAAAAACAAATAAAAATTTTGTTACTGCAACATTTTGTCAAAGTAAAACTTTTTGTATATTTTTCTTCTTTTTTTTTTTCGATACAAATAATGTCTTTCAGGAAACATAGTCACGCCATATACGAGTATTTATTTAATTTTATTTCTTTTTGTTTTTTCATTCTTCATGTTTTTTTTTTTTTTTTTTTTTTTTTTATGGTATGTGATAAAATATATTTTATGTTTGTTTGAAAAATTCACTCTCTATGCGAGACCTAGTTTTCAAGTGCGCTGCACTCAAATACTCGGATACATACTTATAGATACACATACATACTCATGAGTATGTATGTTCATATGTTCGTGTATAGTCATCTGCAATGCCTGGTCTGGGCTGCCACTTGCATGTCGAAAGCAATTTAGCAACGAGAGTTATTGATAGTTGAAAGCACACACAAACTCGTAGAGTACTCACACACTCACTCACTCACTCACTCGTATTCATATGCATTCATACATGTTAATTTGTACTTTGTGCTTTTCACAAATATTTTTGAACGGAGCGAACAGAACGGAACGGAACGGAATGAAGGAATGTAGTACACACATATTGTACGATGTATGTAACGTATTATAACTTGTGGCAAATGTCACGCAAACTATTTTGTTTTGAAGTTGAATTAGAATTTGTTTTTTTTTTTTTTTTTATTATTATTTCACATGCTTTTAATTGTATCTGCAAAGTTTTTTGCACATGCGCAGCATTTTAATTATAATAATTACACTAGTTTACAAATTTTGACTTTGTCAAAGGTTCTGGGTTCTCATGGATCTATTCGCATGTATTTTGGGCCGTGGATTCTTTTTGTCGATTATATTTCAAGGAATATTTATAATTCAGGATTGTACAATAGAAACTTTCACATAGATAAAGCCAGTCTCGTTTTTTTATAAAAACAATTGAACATGAATTATTGTGTATATCATCAAAATAAAAAAAGTATTTACATTTATATATTGTTTTTTATTACGGGCCGTTACAAATTGTTACATCAACTTCCAGAAAAACCCCGGCTTAAGTAGTATCAAAAAAAATTTATGAATATTATAGTTTAGCTTTTCCGCAAGTTAAACACTCTATACCATTTTATTTATTTATTTATTATTATTTTTATACCCGTCACACACAGTGTGGAGGGTATTATCATTTTGTCAGAAAGTTTGTAACGCATTAAAGGAGACATCTTAGACCCTATAAAGTATATATATTCTTGATCAGCTCGTCGAGACGAGTTGATCTAGCCATGTCCGTCTGTCTGTCTGTCTGTCCGTCTGTCTGTCTGTCTGTATGTATGCGTTTCATTCGGTCAGTTTTAAAGATATTGACCTGAAACTTGGAACTTAAGCTTTTCTCAGTCCTAAGCAGTTCAAGTGTTAAAATCAAAGGGCCACGCCTATTTTAAGGTATTAAGGATTTTTTCTATGAAAATAGCTATTATTTATGAATGTAGTCACTCCAAGTTGGATAAAAATACTTCTAATGTCATCTAATGTCAAATCCAAGCTGCCACGCCCATTTTTAGCTATAGCCCCCATACAAATGTACCGCCCATTTTCGAGTTTTTGTATAAAAATAGGTATTAGTTATGAGAATATTCACTCAAATTTAGGCAAAAACGCTTCTAATGACATCCAATATCCAAACCAAGGTGCCACGCCCATTTTTAGCCATAGTCCCCATACAAACTTATCGATTATTTTCGAACAAATGTATGAAAAAGTAATTATTTTCGAATATATATTTATAAATGTATTTAAGCCACTGAAGATCACACATAAACTATTCAAAGATTCGTGTGACGGGTATTTAAGCTTCGGTTGCACCGAAGTTAACGTTTTTTCTTGTTTTTTTTAAATTTTTTTTTTTTGAGAAATTGGTTTTGATGTAGAGACATCAATTTTTCGATGAAAGAGTATATTTCTTGTTTATATGTATTACGGCTCTGAAAAACTTAAGAATTGTTGGAAAAGTTTATATGGGAGCCACAACTTAACATATTGCGGAGAGCTTTAGAGAATCAAAATTACAAATTTGATGACCCTTTCTTTTATGGTCTCTGAGATAATCGGTGCCAAATGACAGCAAGACCGACCTTTTAACGGAAGGACGAACAGACGAATAGATACCAGCACGTCCGGGTACTCAAAATATAGTAAACATATTAAAATATTACATCGTTTAATGCACTCCAAGTCTAACTTGGATTTAACTAAATGAAACTGCTAATATACCATTTTTTTACCATATAAAAATATCGTATATAAAAAGAGAGTAATCGAATTCCTAATAAACTCGAATGGTCGCTTATAAGTTACAGTGAATCACCAAGCTTTTGTACAAAACTTTTCTATTTAAAATTAATTATATACTCGTATACAATGCATTATCTATTGTGTCTGTAAGTTCCGTGAATTTCTTAGAATAACAATTATAAATATTTTCTATGAACATGTCTATAATTAAAAGATTATATATACATATGATTAGGGTGTCACAAAATGTACACAGGCAATTTCTCTTAAAAAAGTTTAATCAAAATAAAAAATCATCTTTTACTGCTTTCAGATACTTCGATTCTATTAGTCTTGTACTCTAGTCGCTGTTCTCATAGATTCAATACTTCAAAATATATAAAATATAAAAATCCAAGTTATAACAATAAAAAAAAATTGATTAAGTTTTGCAATCAGTCGACGACAATAAATTTTATTTTAGTTGTGGGCGTTGCATTTAAATTATGTTCTTAACTATTTAGAATAGAGCTAAACTTTGTACTTTTAAACGAATACAACGATATACACAACTACAAAAAAACTTGTCGACTCAAGGCCAACTTCTTTATAAATGCCAAAATGCGCAAGTTTCTAACGATGCTCATCAGTTATAGAAAACAGTTTTCAGTAAAGCGTTTAACTTATACAGAAATTAGAGTAGATACAGCAACAAAAGCGTATAAAAAAGGATTATAATTACAGACTTTTAGATAAGCCGACAAGCTTATAAAATATATATATATATGCTGAAGATCAAATATATTTTATGTATAATGTATGTATATATACCATAGTTTGTGTTGTTGTTGCTAAATTTTATTTATGTGGAGTATAAAAAAAAAAAAAAACAAAACAAAATGTATCTACAAAAAAAATGTATCTACACTCACGGCAAAAATAAAAGTACCATTAAATATTTTTTTATATTTTTAAAGAAGTTTTACCAAATGACAGAGCAGATGTTCAACATGGTACCGTGGTACCCAAACCAGCCCTCAATATTACTATGTCCAGGTACCCAAATAAGTTGGGCCGCTTGACTGTTCGAGATTAGAGATATTAGAGATATACTATTGAACCTTGCTTAGGGAATTTTTGGTGCTGTTGTTTTTTAAAGAGAGGTCCACCAGACAAGTATAAGACTTACTACAGTATAGGTCTTACTAAAGATGTGTATAGCCAGTGGACTACAGAAAGGAGAAACCCCACCTACTCCCTATCGCTTCTTTGCAGGTGAAGAGAGCTATGTTGGCTTCCGTATCCTTGCTTCACAGTTATTATTCCACAGAACCTTTGGTCGAGGATAAGTCCTAGGAAGATTTCTAGATTTCGAACTGCAGTTATTCTTCTAAAACATTGAAAAGGCAAAAAATAAAAAATATTGAAGTACGCCTTTTTTCTTTGCCGTGGGTGTACCAAAAAAAACTTCTATTTGAGACAGCATTAGTGTCAAAATTCTTTCAAATAAAAACAACATTTCGAGCACATTTCATTTGTTGAATTTTTGCTCCAAATATGCTCATTATAAAGTTTCTGTTAAAAAAAAAAAAAAAAGAAATCTATGCTTTAAGCTGAAAGATATTGTATTTTTCTAGCTTAGATTTTGTGAAACACATTTGTCATGGTTCAATGGTGTTCATTTGTCACTGTTTTTTTTTTTTTTTTTTTTTTTTTTTTTGATTTTAGTTTAGCATTGATCATGCAAATGATTTTAAAGATTTTTTCAACAAAATGGCGTCTTAAGAGTACAGTGGCGTGACTCTATATTTTCAATGCATTTGAAAATATTAACGCCACTGTCTGCTAACAAATAAAATATAACTTGTTAATAGCTACAGCGCGTATCTTTCGATTCTCATTCACATTCGCAATCGTGCAAGTATCTTAGTTGTGTATTTTGTCTAACTAAAGTTGCTTTGCTGTCTGTTCAAGGTTATCCGCATGCGCTTAGAAGCTAAACCGCTCGCTCGCTCGATAGCTCGATCCGTTCCGTTCCGATGTGTGCAAAGCTTACAATAATGACGGGTTTTTTTTTTTTTTTTTTTTTTTTTTTTTTTTTTAGGTTTATTAATACTTCACATGGGAGTCTTTATAATTTTAAAGTATTCAAAGTTGACTAATGAACAAATGTTTTTTTTTTTTCGTTTTTTTTTTTAAATTACCAGTCAAAATGCATAATGCGTCATTGTAGCACATTAATTATATGCAGTGGTGTAGTGTGAGTGGGAAGGCTATTTTTGAGGTTGAAATTTATTATTATTTGAAAAGTGTCTGCTTTTAATATTGAAATTTTAGGCGTTTAAGCCTTATGTATGTCCGTAACTCTCAGCAGCAAAACAAACGCTTAAAGCTTATAAATACGTACATATATGAACATAACGAGTATTTCTACTTCACATCTCTATCAATAATCTAGTAAAATTTGAAATCAACCGAAAGAGATTTTCCAAAATCTCAAATCTCAAATCTCTTTTGTTTAGAATTCAATTGATAGACATTTTCCTGACACCACAGCACATAAGTTATTCAACAGCTTGAATCGCAAGTTACATTTAATTGCAATAAAAAACAAAATTAAATATAATTATAAATTATTTTGTGACATATGAGATCAAAGATTATTTGTAAATTGCTCTAAAACAAGTTTTGTTTTTTTTTTTCTTAAAACTAGTTACATATAATGCGGGTCTTGCAGTTTTTATTTTTATTGTATATGCTGACATAGGTACATGATAATCGAGCTTGGGTAAAACTAATTTTAAACAATATAAAAAATAATAGAATTCTAAATTCAAAGTCGAAACATGTTCCAAGTGAGTGCATCATTTAATGAGCAGCCCTGACATTAGTCAGTAAGTTACTAGGAATTATTTATTATTTTTTTTTTTTCACAAAGTATTGATAGTATTTTAATTTAATTAAGCAGTTTGTAACACTCAAAGAAAAGCAACATTTGATGGGTTTCAGAGTTTAACAGAGTTGATTCCATGAAAGGATTCCACGAAAAATTGGCTTCTGCTGTGCAATGCGAAAAGAAAAATATTTTTCCCAAAATATGTGTGTAGCGTATAGAAGTTGCGTTTCTAACGAAATAAAAGAAATAAATGAACATTTTTTTCACTCGAATTGCATCATCAAATTGTTGAATAGTTACTTGCTTGATTTTAATGCAGTTTTTGTTTCGAAGTTTCTTTTTTTTTTCCATAGAATTTTTGTTAGTCATTTGTTTAAACGTTTTTTTTTTTTTTATTTATTTATTTTTTTTTTTTTTCTAATTATTTTATGTACATTTTAAATTTCAAGGTTAAACGCATTTGTCAGCGAAATAATAATTAAATAAAGGAAATAAAAAAGTGTTATTCTAAAAGCAAATAAAAAAAAAAAAAAAAATTATCTGTCAGAATGCTAAAAAAAAAAAAACAAATTGCAATTCATGTGAAATATAAACATTTGTTCATTCGTCTGTTTAATGTACAAAACTCAGAATTAAACATTTGCATATACAAAAACAAAATAAATAAATAAAGAACAAAATAAGACAACAAAGCCGAAACATGTTTACGCTACAAATATAATATTTTTTTTTAAATATACAATCTCAAATTTCAAATCGCAAAATATGAAAAGAGAATGCAAAATTAATTTAATCAAAGCAACAAAACTGTGCGATTTGATAAGACCGATAAACTGTAAGTTTGTGACCGATAGTTATTTTTCCCATATACAATGGAAAGAAACGTTTTAAGCATGAAACATAAATTTTAGGTTTGCTAGAACACGAACTATTTGAAATCGTTCGATAACAAAATAAACCACTTCTCTGTATATACGAAAAATGGCATTTTGCAATCTAATGCAATCTAGATTGATTCAATAAACTTTACCCTATTTAAATACTTCATGTATACGATTTAATTTGATTTTCGAACTATTGACGTCATTTGTTTCGTCTGCAAACAGAAATTAATTTCTTTAAAAAGCTTTTTTTTTTTTTTTTTGTCTAATTAAATATTTAGAATTGAACAAAAAATAACCGGTTAAATTGCTATTCATTATATTTATTTTATTTTGTAGACGAGATTGTATTTTATCGAATGGTTTATATATTATTTATTGTCAAAATATTTAACATATAAACAATAGCTACCTCCATAACGGTAAAAACTGTAGAAATCTCTCACAAAGTGCTCCATTTACTACTTCTATTATTGGGATTGGTAAATCTACGATTCACAGGACAAGGAGTCTGCTACTCAATTTGAAAAGAAGATTTTGACTTCAGTACCAATTGTCGTCTGTTCCTTCTAAAATAGGCCGATTTGTGGATATACGCTTTTTTGAAAAATTCATTGATTTTTAAAATAAAAAAGTAAAAAAAAAGTATATAAAATCAAATGCAAATATTATTGTGGAACAGCCTGTTTATCATATTTTAAAAAAAAAAAAAAAAACATATGTAAAACCTGTTAAGTGACCCTGTAAAGGTTTATTTGTATACTTTTCGACAGCTCAATAAAGACAAAACTTAGCGGTTAAAAAACAAATAAACAAAATTAAATTAAAAAAAAAATAAAAAAAAAATAATAATTAATAGAAATAAAAAATGTTATTTCAATTAAAAATCGAAGCTAAAATCTACATACATCACATAACATTTGACGTAGATGGTTCTTCGGAAATGAGGTCAGATACCCGTTTATGATGGCCTCCATATTATCAGCATTGCAAGACAATAGCTCTATAAACAACTGTTTTTTTTTTTTTTTCGTATAAATGGTGTAGTTTTCTATTGGGAGCTCTACCTAAAAGTAGGCGTGGTACAAAGTACCTAGACAAGTTTAATTTTGAAACTCAAGCTCCAATATTTTCAAAACTGAACGAATAAATTGAGTAGCGTTGAGCAAGAATATATAAATTTTAAATGGTCTCCAAAACATTCCCCAATACGTTACAAACTTTCCGACAAATTCAATAATGTGTAACGGAAATAAAAAGAAATACAAAAAAAATGAAAATTGATTTTAGAGAAAAGAATATATATAATGTATTTATTTTCCGGGCTCCCAGTTCTCTCCAATAAAATTTCTGAAATTCCTGAGCTAAAAAAGTTGCAGCGAGCAAACATGTTAGTGAATATTAAATTATGTATTTTAAATATTTTTTAATGCATATTCTCAGAGTATTTATATTCATAAAGTACTTAATAAGCTGTAATTATAACAAAAGAAAATTTTATTATTTTTTTTTTTTTTTTTGAACTTTTTATCAAGAGTTGCGCTTTTTAAGTACATAAGTCATTCTTGTACAGTTTCTTCTCAAGCATATAAGCAGATATTACGATAAGACACCCTGTAAATTTGAACAAAAAAAATATGTGTTACGCAGCATTTTTTATTTTTTTTTTTTATTTCGCCTTTTGCCTTCTTCCCTCCTTCAGCATTGACTTAGCAACAGCGTAACGGTTCGACACTGCTCAAACACGCGCAAACACATACACACTCATCATATACATACATACATACATATATCATACACACAGAGATATTGTGCTACTTCCACTCAATGTTGCTCATTAACTGAGAGAGAAAACTTATTTGATAAACGTTTGTCTGTCGTACGAAAGGGGCAGTAGCAGCAGCAGCTTATATGTATGGCATGTAAATGCGTGTGTGTGTGTGTGAGCGTAATAGAAATAGATTAATATTGCTAAAGAACGAACAGTGGTTAAAAATGTTAATTTAAAAAATATGCATATATATGTATGTAATTTTTGGAAAATGATAATTTTTCCATGCTTCAATGATTTTAGTAAAAAATATCACGTGACATGCTTTTATTATTTTTATTTTATTTACACTGAAAAACGCGTTCGAATTTATTTCACAATTATTTCACTAAAACATGTTGATACGCCCGCAATTTGTATAGGAGAGAGAAAAAGACTGACTATATATAAAATCACAGTGAGTCCCCGTCTCGCTCCCACATAGGTTGCAGTACGTTGTTAAGAATTTAGTGAAATCTAATTTTTTTTTTTTTTTAATATTTAAATTGATGACGCAGGCACAATACACGCACCCACCACAAAAATATTGAACAAGTTCAGTAGTCTCTAGCAAGACACGCGCGCAACTAAAATCATCAGAGCAGAGGTTAAAAAAATTCCAATAGATTTTCCAATGTAGCTTTTTTTTTTTTTTTTTGATTAATGCGAACGACACACATAGCGCGCTTTTGTAAAGTAGAAATAGAGGAACAAGAAAAAAAATAATTAAAAAAAAGCTGTTTTAGCAGCAGCAGCTATTGTGTTGAAAAAAACGCGGCCAACTGTGTCCACTGTGCAGCTGCAAATGACGTTTGAAAAGCAAATGTATAGAAAACGAAGCGTAGCAAAGCGCGCGCAAAAACACGAAGACAATGACAAAGCACACGAAGTTAAAATGAGAATGAAACGAAACTTGACGAAACCAAAAATGAGGCAAGCTGCTAGCTGGCTGGCAACAACAACAAAAATATTAGAATATTTTGCGCTTGTTATGTGTGTGTATAAGCTATTTAAAAATAAGAGAGAGAGAGAGAGTATAATAAGAGCTTTTTAATAGTTGCCAAGAGAGCGCGCCTCATAATTTTTTTGACAAAGCTACAGAAAAAAAAAAAAAAAAAAAAAAAAGCTTTTTCGTTTGAATTTAGGTGAATAATTTTCAAGCGTACAAAAAGGCGCACAAAAAAGGAATATAGAATTAGAAGAAAATGGCGTTTTTTTTTGTTGCTTCATAGTTAGAGGAGTAACAATGAAAATGAAGTCATCGATTTTTACATGTGATTTAAATTTTGAATTTTATATTTTTTGTATAATTTTTTTTTTTTTTTGCGAGCGAACATGACTTGCATTTAAAACATGTTTCATATTTGTTTTATAAAATTTTTTTTTCTGCAAATACGTTTTTTTGTGTATTACGTAATATGCTGCTCTGCGCGAAATGTGTCATCATGCGCGCGCGCCGTTTTTATTTCCGCAAATCCCATTATACACAGTATATATTTTAAATATTTACGTAATTATTTTTTTTTTTTTTATGATTCATACTTGTCTTTTTTTTTTTTTTTTTTTTGTCAAAGTTCACAACTGCCACAGCAACAATAAAATTAAAATATTGCGCGACGTATAACGACGACAACGTATATCAACCACCAAAGCTATTTTACACTTTAAATTTTTTTTATTGTTCGCTCAATTTCACTTTATGACGACGTTAGCAACAAAGAAATATTTTCGTTTTACTGGGTAGTTTTTTTTCTTTCTGTATTTCTTTTCTCTTTCTCTTCTATTACTGCAGTACTCCTTTATATATTTAAGCGCTTTTTTTTTCTTTCCTATTTTGTATAACGCCACTTTAATATTTTATTTTTTTTTTCTCTGCGCATAACACAACCGTACACGACGAACGACAACGAACGAATGAAATGATGAATAGAAAAACGCGCGGTTTGTTCTGAAAACCTGACAGCTTTGTAAGCCAACAAAGCGACGCAACAAAAAAAAAGCAACAGCGACGTCGACGTTAGTTTGCGCGCGTAGCGACAAAACTACAAAACAAACATCATCTCTTTTGCGCACATTATAACTGCATAAATGTGTGTCGTCGCTGTGTAAACTGGTGCGAATGAGACAAAAATGTTAAAGCTTTTTGTAGTTTTCTTGTACATTTTTTGTTGCTTTGTCGTTGACACACATTTTTCTATAACAGCGCAGCGTATAGTTTTATTGTTGCTTTTGGTTTTTTTGTTGTTTGTTGCGCCGTTGTGTGTTGGGGTTTTTTTGATGTGTATGCGCATATGTATGTATAGTATGTATGTATGTGTAAAAAGAGGAGTAGGGAGAAAGATTGTAGCTTGATTGTGTGTTAGAAGAGCGCGCGCGGAATTTCCTCCCATTGTTTTTTTTTTCACAAGAAAATAAGAAAAAAAAAAAAAAATAGGAATAAAAATTACATATTTGGAGCTTGTTTTTTTTATCAATTAAATAAATAAATAAAAATAATTGTTAAAACTTACAATAGTGAAACAACTTAAAAATATTTATATTAATAAAAACTACGGAATTGTATAAAAAATAATAAATAAATAAATAAAAAAAAAACACTTTATAATAATACTTTTTCCCGCATTTCTTTCCACACTCCCGTTGGGATTTTCCACCATGTTTCTTTTTTGAAATTTTCAAATTTGAAGCATTTACATTAACGGGGTTTTATTTATCTATTGGTGTACTTAAATTAGAAAGAAGGAGAAGGCTGTCGCACAAATACGTTTTTTTTTTCTTGTAACGGAGCAGTTTAATTATTTTTTATGAAAACTTTTCCATTTATTTAACTTTATTAAAGTTCCATTAACTTTTTTCTAATGTAAGTTATTGTTTGAAAGCTGTTTTTTTTTTTTCGTCTATATTTCTAACAACTAGTTAAAGTGAAAACCGGTTCGAAAGATTTAAATAGGTTATACCTGCAACTAAAAAAAGTGTATAAAACGACAAAATACAACTACAAATGAAGTAAAAAGAGGCCAAAAGCAACAATAACAACAAAACTACAAATCGACACTGCAGGAAATGGGTTTGTATGTACATATGTACATATATACATACATATCTCAAAGTGCATATGTATGTATGTGTGTATAGGCATTTGTATCTATGTCACGCTAGTTGAATTGGGCTTTTAAGCGTTCAATGTGTTGCGACGATGTAGCGGTGTGACGCGACGGAAACATGCACATACATACATACATACATATGTACAATATATGGAGAACTTGTTATTTACTATTTCCATAGTTGCTTGTCTGCTTTTTTTTTTTTTGTTGTAATATTTATTTTACACATACATACATATGTACATTTTGTTGCTTGCTGCTGCATTGATTTTGCAGTTGTTGCATGCAAGCGCCTAGAAGCGCTTATGTATAGATAGGCCTGTGAACAAGCAAAGAAACTAGGTTATTGGCGCAAGCACATACACACACACACACGACACATACAAATGCTAAAACATACAACATTAGCAAATGCATTCCTCTGCAAAACATTTAAGCGCGCGCCTCTCTCTCTCTCTCTATCTTCTCACTCTCTTTTTGTCAAATTGGAGCTTGCATTGAATTTGTTTTTTTTTTTTTTTTTGTTAGCATAAATTTAATAATAAAAAATAATTATTAACTAAAATTGTGCATTTGCAGTAATTGAAAATTTAAATTATAGTTTTGAACAGATGTATTTTTGTATTGTATGTATGTATGTATGTATGTATGTATGTATGTACATATACAAATATAGAATGCAAAACCAATTTGATGATGACGTATGTACATATGCATGTATCTACATACATATTTATGCGCTCTCTCACAATAATTTGTTCTCTTCTACATGCATATTGTATGCATGTAAATTGTTCTTTATGTTATATAATTTTGATAGAACCTAGAGTATCATTAATCCGGCAATGATCGATTAATAATTATAAAAACATTGCTTACTTCTTGCATATGTATTATGTATGTATGTATGTACATATTTTTATTCTTAGTCTCCTTCGCCACCAAACTTAATGACGCTACTAATGCAAACGTATGTACATATGTATTGTACATACCCATCTAAACATATTTCCATTTAATTTTGTGCTCTTTGTTTTTTATTTTAATTTTACACTCAATCTTTTTTTTTTTTTTTTTTTTAATTTTGTGTGTTAGAAAAAAAGAGAAAGAGTGATAGCGCCTTTTCTACTGTTGCAATGCATTTCTTATTGGTTTTTTTAAAATATTATTTCTTCTTCTTTATTGTACAGTAAACTATGACTACATATGACCAAACAGGTTTTTCTCTTAAAAAAAAAAAAACAAATAATCATTCAAAAGCAAAAAATGTAAAAAGAAAGCGTACATACATATTTTTAGGCTGTATTTGCTTTGTTAAAGTTTTTAGTTAAAAAAAAATTTAAAAAAAGTTGTGAATAATGTAAGCTTAGTACCTTGAAATTATAGGGTACATTTATACATATAGCTTTAAGAATAATCTCCGACACCGATCCCAGAGCTATGAAAATTATTAATCTTTGAATTCGACTTAAAGCTACATCGAAACTCTGCTTTAAAAAAAAAAAAAAATTTTCATACATAATAGAAATATTCTTTCCAAAACAATAAAAGTGAAGAAGTAAATACTAAACAACATCAACAACAATAAAAACAGTAATTAGCAATTGTCACGCTAAAGTTTTGCTTACAAATTTTGATAAGTCACGTCATGCAATTCTATTCAAGTTTTTATTTGTGTCACATGGCAGTAAGGCGTGAAGTTTATTTGAAAAAAAAAAATCACCGACTTGCTATTGTACATATGTACATATGTATGTATGTACATTGTACATACATAGATGTACAAACGTAGTAATTGAAAAGTTTAAAGATGCTACAGCATATTGGCCTCAACAATAAGATACCCTATCTTTGTCAGTTTATAGACATATAGCCAGATATCTGTAACCGATTGGTAAGGGAGTATTTTAAGTTTGGGACAACATGTTGAAGGAGGCATGTTGGACCCAATAATGTATTCAAATACACAAAGCTATGTACGTCAGACTAGCTGCACCGAAAATGGTCTCTATAACCCCTTACTTATATTTTGTAGTCAAAACACGCACAGAAAAATTTAAAACATACATGCATACCTGGAAAATTCAAATTTTTTGAGCACATATTTCAAGAAAAGTCGAAGAAAAAAAATTAAAAAAGTTATTTTACATTGCCCAAACTAACGCGTAGCATTGGTTTTTAGTCCCGAGGCTCATCCTCAGTTTAAATTTTAAATATGTTAGTCATCATCAACGCGTTTGAATAAGAATTAAACCAAACAGCTGTGTTCAAAAAAGTCCTGGACTCCCCTAATGCTGTCTATTTAATAACTTTTTTTGTTTTGGAGACTATGTACAGAGTATCTGTAAGTCAAGTTTACTCAATTTACAGCGTTATTATTTTTTACTGTTAGGCGCTCAATGCATTGACAGTTAGAAATCAAGAAAAAGCTTTTTAGTCAAGTATTCCAGGCTATAAGTTTCACTGCAAGAGAAATTGTCAACGATTTTATTATAGCTTTTATAGCTTTATGTGATAGACATCGTAGATTCAGAATATAATGTGGCATATCGAATCTAACATGACTATCTAACATTGCACTGCAGGGTATTAGAATGACGCTAAATATTTTGCGCTCTTTATTTCTCACTTTTATTTATGTATCTTTCCATCTCACTCTTACCAATGAACATCGATTATTCATTGCACAAGTGTTATATACATACATAGTTGTTAGTGTAGTTTTTTTTTCTTCTTATATTATTATTACTTTTTTTCTTTTTTTGCTTTCAAAGCAAAACTGCAACAACAACAACAATAAAAGCAAACGAGAAACAATTGATTTCTTGCTCGTTCTCTATTTTTTTTATGGTTTTTTTTTTCAATAACAAAAACAAAGCTTTAAAAAGTGCGCTTAGTCAAACTTTAAAGTCCAATTTACTTTGTTAGAATTTTATGTACTTGTGTATGTATGTATGTATGTGTGTGTTTGTACTTATGTACATATACATGTGTATGTATTTTAAATATAATTGTTGTTTATCGAGTAGAAAACCTTGAAATGCGCACGAGTGACTAATTGAACAAGTACGTCCGTTTGCCCGTTCGTCCGTCCGTCCGTTGTTATGTCCATCCGTTCATAGTTATCGTTTGTTTTAGTTAGTCAGCAAAGTCAACCGATTGGAATACATATTTGCAGACAATAGTTTTGCAATATAACAAGCAATAAATAAAATAAAATATATAAATATAAATATTTATGCATACACATACATACATATGTAAATAAAAATGTTAAATAAACATAATTTAAGCGAGCTTAAATAAACAATTATTTTGCATTTAGAATGCATAAAATAAATAAATAAATAAATATTTATGTTGCAATATGAATTTACGTACACAATGGTGTTCGATTATTTAAGAACTAATTTGTTGTTTTGGGAAACTTTATTGGAACGAGTCAAGAATCAGCAAGCAACAACAAAAGATGGGAAGTAACATTATTCATTAGAAATATTATTTATTATTTTCTCTATCGTTCTTGAAAAGAGAGTAATTCTCTATCTCTTCTACATTTTAAACTACAACCATTCTCATCGAACATTATATTGGTCTTTATAAGTCCTTAACAGTTTAATTTTCCAAATTTTCTTTTGAATAAACCAGTTTAGATAAAAATCTGAGATAGACAGAAAGTTACAGTCCTGAAGTACGTAAAATTGCAATCTATTTTAAAATTAAAATGTATGTAACACACAGAAGTAGGCTAGATAGACCCTATAAAATACATATATTCTTAATCAGCCTGGAAAGGAGAGACGAACTTGCTACGTCTGTCCGTCTGTCTGCCATGCTGTCAGCCGTATGAAAACGTTTATTTCGGAGACTTTATTTCAAAACCGTCTAGCCGTCTACACTTACAAACGGTTTTTCTCTATATCCATTTTAAGGAGTCCCCCACAAAAATCTAACCGAAAATTTTAGTAAAAATTTTGTATAAATTATGCCTATGATAGTTCCAATGGTATTGACCAATATGGATAGGGCCAAAATAAATGTTATGTATAGCCCCCATACAAATTTACTCCATTTTTTGAAGTTTTTGTATGAAAATCCAATACAATTAGGAATGGTTATATGATAGGACTTTAGTTAAGTTACAAAGTTTGGGTACAGGGTATCTCGCAGTCGAGCATACTCGACTTCAACGTTCTTTCTTGTTTTTTTCTTAAGTAGAGCTATTGGAACCTAAACGAAATACGAAGTTGCATTCTTTATAACAACAACTTTTATAGAACTTAAAATTTAAATTTAGAGTTCCTACATTAGGAAACAAAAAAATTTTAATGCAAGTACTAAGAAATTTGGGTGAGGGTGTGTTGAGTAGTTTCATAAGAGAAGGGTACCTCTTAAAATGGGATTAGAGACAAAACATTACAAATTGAACACTTCATTGTCTCTCCGTCGGGAATTTATTGCAGATGCCAAACATCTTAAAAATGTTACGATTTTGTTCCGTCTTAAATAGTTTTGGTTTAGTAAAAAAAAAAAAAAAAATGAAAAGTAAAATGAAAAATACCTGTTAATATCTTGTCAATATTTCGGGACCATTCCCCAAAAATTGTTTTTGTATAAATCACTAAAACTTCACAAAAACTATTTAAACATTAATTAATTAAAATGTTTATTTGTTTCGTTATTATCGTTTACAGTTTATATATTTATATACAAAAAATATGTAAATATTTTTTTTTTTTTTTTAAGTTTTTTCACTACACAATTTGCAGAAATATTTCAAAAAGTGTTAATAACATAAAGATGCGCGTCTAATGTCAGCGAAATTACTTCGTCGAATGCCCCAAGTGAGTTATGAATTCGGAAGATACAGAATACATAGCTACGCATGTGTATATGTATGTATGTATTTTTATGTTTGTATATAACACCAGTGTGGGTCACCAGACCAGCAATGCAGCCATATGGAGCTGTGCTGTATGGCGCAGAAGAAAGCGTAACAGCTCGGTTGTGGTACAAAAAAAACACACTTTTTATGGGTTAAAAAGAAAGAGAGATAGAGACAGAGACAGAGACAGAAAGAGAGAGAAAGTGAAAAGGCCAAATCAAAAGAAAAAAAAAAAAAAAAAAAAAAAAAAAAAACATGACACAATGTGTGGCAATCTGTGCTTCGGTCGGTTGGCTCGTGAATTTCATTCGGTAATGCGCGTTTTACTTCACTGCGTCATGGATTTTTCTGAACATTTAGGACGCACAATGACAGTGGTGTGAATTTATTATAATTTGTATAAAAATATATTTTTAATTAAATAAGAAAAAACTTCACACGAAACTTCGAATAACTTATGAATGATCATTGGAGTGGATGGTATCAATGGTCCGATACACTTAATTAGGATTCTATATTGGGATTCATATGTATATGCCAAATTTTAAAACTATCGATGATAAAACATTGGTGGTTCATTTTTAAAAAATGCCCATTACTGCTTTAGAATTGGTAACAAAATTGTTTCCAATACAAATTCTCTAATGTTAGGGCCTATTCCTCAAAAAATGGCTTGAAAAAACGTAATCACGCCACTGTAAAATATAAAATTCTTATTGTCTATGTGTATATGTATCTGTAGTGATGTGCTGTTGCATTTATTATTAATTTTATATTGAATAAAAGGAAACAAATCTGAAAAAAAAAAATACGTAAAAATGCTTTTAAGCAAAAATGCTAGAAATAGCATTGCCTCATGGCACAATGTAAAATAAAAATATTACGACACAAAAGTTATCTCACAAATAAAAAAGAAACAAAGTCAGTCAAATTGCGTTGCATTCAATACTTTTGATAACGTTTGAAGTAGCGCCCGGAAAAGAAAAAGAAAAAGAAGAAAATATAACAAATTGATATATTCTGCGCAGTTCCCGGGGTATTTTCAACACAGCTTAAAAGTATCTTTTCTTGTCGTGGCCTTGTCTTATACGTACGAGTATTTTGTATGTAGTTTCCGCACCCTTATCAGTTTCCGCATTGAAATGCTTCCTTTTCTCGTTCGCTCTTACACAGCCTCTCTCTCTCTCTCTTCTTTTTTATGTTATCAATGTTGCGTTCTATTCGGTCTGTCATTCTGCTTAATGCACAGCTTGCATTTGCAGTAACATTCTTCAGATACTTTTAGTATCTTTTTGCAGCAACGGTGTCCTCTTTCTTTATTTCTTATTTGCCTCTTTTTTTTTTTGCTATACTCAGCAAATTCCTGCGGTTCCACTTTTGAATATTTCTCACTACAGTGGTGGTAGTTTTTAGCTAACATTTTGATTGTTTTTTTTTTTCTTTTTGCAACCCCTGCTTTTGATATGAACTGCGCATGTTTCTGATAAAATATACTTACTGATTTCGGGTTTTTTTATTTTTATTTTGTGTTTATTGTATTGTAATTTTGTTTTTACTATATTTGCAGCTTTGGAACTTACTTAAACATATATAATACTGATCAGTTAAATGAGCTATGAGCTGCATGCATATGTCTGAGAGTAGCGCTATTTTTGATACTTGATATAGTTTTTAAACAGTTGTGCAGTTGATAAAAACAAATGACGTCATATAAAGTTGTTTTGGTCATTTTTTTTTTACGACGTAATGACTTATTTTCTAAAGATACAAACAGACAGACGGACAATCAAGTGAAATTTGAGAAAAATTTGAAAATAATCAAGGATGTATTCAAACTTAATGGAAAATATAGCGGAGGGGAATAGGTGTCTATATTTCAAACTTATGAATCAAGACGTTTTTGGAACTCTGGATCAAGCGAACGTAATGATCATCAAGAGGCTGTATCATTGATAGAAGCTTGGGCAACGCTCACTGAACAGCTTAATATATACTCAGACAACCAAACAGTCTGTAAATCTTTTAATAATTGGTTCAGCACTGTATTGTTTACCTCGTCTGAGTTCCAGCACCCAGTAATCTAGAGAGTTATTGTCAAGCAGACTAAATTGTTAGGCTGGGCACCACAAACAACATGCATCAATGGAAGGAGTGAGTTGACGCTGCAAACAGAAGTTGGACCAGCTTCGACTCTTGTGGCACCTGTATGAAAACGAAGACTGCTTGGGACAGATGCCGGTGTGTTTTACGTGGGTGACTGTCTTTGTCGACTTAAGCCCGCGGGACCTCTAGGTACCATCAGGGGTTTGTGAACGCCAACCTGCGCCCCAGAGAGCGTACGCATCTGGTACCAAATTCGAAGCCATTCTGGTATTGGCACATGTACTTCCCGCCTTGGTGAAGTGTGAGGACTATCTAAAACCTCGGTGCGTGTCTGATTTCTACAATCAGTCAGGCCTGGTTGAATCGCAACGCCACGATAGAGCGATAAAGCTCTACCCGCGAGTTTGGGTATAAACAACAGCCACCACGATACTCCCAAAAGGGCCGTACTCAAAAGGGCCGTACTTAAAAGAGCCAGGGCCTTCTGGCTGCCCGTGGTACCAGAACTCTGTCTCTGGTTGGATATCGCACTCTACCGTGCTATCTACTTCGAGGCGAAAACGAGTTATCGAAAACAGTATCCCTAACTCCTACATATGTAAATCGGTTGTTTATCGATAACACAGCCGTAGTGAAAATGTTGCTCCAAAAAAGTATTTGTTGGAAATCATATCACAAACAGAAAATTCAAAGCATTTTAACATGTTTTTCCATCAAAATTTATGAATTGTCAGCAAAGTAAATAAAGTTGAGTAAATAATGAAGGCAAAATATAAAGGCAAGAAATTGAGTTATAAAGCCACATACTTAGTATGTACGCACATGAAAATGCATTTAAAATATACATTTTGTGGTTAAAGTTTATACATTTCAGTTCTCAGTTCAGTTCAGTCCAGTCACTGTTGACCGCATTTGCATGTGAATACGTGATGTGGTGTGTGATGTAATGATAATTTATAGTACACAATACTAAGTGTGAACTCCGGGTTGCCAGACCAGAGAGATATTTAAAATGGGTTATGCACACAATAAGCAACAAGCAGCTGGATATGATATGGATATGGCATACAGCAAGAAACTTCTCTACTAAAGAAAGTTCAAATTGAAAACAGTTTTAATATTCTTTCTTTCTTTTTTTTTTTATTCTTGTGGTTCCTGTGTGTTGGTTACATTTCAATAGTTTTGTTTTTATTACAACGTCAACAACAACGCTGACTTCTGTTCGTGCCATAATCTGTCTGGATAGACAGACAGACGGACAAACGTATATGCTGGCCTACTTGTAACAGACAAATGCGTTCAGCTGCCTTCTGGTTTTTTTTTTTTTTTTTTGGTTTTTGTGTTCTGGATAGTGGTTCCCCGGGGTCGTCGACGTCAACGGCGTTGCACATGACATGCATCTGTTTGGCAACAGCACCGAAAAAATAAAAAAGAAAACGCTCTCACTTCACTCGCTTCTCTTCAATACAAACATTACCCCTACTCTTGGTCTATGTCTATCGTCTGCATTTCTTTGTAGATCTTCTACATAATTTTTGTAAAGTAAGTTGGCTGTTGTAGTTCATTGAACTTCTTTTGTAAATAAATGTTCGCTCCCTATTTTTTTTTTTTTGGTTTGTCTTTTTGTGTTGTTTGAATACCCTAAAATTAGGTGTGCCATGTAGTAATTATTGGTTTTTTTTTTATAGCCTTATTTGAAATTACTTGGGAAGTGGTTTAGGAAACCAATATACAAAAAAAAATTTTTCCATATAACTACGCTGTAAATGCTCACATAATGTAACAGAAATTCATTAGGGTATCTTATAATGTAGGAATTCAATAAGGTTTTTTGCAGAATCTTATACATATCTCTAGACTGCTTAAATGCGCTTCTGTTGCTGACAAGTTTTCTAAAATTGTAGTTTCCCCATTAACCCGGGTTTCATTCGTTTTTCCTTCAATTTTAGGTAGCTCGCATTCGCATTTTGATTTGATTTCGATTTTCATTTATTTCTTAAAGATTTTCTATTTGCTTTTGTTGTTTCTTTTTTCTCTTCTTTTACTTTCCTTGCCTAATGAGTCCATTGAACTCGTCGCAGAGATATTGAAACCCTTCGTTAGCATTTGAAGGTCCCTTTTAATCAATGCATACAAACTGAGTTGTGGGAAAATGTAATTTAAGATATTTTTAATTCATTAACAAATCAGTTTTTTCCTTTTTTTTCTCAATTAGGTATAAATTTCGTTTTTCGTATTTAATTTTTGATTCATTAAAAATGAATTGTTAACATTGTTGGACAGCTGTAGAAGATAGGTGTTGAGTTTATTAGCGATGTTTTTTTAGTTGAAATGTTTACTTTGCTTAATTTGTGTGGTATCCCAGTGCAGCATATTTTAGTTTAGAACTATTGCCACTGGATCCGAAAACCCTGTTAAAGATTACCTGTTGCTTAGTTTGTGGCACGGATTTTTGTTACAGTTCGAACATGTCAATTTGTGTGAACGTTATCAAATGAAAAAAGTTCGTTTTAAATATTGTCGAAGGTTCTGGGTTCTCATAGATCTATTCCCATTTATTACCAAATATTTTCTTAAGGATCGTTCTCGAGATATCTTCAAAAAAAAAAAAAAAAAAAAAAAACTGATTTTTTGGAACTTTTTTACGATATTATATCTCGAGAATGGATAATTCCAAACAGCTGTACTGTAATTACTTCTTCTACTCGACGATCTGCTACTAGCGTTCAAACACGAACAAAACATGGCATTTTCATGCATTTTTGAATAATGTTAATTTTCAGTTACATATTTTTTTTTGTTCTAAACTCACAGACAGTCAGGCGGCTGTCAGAGCGCTAACCTTGTGTAACTCTTTAGCGTCTATACGTATTACGCAAAGTCACCCTATGTTGGGTCCCTGGTCATAGAGGCATTGAAGGAAATGTAGTTGCAGACGAACTAGCTAGGATAAGCTCGTCAACTCCTATAATCGGCCCTGAACCATTCTTTGGGCTAGTCATATGGTATCTTACGGATCACAACGTTCTGAGATTCCATCTGAACAAAATGGGTCTGTCCTTCGAAACCGAGTATAGACTCTGTTTAGAAGATGACGAAACCAGTTCACATATTTTGTGTGATTGTCCAGCCTTGGCTAGATTCAGATCACTGCATTATAACCCCTGAACATATCAGACATTCCTCGACGTAGAACATTCTCAGTCTCATTAAAGCAGCAGAAAATGTCCTTAATCTCATAACCTAACCACAATTGGGTCTGGGTACAAAAGACCTAATAAAAGGTCGCAGTAGCCATTTTTCCTGCTCAGTTATGATAGGCTTCCTGCATTGACGCCTTAGTGCTGCGTGTAGACATTTGAAGGCGTTATGCGTTACGTCCATTTTAAGTATCTACGGTCTAAAATGCATGGGAACCTAGAACTTTCCACAAAGTCAAAATTTGTGAATTAATTTTTTAAACATTAAAAAAAGGGCCAAGGCACACTATGCAAGATTTTCAAGATTGAGTGACACACTCTATGGGTTGTCAAGAAGCCTAAGAAACGATCATGTGTTTTTTTGAAAGCACTCATATTTAAAATAATTTAATATGTAAATACCAAGAATAATATGTGTAAATATATAAAACTCAATTTTATTTTCTATCTTAGGAGAGTCACATACATACACATACCTGCTTATTCATACCTACTTCGTACATAACTACTTCATACATACATGAATACATTCGTGCATATACACATTGAACTAAAATAAATGTACATACATACATACATACATACATACATACATACATACATACATACATACATACATACTGTCAAGGAAACTAACAACAACAACAAATGTTGACTGTGAAACTGAACGAAACTGCACGAAACTTAACGAAGTTCTCTCTGTTTGTTGTTTTTTTGTTGTTGTTGTTGCAACGCAAGTGAGATAGTAAATTTACATTAGCTTAGCAAACAACAAACAAGAGTAAAAAGAGAGACAGAGCATGCAAATACATACAGAAAACTTGTTGTTTGTGTTTGTTATACATTAAAACGATGTAAAGCGCGATGCATGCATACAATTCATGAATTGCAAAAAAAAAAAAACAAAATACGTTTTAGTCTCAATTCTGCATTAAAATGATGTGGTGTATGTACCGAACAAAAATTTGATGTATTATGTACATAAATAAACAATTTTCTTTTTCAATCAAATAAAAAATATATAAAATATCAAAATGAACGAAAACACAACATTAAGAAGTTTACTGAACTCTTGGAATTTAAACGAATTATTTGACTACTTTGAAGGTAAGTTTTTTTTTTTTTTGGAAAATTTTAAAGAATTTATTTTAGAACAACAACAAAAATACTTTCAGATGAAGGCATTAATATTGAAGAATTACAAATGATGAAGTATCATCATATAGCAGAAGCCTTAAAACATTTTAGACTTGGTACACGCATACGTTTTGAGCATTATTTTATGAAATGGCGTTGTACATTGGGAAAACCAGTACAGTTGACGACAAATACAACATGCCAGCAGCAGCAGCAGCAACAACAACAAGAACAACAACAACAACAACACTGTTGCTCTTGTCTAAATGAAAATATAGAAACAAGCGAAAAGGAAACAATAACTGCAAATAATGAAGTTGTATCTGAACTATCGAAGTCACGCGCTACAACAAAATCACCCGAATTATTATTACCATCCGAACCGTTTGTTTCAATTAACGAACTGAAACTTGAGAATACAGAATTAGTACCGTTAACAACAAGTCATTGGTTTACTAATGAAAAAAATATAACACAACAATCCAATATATCCGATGATAATGACGAAATGCTAAATTCTAATGAAAGACCTACAGTTATCCAAATACTGGAACGTTCCGGTGCTAAAGGTGCTGCGCTGCTTAACTTACGAAATAAACAACAAATATTGGAACCATCAGAACGTGTAACGCTAATACATTTGATTGCAGTTTTTTTCGATGATAATAATTTACATCTTTCGTTAAATTCAAGTCATATACTGGAACGTGAAATACTTGAATTGTTTCCCAAGGAACAGTTAAGTTTCTATCGTACACAGAAACGTGGCAAAATCTATACGAAATGTACCAATATGAAACGTTATCGTCAAGATAAGCACAACGCAAAAAAACGTCGTCGTTCAGATAACATGGGTAATAATATGGAAGAAACAACTTATGACGATTCGTATCATTTTGATACGGCGAAAACTGAAACAGTAATTTAAAAATAAAAGACTTTTTTTTTTTTTTTGTAAAAAACAATGAAAATCTTTTGAATTTTGGAAAAATTATTTTTAGAACAGTTTTTGAGGCGGGACCTGGAAATTTTATAAAAGACTAACCTTTAGTTTTGATATTTGGAAATATTACATCAAATATGGAGAAAAATAATTGTAAATATTCACTGTGATGTCTTAGATAAAACAAATTTTTGGTTGAGAGATGCTACGTAAATGGTCAAGGAAGTATTCTGGCCAGAACTACGCAATATTGTTTTATTCCGGACATCCATTGTGATTGCATAGCCTCTGATTAATTTTTTTGTTTTTTTTATGTTAACAAACTAGCCGCTTTCTAAGTGCTCGAGGCCAATAATGAGTAAGAAATATGTTGCCGGGATAATGCCGTAATAAACGAAAAAAAAAATGTATCTAGATACATTTGTGTTTATATTTTGTGTAATTTTTATCAATGCTCATTAGAAGACCTAAAGTCTCTGTGTGCTAAGGAAAAAAAAAAAAAAAAAAAAAATGCTTACATCAGCAGCTAAAAATAAGCAAACCAATACAAACAAAATGAGAAGAAAAATTGTGCAAAGAAAAAAGGCAAATCAACAAAGCAAATAAATGTAATGCCGACGCTTAATTGTATTGCATACAACTATGGACAGACGGACAGACAGATGTGTGTGTGTGTGTGTAAAGAAGAGGCAGACAAAGAGAAAGAGAAAGAGAGAGAGAAGAAATAAAAACACTTGCTCAACAAGTTAAGAACTTAAAGTTAATTAAATATTTTACAAAAATTAAAATAAATATATATGAGGCATTCTTACTTAGCGAGAAACCCTCTACCCAGAATATGGTTTGCAATAGGCTAAAATTTAAATTCAAAATTACCCTTTTTTGAATTCCAGAGCGAGGATTCAATATGGCGAAAGAATAAAAAAATATTTTTTTTTGTTTTGGTCTGTCTATGATATCGAGTACACAAAATTAAAATCTGGTACACATTTTATTCCTTCACTTCTGGTTTTAGAACAATTAAGTTATGTCCGTCTGTCTGCAATATTTTTTTTTTTTTTATTATATTGTATGAGTCCAACGTTAATTTCATTCCAGCACGTCAGAATTTAGGCCGATGTCTGTCATCACGATTCATTTGTTCAGTTTTAAATATAATGAACTAAAATAAGATACTAAAGCTACTCACAGACCATAAAAGCATATCTTATATATGGTCAGACCTTTAGATCAGAGCAAGCTGGCTAAATTGGACAGAGATCTGAAGTGATGGAATGAATTTGATACCAGACTCGAATTCAGCAATTGACAAAACACGATAAATATAGCCAGTCTTAGGGATCTATGAAAAGAAGAGAAAATACAATATTTACCGAAACCGATAAATTTTTCGTAATTACTTAAAATGTGAGCGCTATTTGAACTTTCTGTATCAAACCATTTTCTAAGGATAGGGTTTCTTTTTGAGAAAGAATGTCTCATATACTTACTATATATGTTTTGTAGTTTTTTTTTTCTAAAAAAATGTGTGAATTATATATTTAATGTTCAGATTTTTTAAGTATTATACAAATATGTACTTTTTGATTTATTTTCAAGTTTAACTTCCAGTTAAGCACTTACTGGACGTTAGACCAAATATAGTAAATGTATATAACTTTCAGTTATTTTATATTCATTTTATTCAGTTAATTGATTTTTATTATCGATAACGATAACTATCGAAATTTTTAAAAACATATTTATCAAAAGTTTTCCGGCACTAATTTTTCGAAGAACTTTAAGCTTATATGAAAAAAAAAAAAAATTGGGCGTGGCCACTATATGCCAATTTTCTAGATTTTCAAAACAAGAAAAATATATTTAAAATTACAAAATGCAGATACATATAACTAAATACTGAGTCAGTTGATGAGTCAGTCGTTCTAAATTTAATTGTCGGAACACGCCTTAAATATGTATAACGCCTACGCAGCAAAAAACTATAAACTATGGCGTTGGCAACAAAGCACAAACTGCTGGCAGATGTACAATAAACAAATAAAATAGTTGAAATAGCAGATAAAAAAAAAAAACAAGACGTCAACGAAGAAGATGAAGAAGCCATTGAAAACAGCAGACTTATAGTAGAAACTATGATGATTCTTATATGAAGCAGTACGAAAAAAAAAAAAATACAAATACAAATAGTGACAGCAGGGCAAATACTTATTGCAAGCTTGAGAAATTAATTAATTAGAATTCTTACTGCGACAATGACAATGTATCTAGCTATCTTTCGTGATGTATGTGTGTGTACTTTTCATTTTTTTCGTTTCAATTTACGCTTTTATCGCGCAGCGCAGCAAAAGAAGAAGAAGAAAAGCAAATAAAAGTATCTCATAGATACGCAGATACATTTAAGATAGACGTTGTACGTTGCTACTTTAGCTGTTTCGAGTAACTTTTTTTAATAAGAAATTAAAAAAAAAAACAAAACATTTTTTTCTACAGATTTCTTTTTTTTTTTTTTTTTTTGCTTTCAAGTAACTTTTACTAAAGTTTTCTTTTCTATTGCCTACTAATACTAAAGCAGTTTTTAAGGCTTTTTGTATGTATCTAATGCGTGTTTTCTAGCGACATTTGTAGTTTTGTAGCGTTGTAGTTTTGTTGTTGTTGTTTTTTTTTTTTATTAATTTTTTTTTTTTTTTATTTGTATAATAAATAGGTCGCTTCGTCGTTGTCGACGTCGTCGTCGTTTGAAACTATTTTGTCGCTGCCTATACACATACATACACTTATGTGTATGTGTGTGTGTAACTGTGTATGTAACAAGTTTATACGTTTGTAGTTGTGTAGCTCTCTGCTGAGTGGGAGCAGCAAATTACAGCAGCGAAGCTTTAAGCATTGCGACATGCAGAAAAAAAAGAAAGCTTTTTTATTTTACATGCCTACATACGCGTACACATTTATTCTTTTAATACAGACATATACATTGTATATACGTATGTATGTATTGTATATGTATGTGTATATAATGTAATACACTTCATATTTAATGTAATTAGTATGCAAGTTATGGCGCTTATTTTGTAGCTAATTTAAAAAAAAAAAATAATAATTATGTTTAAAAATTTTATTCAATTTACGTTGACTTTACAACAGTGATGTGCATTTTGTAAATTTCATAACACGCGTGTTGTGTCAGCAGTATATTTACCAAATGAGTTCCGTTGTAGTGAAATGTGTTGAGTTGTACAACGATATTCATAGTTTTAGAGCGAAAATACCAGCGCTCATTCCTGGCCAAAAAATTAGATAAATCCAAGCATAATGTACTCAAATCAAGCACATTTTGTAAGTTGAAAAAAAGCTTAATTTAAGCACATTTCGGTTAGTGTGTGTATACTCATTACAACAACAAATTTATCTCGATTTGAGAACGAAGTGTGCTTGTTTTAAGAACGAATTGTATTTATATTAGGAACGAATTGTATTTTTACATTAAGAATGAATTGTATTTTTATATTAAGAACGAATTGTGCTTGTAATAAGAACGAATTGTATTTATATTAGGAACGAATTGTATTTTTACATTAAGAACGAATTGTATTTTTATATTAAGAACGAATTGTTTTTATATTAAGAACGAATTGTATTTTTATATTAAGAGCGAATTGTATTTAAATTAAGAACGAATTGTACTTGTTTAAGAAACGAATTGTACTTACATTAAGAGCGAATTATATTTATTTTAAGAACGAATTGTACTACGTGCATATTGTGTCTGATTTAAAAGCCAAAATGAATATTCATGCTTGATTTCGTATATTCTTAAATCAAGCGCAGTCGTTCTTAATTTCCTAATATAGAATACTTCTAAGTTTGCAACATTATGATCGTCACAAGTTGGTGTGTAGAGTATTTGAACTTCGAGGTTTTCTAAATATCATACATACATACACATATGGTATATGGAATACGTACTTTATGTCTAAAATATGAATATGAAGAAAACTAATTGTGTTATTATTAAATATTTTACATATATATTTTTTTATCATAATAATTTCGTTGAACACTGCAAGCAAATACATAATTATAGAAAGAAGCACACACGCACACACATACACAAACACGTATGTATGTATGTAGGTTGCTTTGCTATCTAAAACGCATTTATGTATCTACAAAGTATGGCATACATATCTGTGTGCAAAGCCATCTATGTATATAAAATACATAACATAAAATACATATATACTATATGTAACTGTATATAGTATAACATACTTGTAGATACAAAAATTATTTGCTTTGTATGGAGCCCGTTTTTCGTGCGTTTTTATTTTATTTTATTTATTTTCGAGTAGGGAAAGTAGGTCAATTACACGTGGTGCGAGTTTACGCTATGAGTCTTTTTCTTTTATATTATTTCACTATTTTTTTTTTTTTTTTTTTTGGCTTATACCATGCATGTGTATATATGCTTATTTGGTCTGAGGGTGTCTACGTTTTAAATATGGAGCAATTTACTTCAAAAGATATTGAAAACTATGAATTTTCATAGATAAACACACAAATGTTGTCATTTATGGAAGTTTATGGAACAGTTGTCAACAAAAGAAATTAAACAAAATGAAGGAAATCTATTGAAAGCGCAACAACAGCATTTAAAATAAAATCTTAAAAAAAAATAAAATAAAATAAAAAAAAAAGCACAACAAACACATTGCAGGCATAGCGACACAACACAACACGCAACAAACAAATTTCTTTGTAGAAAAACGGTGCAGGCTCATCGGATTCAAAGTGAAAATATTTATTTCAGCATTTTTTAATCGATGTTTTGTATATGCAAAAACTTCTTTTTCGAACAATTTCTGAAGTTTACGCCAATTAGTTTTCATTGCATATTCTGTTCTACATTTTAGATGAAGTCTTCAAAGCAGTCTTTTACACACAAAATCCTCGCACATTTTTAAGTTTTTGAATGATAATCTTAATCTATCAACTTTTGAGGCTACAATTTATTTTCTGTTATTGTGTCATGGCCAAAATCGATTCCAATCTAATCACTTTTTTCTTGAATTTTTCATTGCAGTAACGCATTGCTTCATGTTTTTTTCTTATTAAGTTTTTTTTTTCCCCAATTAGCTCCAAAGTCATAGCGTATGCTTTTATTCTAAAATAATTCTATCAAACTTTTTTTTTTTTTTTGAGCTACATATTTAAAGCGCAATGGGAAACTTTTCAATTAAGCAAGCATATTATGCATAATTAAAAAGCAAATATAATGAGTGAAGAGTTGCTAAATGGGTAAATATGTTGTCAGCCTTGACGATGTAAGGCTAAAAGCTAAAGTAAACGGTGACATAATTAGATACTTTTGTGCAAAAAGAAGAAAAGTGGAAAAAAAAAAAAGAAAATGAAGCAGAAGATAATGTGGTGACCTGTTTTTTTTTTTTTTTTTCTTACGCAGTAAACCACAAAGCTACAAAAGTGGCCTCGTAATGTGCGCGTGAGCTAAGATTGTAGGTGTTACGCTACAAGTCAGCTGCACAAATGAATGCTAAAAAAAATATTAGCATGTATGGTGAAAATGTAGACCCAATTAGGCCCCTAGAATGTTTGCCTTCAAATTGCGGATATAGTTTTTTTTTTTTTTCGCTACCAGAGGACGCCAAAGGACATGTGCGCTGTGCGCTACTGTGTTGTGCTGCTAGGTCGTCGCCAGTGTGAAAATGTTGCAGAAAGTGGGTCAATCAATAAAGAACAAGCGAAAGCGTGTGCGGGCGTTTGGCTGGTATGAGCCAAAAAAAAAAAAAAAAAAAAAAAAAAAAAAATGGGGATGAATTTAGGTTTGGGCCTGATGCGACATTTCAGTTAGCGCCTGCGCTTCGTTTAACTTTTTGGGGTTCTTTTTCATTTAATTTGTTGTTTCCTTATGGTGGTTGGCAGAGCTTTTGTTGCCTTGTTGTGTCGCTACATACTATACATAGTATATAATACTTAATGTTATATACTTATGTATATAGACGAGTATATATTTACTTTATATGATTATATCATTCCTTGTGCTTTAGGTATGAGTGTGTGTGTATTTAATATTTTATAGCGGTTCCGCTTTTATGCTATTCCACTTTGGATTTGGGCTGGGTGTATGTTATCCAATCATTTTATATGCGCCTCAAGCTGCCATTCTCAGCCACCCCAAAAAAAAAAATAAAAAATAAATAAAAAATAATAATAAAAAAGCTATATGTTATCTGTACTGGAATGTTATGATGTTTCTTTTCGAACTTTTCTCTAACTTGGTTACCTAATCGAGGTCGAATTTTAGTTGGCTTGCTTTAAGTATTTTAGAATTTTGCCATTTCGCTTAGCTGTAAAAAAAAAAAAAAAAAAAAAAAATAACACAATCTTTCTGTCTGTCCAGTATATTTTAAGCTGATAAAATAACGCTTACAATAACATATTAAGTCTCTTGGAGCATTCTTTTTGGATGCCTTTGGTAATTTTTGTTAAAAAATTTATTTATTTTAAAATTTACTTTAATATTTAAAGTAAATGAGTGCGTTTATCTTTGTTCCTCTGTTCCAGATACAGATTATGTCTAACTCTGTTCCTAACGTTTTAAGAGAAGCGCATGATAGTGTTCGAACAGTGCGACTCATGATACATGCGGTACTTATGAAGAGCACAGGATACTTCAAGTGACAACATCACAAACACATGACCAATAAAGCATATTATTGAGAGCGCCATCTAGCTATCATTTTAAGTTATAACGCCATCTAACGGTCACTTCTAATATACTTTCTTACTTGAATAGTGGAAATATGTGGTTCAATTGTTCCTTATTTTATATTAACAATCTTTTTAGATTGGGTCATAAAAATTATAAATAAAATATGAAAATTAAAAGTCTACAAAATTATTTAAATGTAATGGAAACCTCTAACACAGATTTGCAAAACTGTTTTCAAACAATGAAATCTTTCGGAGTTATAAAGGGTGTCCAAGAATTAACGCAAGCCCCAGAATAAAGTAAATTTCCATAATAAACGAGATTTGCGCCATAAAAAAAAAAAAAATTTGACAGCTGTCAGTTCAGGGGTTAGTAAAAATGGAAAGTTATGCTAGCTATGTCCGTCTGTCCGTTCGTCATGCTGTCTGCCGTATGAAATCAATTATCTCAAAGACTATAAGAGATAGAGCTTTCATATTTGAAACGTAGACTCTCCTAAGCCGTCAAAACGGGTTTTTCTATAAACCCATTTAAAGGTGTACCCCCCTATACAAATCTATCCCAAAATTTTGAGTTTTTGCATAAAAACGTGATTGTTTCTAAATTTTGTATAAATTACGTCTATGATTAGTTTCAATGAAATATCTCTAAATGTGTACGTATAGTCCCCATACAAATAAACGCCATTGTTTTAGTTTTCATATAAAAATCCAATCACAATGAGGTTTGGACTTTACTTAAGGTACATAAAGTTTGGGTACAGTGTCACTTGCAGTCGAGCATACTTGACGTCAGCGCTTTTTCTTGTTTTTTTATAATATAGCGCCACATAATTTGTCAAATATTGAAAAGTGCAACGAGATACATGGATAAATTTGGAAAAAAATAAAAAAAAACATTAACTAATGTCACGTTCATCTTGTACGGTTAAATTCAGGCGTCAGATGTTTCCAACCAATTTTGGTCAAAAGATTTACAAGTTTTTGTAGCTTACAATTAATTGATCGAGCGAACGATATGCTTTTAGCCATTATGGATGACGTACTTGCCTTGATTTGGACTGACTGATCTGATCGATTTCTTTTTCATTGCGGCAATAAATTGAAAATTTAGATCACGAACACGATACGCGCAATGATGCCAAAACCGAAAAGGACAATATGCGGCGGGGTTTTTCTTTTTAATTTTTTTTTTTTTTTGCATTTGTTTTTATGGTGTGAATTGAGTGATTATACAAATGTGTTTTTTTTTTTTACCGAAATAAAAAAAGGCAAGAACAACAGTTAAAGCGTAAAAAATTGCATGTTTATTCATGTGTGTCCAAAAACTATAAAAATATAAATGAAATAAACAAGCATAAATCGAATTAAGAAGAAAAAAAAAAAAAAATAAAACATTTGTTGTTATTTGTCGGTAATTTTTTTTGACTTTTTCAAAAAGGAAACAAGTTGTTTACTTAGTTTTTCCATTAAAATTTTTTAAATTCTTTGTTTGTTTTTAATGGGTTAATGGTGCTTTTATTGTTTATTGATTGCTTTAAAATGAGTTCAGTTTATATTAATTAATGCTATGTTTACTTAAATTTGACAATTTAATTAATTCAATGAAAGCCAAATTTAGTTAACATTGAGAATGTTGAAAAAATGTTAATCAATGTTAACTCAATGGTGTTTAAAGCAGTGCTGGGCACATACACACACACATATACGTGGCTATGTTTCAAGGAGCACCTTAAATTTTGTGCAAAAGAAGGCGGCAGATGTCAGCTGGGCAATAATACGCGTTATGTTGAAAACAAGGGGGCCCAAACAAGGACATAGATTACTCCTTATGAACGTTGTAACGTCCGTAATGCTGCACGGTGCACCAATTTTGGCAAATGGACTTAGGACAAAAAGTTACAGATGCAACCTCGAAGTGACATACCGCCTAGGCGCTATAATATTATGCAGCGTCATGGTACCCATTGATGAGCTTGCAAGAGAAGCATACGAAGTCCTCGCTGCTCTGAAGAATGCTATGGTCATGGCAGAGACCATCAGAAGAGTAGTAAGGCTAGAGGCCAGGACAAGTAGTTTTACCAGATGGCAGCTTCGATGGGATAACTCGACGAAGTGCAGGTGCACACACCGCCTTATCCCACATATCCGGCAGTGGTTTGAAAGACGTTAGGGTAGTGTTATCTTCTACCTGACGGAAGTTTTAGAAGTTATCGTGTGTAGTTTTCAACACGACACTGCATACAACTGTACCTGGTGTAGAGGTGATATCGAAAAAGTCGCGGAGCATATTATGTTCCAGTGTCCCAGGTTCGCGTCAAAACGACAAAGGATGCAACTCGTGGCAGACTGTGCCCTCAACGTTGAAAATCTCGTCGATAAGATAGTGAATATCGAAAATAAAGTGTCCATCACTGATTTACAGATTGAAATTAAACGTATAAACATTACTGAATTCGTAATTACTTTTTAGACACACCTCGCAAAAAAATGTTGCTATTGGCAACGCTGTTATTGAATAATTTTCTTTTCTGTCACAACAAATAAACAATTATTTTTGTTTTTGGTTTTTCGCAGCTTAAGTTATTAAAGATAAAATTCATAAAATCACAAAATATAATAATAAAAACAAAATATAATAAAGCCAATTTAGTACCGTTAAGTAACTAAAATAAATGTTCAACAATGATGAAATTATTTGCAATGGAATTGTTACAAAATTACCCAGCTTGGAGGTAGTCGAACCAGGTGCATTTAATTATTAAGTTTACGAAAAAAAATTAAAGCTTAAACATTGTTTTTTTTTCAAACTGTTCTTTAAATTTTTTTATTTTTTTTTATCGTTTTTTTTTTTTTGTGCCATTGTTATTAATTGCTATTGTGGTGGCATCTTTTAATTAGTGCCAACCATGCCAAGTGATGCGAATATCGATTGGCTGCTGCATATTTATTTTGCGCGTCGGGATTTTTACGCTGTCGCAGTCTCATTGAGCGTGAACTGCCACGACATCTAAACCCAGAGTATCTGTACTTTGTCAAGGTAAGAGTTGTTTTTGTTGTTTTTGTTGTTATTGTTTTACAACTTTTCCTTAGGCAATTGACCCGATACAATTTGAAACTTTGTATTCATATCGTTGCGATTGTGTGTGTACACTCGACAGCAAGTACAAACACACTCAGCACACGAAAATGATATTAATTTCAAATCGATTGCTTTGACTTTACGTTTATTTGCACCCACAGGGTTTAATTGACCGTGAAGAAGGCAACAATATTGAGGCGCTAAGAAATCTGCAAAAGGCAATTGAACTTAATTCGAAGAATATCGAAACATACAAAGAAATTGGTAAAACGCTGTAAGTATTATTTATGTTCAAACAAGTGTGCACACAAAAAAAAAAAAGTCAATATAGTATTTTAAAGTTAGAAATTTGAGATTTACGAAAATTGAATTTAATATATTTTAAAGGCACACCATAAAAGAAGAGTCGTAGGTGTTGAGTACTTGTTGCAGATAATCATTAACAGTATCGTTACTTATCGGAAATAGTTATCGATACTATCAATGCTTATTTCCGGTAAGTAACGACACTATCGAAACATATCGGGGGTAGACAAACAAAGTATCGATACTTATCGAAAATATTATTTGATGCTCATTGGAATTAGGTATTGGAAGTATCGATAGTTTTTGGATATAATCATCGATTGTGTCGATACTTGTAGGTGGTGAGCAACGATAGTGTCGATACTTATGGTTGGTAAGCATTGTTATAGGTGGTCTATTTAATTGTACTGATACTGTATCGATACTTACTGTAGATGAGCATCGATAGTATCGATACTTACAGATGATAAACATCGATACATTTTTTCAAATCGTGTGTACAGTTGCTATCGATGCCTTCTTCCTGTAAGTATCGATACTATCGATGCTTTTATTCTATGAGTATCGATACTATCGTTGCTTATCTCCTGTGTGTAAAGATACTATTGATGCTCATCTATAAAACCATCGTTACAGTCGATGCTTAGCTTCTGTAAGCATCGATATTATAGAGAAGGTAAGTATCGATTGTATCGATGCTTTTTGTAGATGAGCATCAATAGTATCGATACTTACAGAAGATAAGCATAGATAGTATCGATACTTACAGAAGATAAGCATAGATAGTATTGATTCTTGCTGGAGATAGTATCAATACTTATGGTAGATGAGCATCGATAGCAACTGTAATCACTATTTAAAAAAAAAAAAAAAAAGTATCGACGTCTTTGGCAAAAGTATTGGTATCGCTGCAACTTTGAGTGTTGCCTTTCCTGTTACTTAAGTATTTTGCAACATCTTTAAAGATTTTTATACATGCGACAACCATAACCATAATTTCAGCTATTCGATGGGCAGATACAATCAATCGCTGTCCATATTTCGTGAAGCCGAAGAACTATCACCACGTAAAGATCATGAGATCTATCATTATATTGGCGAACTAATGCATCGTGCCGCAATTGGACAAACGCAACAGGAGGCGTCACAGCGTGATCAAACCGAGGCAAAATGTTATTTTGAAAAAGCAGTAGAATCCGGCAAAAAATTGGAGAGTTTTGTGCGTTTAGCAGCAATTTATCGCAAAGAAAAGGAATATGCCAAAGCAATTGAAGTGCTCGAGAATTGTTTGCAGTATGCTTTATAAAATATATATAAAAAAAAGAAAATTTATTAAATTTAATACACTTGCATTAATAGATTTACTCCAGAAAATGCTGATGTATTAACCGAAATCAGTGTACTTTATTTAAAAATCAATGAAACACAAAAAGGCATTCGATCGTCTTTTGGAAGTGGTGAATATTATGCAAAATTCTGCCAAGGGTCTGTTGGCTTTTGGTGCTATTTTACAGGTAAACAGCGTATTTGGACTTTGTTACTGCTAAAATTATAAATGTTTCTATGCATTATTGATTTTTTTTCTTCAATTTGCTTCAATTCATTATAATAATTAGTACCTTTTGCTATATACATCATTTTTTTTTCTCACAGTCTCGTAACGATGTTGATGGTGCATTGACTAAATACAAAGAAATTGCTGATACAGAGCCGGAAATTGCTGAACTGTGGAATAATATTGGCTTATGTTTCTTCAAAAAGCAGAAATACATTGTGGTGCGTATTAATTCAACATCAATAATTCAGAAGTTAATAAATCGACAAGAAGGCACTACTCTGTTCACTACGCTTTATTGCTTATTCATTAAATGCCAATTAATTGTTTATTTGTTTGTTTGTCTGTTTTTGTCTTCATTTTAAAGGCAATTTCATCGCTGCGTAAATCTATTTGGCTTTCACCGCTCAATTATAATGCGCTATATAATCTCAGTTTAATTTATATAACATGTAAGTATGGCAGTAAAATTTAGAAAAGTTAATTAAATGTATTGAAGCAGATAATATAAAAAAATGAGTAGCCAAGCAACATATTTTTATAAAAATTATTTAAATAAAATTTGTAAGCAATTTCCTTTGACCTTAATTTAATTACCTAAACATGACGGTAGCAGCTACTTCAGATTGTATGTCCAATAAGTCAAAAACATGAGTTTTGTCAATAAAACAAATTGCCAAATGTACACCGAAATGAGTAATGAAATGCTGGCGGGCACTTTAAAACAAAAATGTACAATAGTAACACACAATCTTAACAAAAATATAAAAATAACAATAAATATAAAATGTATACACTAAGCTACAAATTAACAAAACACGTTAAAAAAGATTCTTTAGAGACAAAAAAAATCACTGTTAACACTTTACTCTGTTAACTTGATACAACGCTGTTATCGCTTTAATGTTACAAGCACTGTTAAATGTGCTGTTAACGCTTAATGCTGTTAACTCAATACCACGCTGTTATCGCTTTAATGTTACATTAGCACTGTTATATGTGCTGTTAACGCTTAATGCTGTTAACCAATACCACGCTGTTATCGATTCAATGTTATTAGCACTGTTATAATGTGCTGTTAACGCTTAATGCTGTTAACTCAATACCACGCTGTTATCGATTTAATGTTACAAGCACTGTTATATGTGCTGTTAACGTATAACGCATTGAATTTCGTGCATAAAATTACATTTCAATAAAAAAAAAAAACAATGTTCTATGTAGTCTAGTGTTACCACAATAATATAAAACCCTCAATAAAACATTTCCGAAAAACATTTCAAATTGGCTTTGCAGCATAACAAAAGCCAAAAGCTAGTCACAATTTGCTAAACAAAACTTTTTAAGGTCACGTAGTATGGCAAGGACTTTTTAACGCGTACGTTTTATGATTTAAATTTATGTACCCTATAAATATTTTTAGATTATAAGTTAATATAAATATGCAAAACATTGAAACACATTCAAGAAATTTTTTTTTTTAATTTTGTATTTTAATTTACATTTTGTAGCTTAAAATCGAGTAGAGATACTTAGCAATATTTTTCAATATTTTGTCCAAAACTTATCGAAAACCTTAATTGTTAAGGTGCCATATTCATTAATTATGATAATATTGCACATAATTTAAAAGAGCTACATTCTTCGAGGGATATTGTTTGGAAATAATTTTTTGATTAAAAATATACCAGCAAAAAATAATCCATTTATGTAGAGTATTAGATTTTTGGTTAAATGTATGTCAGTCTTAGTGTATGTGCTTTAATTTTAAAACATTTTCAAGTGCTTTTTTATTGTATATATTTTGCTATTATAAGAAAATGTTGTATTTATTACAAACAAAAAAAAAAAAAAAAAAATAAATAACAAAATATAAACAAAGTATTCTACAATAAAAGAAAAAAAATCATCTATTGTTCAGTTTACTGAATTCCCTTTCCGGTTTTTTTTTCTTTCATTCTTTGCAGCGCAACAATATGCCAGCGCTTTTCATACGCTCGCCGCGGCCATAAACCTGCGCAAGGACAATGCCGAGTGTTATATGTTATTGGGATGTAAGTATTTCTTCTATTTGTAAAAATTTTCCATTGGTCAGGTACATATTTTTATGTAGCATTTGTTTATTTATGCTAGAAGAGACAGCATTGTTAATTTTTTTTTTGTCTATACACAGAGAGAAAAACGCTGTATTGAAATGAAGAATGCCACAATTTAACAGCAAAGTAGTGAAAACCTTGCTCTATGTCACATCATTTATTTAATTTTTATTTTTAGCTAACTGCTTTTATCGGTTTGTTTATTGAAAACGAATGTTCTTAATATAAGAACGAATGTTCTTGATATGAGCACGTATGTGTTAAGACAAATAATCAGCATTCGTTAACTATACTTGTCGAAATATGTAACATATATAATCTATTTGCATAGTAGACACAATTTGAATTTTTTGAATCAAGTCCAATCAATTGTTCTTGATACAAGTACTATTCGTTCTTAATATAAGCACAATCCTTAATATAAATACAATTCTTTGTGAGAACTCATACCCAAAAACATGTGTGCTTAAATTAAATTTTTTTTTATTAAGTGTGCTTGGTTTTAGGAAAATATTTGTGCTGAATTTTTCTCTCTGTGTACTTACTTAAGTGTTGAGGTCATTTCAAATAAAACGCGACCTTAGAGCACTTAAATTTTTATTTATTGACTTTCAAAATAATTCTAAAATAAATATTATTATTTTTTTTGTTTTTTTTTGTAAATATTTAGTATGCCTGCGTAAATTGGAGGACACTGAGAATGCTTTTACTGCCTTTCAGCGCGCTTCGCATATTGCCAATTTAAATACAAATTCTGTAACACGCAATCCTTTGGTACATCTAAATTTTGCATTATTCTGTTATGAAACTGGACGCATAGCATTAGCAACTGAAGAGTATAAACGCTTTATGAGCGCATCACAAGATTTACTCTTACCAACGGAAGTAAGTGCAGCACTTTTATATCGTACACAATGGATATATGCCGTCAGTGGTGGCAATAATATATAAAAAAAAAAATAAATATGCAGTCAAATAAATGTCAAAGAAATTGTTAAACAAATATTTAAAAACGAATATATTAAAATAAAAATAAAATATATATTATTGAATTTCATAGATTTTACAATTGGAAAATAAAATTGTATTTCTTTGACACTGTACAAAAAATTTTATGCTATGAAATGATTTATAAGTATTTTCTTCTTTTTCTATTTTGCAGTATAAATTTCAAGCAACGAAATTGAAAAGTTTATTAAAAATCTCTACACATAATATTTTACTTAATGAGCATACAAATGATACGCAAGATTTACAATACGAAACTGTACAAAGGCCAGAAATTATGATTGCAAATGGAGCACAAAGTAATGCAGAGTTGCCAATTGAAATAAATGCTGTAGTCAACTGGAATGCAAAGTAAATGGAAGTTAACATAAAATTAAGTAAAGAAAAAATTTTAATGCAATATTTTATATGTAAATCTGATTTAAATAAAGTGCATACCTACATGTTTTAATTAAAAGTTTTAAGTTTTTAATACGACAAAAAAAAAAAACATTAAATTCGTTGAATTTTTGATACTGATACAGTAAGTATGTAATTAAATGTATTGGCATGTTAACAGCATTTTATGAGCGCTACACTGTTATAAGCATTGTTAAAATACTGCTATATGTGCTGTTAACGTGTGACGCTGTTAAATTAACATTTTTCTATACCAATTTTTTTGAGTTTAAGTATGTAATTACTTTCTTTATTTAAGCTAGAAACTCCAAACTTGATATGAATACTTACCATAATATTTTCATAAAAAATTAATACAAGTCCAGTAAAATTTATTCAAACATCAATTTATTATATTTTTTATTTAAATTCTATTTTGTTATAATTTAATTTTTCTTATACAAAGCTTAAAATAGTTAATGTCTCACTATTTCTTTGAAATTTTAAGTGTTTATATATAATTATGTATATATATATATGATATTATTTATACAATTATAGTAGTTATGTGTACCTATTCTATTTATTTATGCAGTATACATGTCGTATACTTAACTTATCATTTATATTAAATTTTAAATAGCAAAATGCACTTAAATATCAGGGGCTCATTGAATTTTAAGGCATATTGCTAATATTTTTATTTTAACTTATTTTTATTTTTATTTTAATAATATATTATATAATAAATTTTAATTATTTTAAGTTTAAGACATAAAATTTCAAGTAGATAATATACAAATTCGTACAATGTTTTGCTTAATGTTATAGAAACTTATTTTTTTTTTTTTTAACAGCAAGTTTTTTATTTGTATTTAGTTTGTATTAATTATAATAAAAAAATTATTATTTTGTTAATTTAAAATAATTTTTATTTTAATTTTTTTTTTTATTTTCATTTTATTCTTAAAATATTTTATAGAAAAATAACCGACAAATTTATTTGAATTTTTTTTTATTTTTTAATTTTTTTTGGAATTTATTTTTATTAATTTTTTGTTTGTTTTTTAATAAATTTTTTTTTATTTAATGACTTTACTTTTTTTTACTTTTTTTTTTTTTATACAGACGCTGCCAAATAAAATGGCGCAATAAATATAAAAATAAAAAAGAAATATATTTAAAAGATTTAGTAACTATAAATTACATATTTTTTCTTAGTAATAATGCTGAGATGACACTAACAGATTCAAAATCAATTTGGCCATGAGGCAATATTAAACTTTAAGATATTTTTGTATAAATATATTTTTTTTTTATAAAAACTTATATAAGCTGTTATGTAGGGATTGCCAAAAAATTACCGAATATTTTCATAATTCATGTTTTCAGAAACTGTTGGAGTCATTACAGCATTATTGGCACTTTTAACACTGCAAAACGTTTATTTTGAAATCGTTGCAACCAATTAATTTTTTGTTTTTTATTATAAATCAACATCACAATAGTTTTTTTTTTTTCTTTTTAACAGAGAGAAGAGACGAAGCGCGTAATATGCTTGAAAACTATAAAACGCTTAAGCTCAACAGTATAATCTTTTTGGTCTATGTTTCCTAGACACAAGTGGTTGTTACCCGTGTCATACGTGTCATTTCCATGCTGCCAAAATGTCGTTTAAAAAACAACGATTTAAATGTTGTACGAAATTGTTTCGACATTAAACCGTACAAGACAAATCCAATTGCTGCATTAATTAATGCTAACAAATCCATCATTTCACCAAATGGCAAATAGCAATGAAAAAAGAAACATTTTTCGAGAATAGCCGATAATAGACCCAAAATACCCTGCGGAAATTCTGTAATAAGAAATAATACAAGCACTGCGACCAATAACATTGTTGTGCGATCATTACGTCTATCACAACGTGGAGGCCTAGAAAGAGAGAGAGAGAGAGAGAGAGAGAGGTTTAATGTTTGAAAAGTGTTTTGAGTATTATTATTATTTTTTTTTTTAAATTATGTTAAAAATATTTACCGCTTTGATTTTGTCTCATTCAAAAGCATATTATTCTTATTTGTTGCTGCTGAATTGTAATCTTTCAGTTTAATGCGGCGACGCGAAGCCTCACACAGTACGCGCACCAATATAAAACTAATGACAGTCAATGTAAGACAGGGTAGTAACTTTATTATAACCGAATGTATCCAAAAATTAAATCTGTAAAAAAAAAAAAATTAAAGTGTAATAACAAGAACGTTTTGTACTTATAAGAACGAATTGAATTTAATATAAAAACAAATTGTACTTGCATCAAGAACGATAAGTTTTTATACAGAATCGTATTTCTCCTCCTGAAATGCATATAGAACAGAGATGGTAATCGTCGAAATTCGTCAACCTGAGAACGTTTCGTGTCTAAACTTGTTGTGTACTGTATTCGTTCAAAAATGGTAAACCAATGGTAATCGTTTGTGTGAGAACATTCAGTAAACACAAGAAATAATACAGACAAGAGCAAATTTGTGAGAGAGTAGATTGCGTTTTCCTCTATTTGATTCTCTCATATTACAATTGAATTAAGCATGTTTGTTCTCAAGCCACAATAGAAACAGTTATGCTTGATTTCGTATATTCTTAACTTAAGAATATTCGTTCTCAATTTTCTAACAGTGTTTTTCTGTCTCTCTCTTTATAGGAAAAACTGCTCAAGAATATTTTAAATATCAAAGCAATTTAAGTTTATTTTTTACAGCTGTCTGTCAATCTGTCGGTTTATCTGTTTATTTCAAATTTACTCACCTATATAATCGTGTATCAATATTCGCATCGACATGATACAATGGCATCACGCTGTCTACAACATATCGTTTACTCACTTTAAATACAAAATATGTCGGTAAACATAATATGGGCGAAATAATAAATGGAAATATAATCGCTTCGTTGCAATGCGATAATAGAAATGTTGCACAACCGCCATTTGGATGTCTGTGAAATAAAGATGGAAAAAGTTTGCTAAATCAAGAAAGAAAGAAAAAAAAAAAGAGAATATTGCCAGTGTTATACACATATTTTGGATATTTAGTTAACCAATCACATTGAAAATTAAAAAAAAAAAAACAAAAAAAAAAAAACAAAAATAGTTAAAAAAAAATTAAAATAATTTTTTTCTCGCTTTTTTTACCTGACTTGAAGAAAAATAAATTAAATTTTTTTTTTAACGCAATTTAAATTTAGTTAAAAATCAAAATCAACAAAATTGTTAGTAATTAATGCAAATGTTAAAAAATATATAAATAAAAAACTGATAAAATTGACACCTGGTTAATTAGTTTTCATTAAAATTTAATTAATAAATTTTTAGCGGCTCGATTTTAGCCCTGCGGTACACCTTATTATTGGGAATTCTGAATCTCCAATGAATTCGGGGAATGCTCCTCAAGCAGCGGTTCAAAAACATCAAAAGTTTGTTGGTTGTGGTTGTGGTTACCTTCCTAAGTGCAAAATCCCTAGAGTAGCACTGAATGTACGATAAATTTAAACAGTCTGAACTTAAAAGTTGTACTCAAATTGTTGTTTCGCCAGATGGGAGACATCATACCGAAAACAGCTCCGGCTTTGCTGATTCGGCTGCGGACATCCAACTCAGTTCCGCCTTCTTCTGTAAGAATGCTGCCTAGCCATGTGTAGTTCTCAACCATCTCGATTTGTAGTTCATCGATTACAACTCTATCGAAATTTCTCGTACTCTTCTCTTCAGTCATGGTGAATTTATATTAAATTTACCACAAGTTAAATTGTCAAATTTATGTTAGCAAAGTTTGCTGGAGTATATCAACTGATATAATTGCATCATGTCTTTGGAACCGTTTTATGTGATAGTGTTTTAAGTTTAATTAATTTATTAAATTCCTTATCTTGGGATAAGTTTTTATGGAAACTATAATATACTATATAGAGCAGTTCCATGTGAACCAAATTCAAACCAAATTTAATCTACGACCCAAGGTATAAAAAACAGACAAATGTCATTGCATTCTTGAGATATATTTTCCTTCTGTTCCAAACAATTCCTAATCTTCTGGCTCCTCTACAATATTGAATTTTTATAAGTTAAATAATATTTTCATAGTCGAAAAACGTTTAATTACTAAAGCGACCCTCTGAAAACATATTCTATTAATTCAAAAAATTATTTGTCTTAAAAAAAATATAATTAAAATTATAAATGTAATTAAATGAACTAATAGTAATATTTTTTAACCGTAAAAAAAAAACATAAAAAAATTAAATAATTCATAAAAATAAACTATCAATTAGACAATGCAGAGCAAAATTTTTTCCATTTGTTTTTTTTTTTGTTTGTGTTTAATAGCACTGCGCAATATTGAAACATGCAACATATTAGTAAGAAAAAATCGTTTAAATAAATTTATAGATAGATAGTCATAGATACATGGATAGATAGATAGATAGTTAGATAGGATACACAATACAACAACACAAACAGATACAAATGCATACAAATAACTGCAATGCATGCTTAATTTGTTTTTACGCAACTTGTGTCTGTGTACAAATAAAATATTTTGTTTTTACCTTATGGCAACATAACGCCAAATAGCCAATGTAACCGTCAGTCCAATCGATATTGTATGCAATATTTGTGTAAAATGCATGTGTACCAGAATATAGACAGCCCAAGCGTAGCTAAAATCCTTTTCACCTGCACACAACAGAAATATATTAAAAATGTAATTATTGCATTCATTTATTAAGAGAATGTGCGCAATTATTCTGCAGAAAACACATACCCGGTTTCATATAGATATACTGATACGATGTAAATGGTATATATTCAATCATTACAAACATATCGGCAACAGCTAACCATTTGAGTATTTTATTGATGGGTGCTTTGGCCATGTCCTTTTTGGTTAGTACCATAATATTTAAAATATTGGCAATGGTACCGAAAATACAAATCTGTGAAATGAAGCAACAAAAAGGAAAACGTAAAAGAAAAATATTTTATTATGTATACAGCAAAATACAGACATACTAGATACATATATACCTAGCATCTTTTTTGGCTAAAGTTAGTGATGTTCAATGAGTTTATTTTTAAATAACAGTTTAAAAAACAAATCAAGCACGTACTACTTATAATAAGCTCATCCGTGTTAAAAAGTAAGTTAAGCTGTTTATTTCTGCTAGACATACACATATAAAATATATATTTGTCAAACTGGAGCCATTTACCAGTTAAAAATGCTAAACGAATGATAATATTCGTTCTCACATCAAGAACATTCGTTCTCATATTAAGAACATACGTTTTCATATCAAGAACATTCGTTCTCATATCAAGAACATTCATATTAAAAATATTCGTTCTCGTTTTGAGAAAATTCGTTCTAAAATCAAGAACATTCGCTCTCGTATTAAGAACATTCGTTCTCATATTAAGAACATACGTTTTTATATCAAGAACATTCGTTCTCATATCAACAACATTCGTTCTCATATTAAGAACATTCGTTTTTATGTAAGCAATTCGTTATAAATCAAGAAAATGCATTCTCATATTAAAAATATTCGTTCTCGTTTTGAGAATATTCGTTCTAAAATCAAGAAAATTCATTCTCATACCAAGAATATTAGTTCTAAAACCAAAAATTCATTCTTATATCAAAAACATTCGTTCTCATATCAAGATCATTCGTTCTCATATCAAGAACATTCGTTCTCATATCATATATACTATTTTTGAAGTATTTTCCCAAAATAACAAAGCATATCAATGCTTTTTTTGCACATCTCTATTTAAAGTTTTCTTCTTATTAGTGTGTGTGTGTGTGTATATGTACCAATTTTATATTTATTTTAATATATTCCATACTACTATTTTATGCGTATGTTTCCTTTTGTGTACTTATTAACATTTATGAGCTTGTATCTGTGATTTTGTGTGTGTTTGTGTATTTTATACAATACAATACTTTCTTTGCATTCTTTGTTGGCTTTGTCTGCTTTTAGCCACTTCGACTTAATACAATGCAAACCAGCACTTTGCAAATATTTCATAACCACTTACGAAATTGTTTTTGGTACGGAAGCAGTTGTTGCTTCAAATTTCTTCCGTTTCTTTTCTCTTCTTTTATTTTTTTCTTTCATCTGTGAAATTCCTTTCATTCATTCAGTTTCTATGATGCTTTTTAAAGATTTAACAGTCTATTTAACACATTACATATTTTATTAACCTTTTTTTTTTACTTGTGGCATAATTTTGATTAAGTTTGCTGCTTGAGATTGGCTAATAAAAATTTATTTGTTTTAGTTTTTAGCAAAACTGCACAAAAAAAAAAAAAAAAATTATATAACTTTTACGCATAAAACCCAAATGGTAAATTATGTTTAATTAGTATTAAGTTCGAAGTAAACAAAATAAAGGATTGCTGGCATCATTAAACAATTCAAATATGTTTTTTTTTTTTTTTTGTAATTAAGCCATTTTGCGTTTTGAACCCATGCGCTGCACAGTGTGTCGTGAGTAAAGTATACAGCATACTATACTAAGTATGCAATCAATATTTGGAAAAATAGAGTTTCAGTTAAGATTAGATTAGGTTTTGCTGTAGTTTGCGCTTTCATTTGATTTTGAAACTTTTTAAAACTTCAATGAAGCACAATTGTTCTCAATTCAAGCACATTGTGCATGATACAAGAAATAAAAAGAAGAGTTTGTAACATATTAAAAGACAACATATCTTAAACCCTATAAAATATATACTTCTAGAATTCGGTTAAAACGACTCTGCTTATAGCGATCGACCGTTTATAACGACCAAATTCGATGGCTTGGTTGGTCCCCATACAAACTTGTATTGATCTGGATGGAGGTATTTACCGCCCATTTTCGAATTTTTATATGAAAACATTTATTTTTTTCTGAATGAATTCAATTAAAATTTGGTAAAATCAATTCTAATGTCAACTCCATCGATATGGTAAAGATCGGGCTAATATTACAAAAAGCCTCCATACAAATTTGATCAAATTCATCGTAAAATTTAATCTAAGCGCCTAGTGAACATATAAACTATTAAAAGTTTTGTGTAACGGGTATTTCAGCTTCGGTTCCATCGAAGTTAACGTTTTTCGTTGTTGTTTTTTGGTCTTACCCAAATTGAAATATTTTTTTTTGGGACTGGTGTGGTATTATTGATACTAAAGTTCAAGTTCCAAGATTAAGAATCAAAGAAGGGTTTATGCAAAAACTGAAAATTTTAGGATTACTTTGCGTGGGAGTACCGCTAGAAGAAAAACGTTTGTAACGTTTACGGCTCAGTAGAGTCTAAGTTTGAAAGAAGGTGACTCCATGTCTTATAGACTCCGCTCAATTACGTTTTATACGCCAGAAATAGCATGGCAGACAGACAGACAGAATACTTTATAGGGTCTTACTAGTCTGTCCTTCTGGCTGTTACATACATTTGCAAAAACTTAATATACCCTTTTACCCATCGGGTATAGGTTGTAAAAATTAATTCATTTTGTATATTCCTTGATTTTATATTCCTTTATGCTTTAAAAAAGTGCTGTAGTCTTTTCAAATAATTATGGCGTTTTGTGTGCTTTTTAATAAGAAAACTATTAAACTTAGCAGAAGTGAAAAAGTTGCAGTAAATTTCAATTAAAAATATTTAAAAAGAAAATGAGTAAAAAAAACGATACTTACCAACAACGTAACATATCCGTGAACACCAATATACGCGCTCCGAAATTGTAATATTTCACCCTGGCAATAATTTTGACACTCCGGTGACTCCGGTGCAATGTGATGCAGCTGATGTGTTTGATTTGCTTGAAAACGTTGTAAATATTTCACAAATTCCTGTACATCATGCAGGGTTATATCCTGATTGGTTGTATTTGTTCCAGTTGGCAATTGTAACGAAATCATTTTATATAATTTATCCTTCGAGACATTAGAAGCGTCGCTAAATATAGAATTGCTGCTATTCTGCGTTTGCGTCGTTAATTGTGTTTTATATAAAATATTCGAATTCGCTGTCATGATTTATGCAGTTTTTTTTTGACTTGGCTTTTCAGTAACATTCTTTTTATTATTTTTGTTGTTTGCTGCAAATAATTTGTACAAAATTTTGTTACAATTTATTTCCTTTTAAACAAAATTTAAATTTAAACAAAAAATTCAAAATTTTAAAAAAAAAAAAGCTTACCATTTTGCAAATTAGCAATTATTTACGTAACATGTGTGCAAAATTTGAGTGCAATTCATGTGTAAATCTGATTAGTGGCATGTTTACTTGCCGCTATACTCTATTTTCAAAAAATTTGCATAATTTTCCAAATCAACAAAAACATTTGAAATCAGATTACAAAATCGCTAGTGGCAGCTTCAATCAACCACGTCCCGCCTCCATTCAAAAAAAAAAAAAAAAAAAAAATCGATGTATGCATTTACTGGCTTGATTGGAACAGATACATTTTCCATTCATTCATTGCAGTGCGTTCGAATTTATTGTTGTAAGCTGTCAGAATGCTTAATTAAAAATCATGAATGTTACGAATGTACACGCTACGCGTATATGTATGGTTTCAGGCGCAACGTTTTGTTCAATGTATTCCCTTTTACAGTTTATAAAGAAAAATTTAAAAATAAAACAAGTAAAAACGTTAACTTCGGTAGCACCGAAGCTCAAATACCCGCCACACAAAACTTTAATCATTTTCTTGAAAAAAAAAAAAATGGAAGGTTAGTTTGTAAGGGTCTATATATTATAGTGGCCCGATCCTTGTCATATCGTTTGCATACTCATAGAATAAAAGTAGAAGTGATTTTAACAGATAAGAGTGAATATATCCATAAATAAGAACTATTTTCATACAAAATCTGATAAATGGGCGCTAGGTTTGTATTGGGGGCCCATATGAAAAATGGGCGTGGCACCTTTCTTTTGATATTGGATGCCATTAGAAATGTTTTTACCCGATTTGTAGTAAGTGCATTCATAAAAAATAACTATTTTCATACAAAAAATCGGAAAAAAATGGTTAGCTTGTATGGAGGATATATCTATAAATGGGCGTGGCACCTTGGAAGTTTAAAATTTCAGGTCAATATCTGTAAAACTTAAAAAAAAAACGCATTTGCAACAGACAGACGGACATGGCTAGATCGATTCGTCTCGTCGAGCTGCCAATGTCATTTATTGCTTAAATATTTTTATATATTTTATGGGGTCTACGACGTCTTCTTCAATGCGTTACAAACTTTCAGAAAAACTGAATATACCCTTCACACTATGTGTGGCGGGTATAAAAAACAATCAGATATAACGTTGAAATTGCGTGTAGACGTCTAAAAGATAGTTTCTATAGCTAGTCAAATGGTAATAGGTTTCATTTTTGAAGTCAGTTATAACTTCGAAGCGATAAGCGAAATATACACAATTTAATCGCCCACGCTTTCTTTTATCTCCCAAATTGAAAATATTTAAATTAATCCATTGGCACAGTGCACACTGGACTGGATTGACAAAATATTTGCAGAAATGCTATTCAAAGGTGTCACAGAAATCTCTAGTAAATCTGCCGTCGGTTGTTTTGTAAATCTTTAAAATAAAATCTGGGTGTCACACATCTTCGAAATTATTTTTAGTTGGCTTTGGGTTGGTAGAGATATACCTAAAATCCCTGCATAATCAGGTGTGTGGACGTCAATTTGGGTCATAAAAAATGAACTTTATTATAAATGTACCACAGGAACCAGTTAGAAACAGAGTACCGATCACGCTGAAACTCTTATATGGATTTGCTTAAACTGTTTGAGAATTTTAAGATTGTAGAAATTTATTTGAAAAGTAAATGAGTAAATTCGTAAATGGGAGCCTGACTGTATGTCAACTTATATATGGAACGTTTGGAACGTTTCATTCAGTGTATAAGAGCGTATAAGACCATATATAATATAAAAATTATTCGACTTGAACCAATGATGTATGATACCTTATGATGTGGTTTTGGAAAGGCTAAATATCTTCTGCTGCTTGTAACTAGTCAGAATTTCATTTGCAAAACTGCTGGGTACTCTTCAACCTTTTCATGCATTGTATATAACGCATACGCAACGTAGCCCCATATGAGCGGCATGAATAGGTGGGGTCGGTTTAAAGTTTAGTTAAATTTTATCAAGTCGCAGCACAGTGTGCAGTGCATAGAAATATCAATTTTTTTATTGATTTATATACATATTTTTTTTTTTGCATTCAAATTGTGCCACATAAAATGTTGGAAAAATTGCTATTGCGAAAGTTTAAAATCTCAATGGAGCACTTTATTTATTTATTTATTTTTTGTTCACTATGAATGCATGTACTCGTAGGTATAGAAAAATATGTTTGCTCCAATTGCTTGATAGATTGACATAAAAAAGTGCTTTATCTATGCATCTATCCATCTATCTATCTTAGCAAACTATCAATGTAAGTGAACAACTTGGCGCAGTTAGCCTTTTGACTGTCAACATCGATTGGCGTCAAGTGTTGCTGCTGCTGCTGCTGCTGCAGTTGTTGCTGCTGCCAAAGTGTTGCATTAAACTAATCAAAAAATTCAATCTTGAAATATGTTAACGATTTGTGTAGCGATTATATGCGACTTTGAGAGCTAATCTTACGCATTTATAACTCGTATCAATTATACACAAGATTTGCATAAGACTTTAATCGTATTTGCTGTCAATTTCAGTTTGTGAAAAATCTGATTTTTTTTTGTTTTGCCATTATTAATTTAGGCAAAAATAGACAGAGAAATATGTGCATAAATATGAATAAATATTAAACGCTTTATTAAGTTTATTTGTCTTCACTGTTTTCAAAAAAAAAAAAAAAAAAATATTTATATAGATGATTTTGCTACTGAAACGATCGCCTGAAGTTTTAACAAATTGAAGGGCTTGGGGCGAGGTTATAGGCTATTCACGCCAGCGCATAATCACACATTCACACACACGTAATAAGCGATAAACAAAACTGTTCATATTTTAAATATATAGGGTACTCTTTCTCAAAGGTAGACTAATTCTAATTGCTCCATAAAGATGGGTTGTCCAAGGTGACAGATTCAAAACGGCAAAAAATTTAGAAGGACTTTTTGTATGATGACGTTGACAAACACACAAAGCGTTGTGAGGGTCGGCAAAGATCTCTCCGACCCCTTTGACACCGAGAGAGGCTTTAAAAAGGGCGATGCGTTGTCGTGCGACTTTATTAATTTTCTCATGGACTACATACTTAAACAATGCCCAATGACCTGATGGGTAATATTTTCTACAAAGGAACTATGCTGCTCGCATATGCTATATGATAGTGCCTGTCCAGATGTATCGCTCAGAAGCATGGGTCATGACAGAATCGAATAAGTAGGCGTTCGGCGTATTTGAGAGGAAGAAACTTCGGAGAATCTTTGGTCCAGTTAGAGTGGGAAACGGCATCAGTATACGCAAGAACAATGTGCTGTACGAGCTATATACTGACATCGACATAGTCAGAAACATCCGATACAAAAGACTGTCCTAGGCAGGTCACCTATGTCGGATGGATAAAGGGGCTCTGGTAAGAAAAGTTTATAAGCAAGACGTGAATCAAATCGGAGGTCCGCCGCTGCGTTGGGAGGACCAGATCTTGGGGCACATTCGCAAAATCAGTATCGTCTTGCACTAGTTTACAACCGCTGGTGCGAATCCTTTGCAAATTATAAAAAGTTCTTGGAAATTTTGCAAATTAACGCAAATTTTTGATACAGTTTAAAAATTAAAAAAAAAAAGTAAAAAAAAAACAGTTTAGTTTGTTTATAAAATATATACAGATAGCTTTTAAAATATAATATATATTTTTTGAAAGGTCTAAGTTTTTTCTTTCCAAAATTGGCTAAAAAACAAGAAAAAACGTTAACTCGGTAGAACCGAAGCTTAAATACCTCACACGAATCTTTAAAGAGTTTATGTGTAATCATCAGTGGTCACCCAAGTTTACACACAATATTAATTTAAAATTTTGAGCTAAAAATACAGATATGTATAACAACATATTTCTCGAAAATATCTGGAAACGGGCGGTAAGGTTGTATGCAAGAAACACCTGAAAATGGGCGTGGCACCATGATGTTGGAAGAGTTTTTACCCAATATGGAGTAAATACATGAATAAATAATAACCATTTTAATACAAAAAATCGAAATTGGTCCGAATGTTTGTATGGGGCTATATCAAAAAATGGGCGTGGCACATCTGATTTGACATTGGATGACATTAGAATGTTTTTAGCCAAATTGGAGTGAATATATGCATAAATAATAACTATTTTCATACAAAAAATCGGAAAAAATGGAAAGTTTATATGGGGGCTATGCCTAAAAAGGGCGTGGCATTTTGGTTTTGACACTGGATGACAAAAGAAATGTTTTTACACAATTGGGAGCGAATACATTCATAAATAATTACAATTTTTATACAAAAAATCGGAAAAAACGGTAAGTTTGTATGGGGGCTATACCTAAAAATGGGCGTGGCACTCTAATTCTCGAACTCATAATAGTCGTTGCCGAGAAAAGCTTAAGTTCCAAATTTCGGCGTGATATCTAAATATCTTTATCAAAAAATTGCGAAGAAATAAACAGACAGACGGACAGACAGACGGACAGACGGACATGGCTGAATCGATTCGTCTCATCGAGCTGATCAAGAATATATATACTTTATGGGGTCTAAGACGTCTCCTTTAATGCGTTACAAACTTTCCAAACTGAATATACCCTTCACACTATGTGTGGCGGGTATAATAAAATTCGGTTTGTAGTTGACTCAGTTATAGGCTTATAAGTGAAAAAGATGTATAAAATAATTTTTTTGATTTTGGAAATCTCTCGGAAATTTCGAAAAATACAGTATTGTTTTATTCGACCAAAACTACAATCTCTAATATAAAACTTGAAAGCATTTTTTTTTTGTTTTTCTTCGAATATTATTTTTCAACACAACCGCTACTATACCAGATTGTCACTTCTGCTCAGAGCTAATTTACAATTGAATTTCATTTCATGAATTTCCAAACATAAAATATTTTAATTTATTAAATTTCTCTTCATATAACTAATTGCGGTTTTCAATCGTATTTATGCATTTCGAAAATTTTGGTATTTGCTTAAAATCATAAACAAAGCCCAAAAATTTCAAAATTGTTGTTGTTCTTTTTGTGGCTATTAAATTTGTGGTTATGGCACAGTAAACTGTTAAAATTATTACATTTATGTTTTTTTTTGCTTTTAAAATAAATAGCAAAACATTTCTGATTGCAAAATTCTTTTAAGATGTGTGTGTGTGTGTGTGTGTGTGTGTGTATAAATATGTCCATGTATGCGTAACTATTTAAATTGCTCAAGTGATTCAATTCGATTTGCAATCGCTCAAAGTAAACAGGATTCATGTTATGAAAATTAGATTTTATTTAATTTTTTTATTTTTTTTTTTGGTATGTCCAAATATTAAAAGATAAAAAAAAACAGCGACAGCAAACGCCATCAACACCTCAGCACTTTTAAGCAGCTCACAGCAGCACGTTTAATATTTAGCAATCGCACTCAACTCCAATCGACTCGACTCGACTCGATTCAAATGATTTATGTGTTTTATCTTGCGCTAATCGATGGCTGTCAGTTTGGTCATCAACAGCGTAAAGCTACCAGTTTGTAAGTTAATAAAAAACAAACAAAATAAATAAATAAATAAAAAATGTATTTTAAAAAAAAAATATAATACAGAACAGTGTCACTAATTAACCGAAACGCCCAACAAGTTAACATATTAAATAAATGCAGACAGACGGACGGACGGACGGACGGACAGACAAACAGTCAGACAGGTGTTTGATCTGTGTCATTTGTTGTGTTGCATTGCATTGCACCATGTTATATTTTTTTTTAAATTAATAACAAATGCAATTAAAAACTTCATTAATTCAAGAAATTATGGTATCCTTCGCATGTCGCTTTGTGAATTGCTCAATTTAGTTGCAAAAGTAGTTAGGTACTTTGCAACATTGCAACACTTTCGTTTTTTTTTTGTCAAAGTTAAATTGCAATAATTTGTGTTACACTTGAGTATCTCATGTCGCAATTGTCAATTGGATTAGTTTTTTTTTTTTTTTTTTTAATTGGTTTAAGTGTTTGTTTTTTTTTTGTTCTACGCAAAAATAATTCTTTGGCAATCTTTGCTTTAAAACATGCTTAATAGTGTTGGCAAAAAAAGAGTGATTTTGAGTCAGTGACTTAAAAATACCACAGTGACTGCAAATTGTGATAAAATCGCAGTTCGTTATGGCAGAAAACATTTTGCATTCCGTTATTTTATTTAATTTTTTTGTATAAAAATTTCACCATGAAATCGCTTCAATTTGTCACGTTTTCAGTGAATTGCACGTTTTGACGAACTAAGTGATTGGCAACTGTGCTAACGAATTTGTGTGGGTTCGGTGTTAAAGCGAATGTGAACGATTCGCGAAGAGTGATAAAAGCACCAAAAACTGATAAATGAAGAGTTCCACGGTTCGCGAAATTGCCGTTAGCTGCACATGTTCACTGAGGAACAAGAAAATCGAAAATCACTACTTTTTAAATCACTGTGGAAAAATCATCGAAAGTGATTTTCTTTTTGCCAACACTAATGCTTTTATGCTTGCTACTTGTTATACGCAGCTGGCGTCATGATTTTTTTTTTTTTTTTTTGTCTTGATTTTGCGGCTGTTTTTGATTTAAATTAATTTAATTTCTCGTCAAATAATGATTAATGTTGCACTTTAACTGTACTGTTCGAATTTGTATAGTTTATTGCTTAAGCATCTAAGCAATTAATTGCTATGAGATAATATAGGGAAATTATGAAAAATGTTATACAATTTGTTAAATTTCGAAACATAAATAATTTTGTGGAAAGTCACTTAAAATAGAACAGTTTAATATTTTCTAGTTTCCGACAAACAATTGAATGGAGGAATATACAAACATAGATTAAAAATGTCAATGCTAATTAAGAATAAATATTTTTTATCAGGCGTGTCACCTAAATTCAAGTAAGTCTCCCATCGGTTGCTTTGAAAATCTCTTAAATAAAATTTCGCTGTCACAGAACTTCGAATGATTTTATTGTTTGAAGACAATTTAGCCAATTTCTCTAAAGTGTTTGTCGACACACTTCAATAATAATTTGATCGATTTTTGTAGAGATTCTATTAATGATTTTAGAACCCAAACTAATTTGTAAACAACGAAAAATAACACAGGCCTGCAAAATTCACTTTTTTTAATATGAGACTGGTTTCTAAATATGATTCAAAAGTGTCCATATCTATCGCTGAGACAGTTTCTCCATGTTCACTCGGTTAGGCTCTTTAAAATCATTGCACGTCAAATAACAAATTGTGCATGACAACTGTGCTTTTACATATACACTTACATATACATAAGCTCATGTTAGTGCTGGCAAATAATCGATAACACTAGCGATATTTATTTTCATGGACTTAAGTTGGGGGTATAGCAACCCTAATGCTTTTGAGAAATACAATTACTTAAAAATTATCTTTCTGGTATTTGTTGTATTGAAAATAATTTGTGCAAAAAAAAAAAAAAAAAAAAAAACACATTTACAATTTGATACGCTCAAAAAACACGGCTTTTTTTCAGAATGAAGATTCACAGAATTAGGAAATGAAAAAGCATTTTATCTCATTTGAGGCATATTGTGCGCGTAAAGCTGCTTACAGATTGCGCGCGTGCAACACACATAAACGTAAAACCGCACTTAATTATGTTTATAGATACGTACTATGAGATACACACACACACACATATATGTATGGATATATTTAATGTTAAAATACTTGGAAATATATGTAATTGTAACCAGAATGGCAGCTGTGTGACGCCTCGAGCTGATAGCAACAGATAAATTCTCCAAGGAGCTTGTTTATGTTATTAATTAATGTTTAATGTGAGTGCCACTTACGCTTGGCACTTTTGTAAATAAGTACTTAAATTTTCTAGTACATAAAAAAAAAAAGAAGAAATTTATTGTATATAAATATCGTATATGTATATTTTTTATCGCAATTTGCACACACACACACACACAGACACACAACGGCGATGCTATTAATTGACTTGACTTAAAGTCCTTTGCGGCGCCGCCACCACCAATGAAAGCAGTGTAGGCGTAAATGTGTTGCTTAATTAAAGTTTGCCAATGGGACTTTTAAAAAAAAAAATAAAAAAAAATTTAATATATTTCGAAAAGTAATTTGTTGAATTATTTTTTTATAAATTCTTAAAATCATTTTCAAGTCAAACTTATTGCTGCAAAATTTATTAGACTAATTTTTTTGTTATTTATCAACATTTTATTTTTTGAATTTGGCATGACTTCTGTTGTCTGTCTGTCTGTCTGCTGCTTCGAATGCTGCAGGCGCGGAAAAACTTTACGCATTTTTTGTTTTCGGAACGCCGAAATCACGTGAAGTATTTAAACTGGTTTGGCTCTATGCCTACAGACAACGTTGATCTTGTTTTTTTGTTTTTTTTTTTTTTTTGGGCTTAGACGCTTGAATTGAATGATTTGTTTTGCTTTGGCGTAAATAAATGCGTTTATTTTTGTTTATTTTAAATTTTTTTTATTAAATATTTATTTAGACAACTTTTTGGTGCAATTGCAATTTTTTTTTTGGACAGCTGTTATACGTGTGTGTATGTGTATGTATCTATGTGTGTGTAAATATAAACTTATTCGCGTTGTTTTTCCTAAATACTTTTGGCCTAATGAGTGCGTTTGACTTGATTTCAATTCGCTAAGAGCACGCTCAAGCGTATAAATATGCTTGTTCTCGCTGCAGGCTTTAATAGTTTTAATTGATCAACGCACTTTGCACAACATAAGTTTTCAATTGATTCAACAGTCGTGATATAAATTCGCACTAAAATGAAAATCGCTGTAAGTTTCTTGACTAAAAAAAAAAAAACATTAAAACAAAAGAAAAAAAAAATAATTATTAAAAAAATCCTTTAAAATCAGAACAAATTAGGACATTCACAGAATCGAAAGTTTTCAATTATAAAATAACTCAATAAACAGACAAGAAAGTATGCTACAGCTCGGGATATACTTTCCTAGTATAAAGTTGTGTATAAAAAGTTGAAATCTTGTGGTTTTATTTTTCAAAAATTTAAAATCCTTAAAATAGTGTTTAAAAAAAATTAAATCGAAGAAATCTCACAGAGGTTCTAGAGGTTTTAATTTCCAAAAGCAAAATTCTTATAATTAAGTTTAAAAAATAATTCTGTGCAAGGATTCTCTCGGGAATTCCAGAAAAACTAGATTTTAAAAAATTGTTATAAAAATTCAATATACAGAATATCAGAGAAGTTCTAGAGAAATTAATTTCCAAGTAAATTTTCGATTTAAGTTTAAAAAATAATTCTGTGCAAGAATTCTCATGAGAGTTCCAGAGAAAATAATTTTATAAAAATTAGTTCTATAAAAAAAATCTCAGAGGGGTTCTAGAGAAATTAATTTCCAAGCAAATTTCCGAGCAAATTAATCAAATGAAGTTGTGAAAATAATTCTATTGTATCGAAAAGAAAAAACTGACTAGGCATGAGCACTGGACTTTTAGACAATTAATGGGACAAGCCAATATACTGACTGAGGGTTTCTACACTAGGTTTGCTAGATCACTTTTACAGCTAAACTGAACTAAGCTTAGGATACTAATGGGGCTCCCAAAAAGCAAAACATAGATTAAGAAGACTTCTGAATTTCAGATTGTATGGTGGATAAGATGAGACAAACATTCACGTTTTAGCAAAATGTGAAACATATCTATTCTCTGAAGATTATTAGCTATGGCTAGAAACTAAAATGTAACCAGTAATTGCTTACAATATAGCTTCTAGGTATACAGTATTCTATAATAATATCATGTAATGACGAATCTCTTGAGATTTCTAGAGTAACTGAAATTTCTTTGGCAGAACTTATGGCAGAAAATACTAAATATATGCATATGGGGTATTCCAGACAACATACTGGATTATAAACTTAATATACGCTGCTGTAATGTTAGAACTAGATGGCAAAAACGAAGACGAGTCTTTCTATAAATCACCACAAACTTAGTTTGCATATTGTTTCATTTCATAAATATTTTAAATATTTAAAATCAACGTTTATGTAGCGAAAGCAACGTTGATATTTTTTTGCTTCATTTATTTTCAAATTTATTTTATTTATTTTCCACTTAATATTGTATACTATCCTTTCAAACTCGCTGGAAATCACTGTGTACAAACAAACAACGAACAACAATCTCAACAATAACAACAACAACAACAATGTGCCACGTGACAATGAATAACGATAACAACAAAAATAAACGTAATGGCTGCTGCTGCTGTGTATTCCTGCTGTTTACTTTTTAAACATGGCGGCAACATGAAATGATGGCTATAGTTAATATTAGTTATTGTCGGTATTGTTGCTTGTGTTTTTGCTGCACCTGTCGAGCAACAGGAACAGGAGCAACAACAACAACAGCAAGAGGAGTCGATTAAGGCTAAACGTGGCCTACATTTTGGTATCGGTTACCATGCACCACTTGTGACGCATTCACATTATGTAGCACCAGCAGCTGTTGTACATCATGCGCCAATCATATCGCATGCTCCGCTTATTTCACACGCGCCCATTATTGCACATCACTCGGCTCTATCCTATCATTTGCCAACCTATCACTCGTTTCATCACTACAAATAAAAAAGCGTAAAACAAATACATCACAAGAGAAGGGCAGCTTAACTAAAATTAATACATAAAGCATTTAAGCTAAAGTCAAACAGAAACAACGTGAAAAAGCCCGTTTAATTAAAACTACCATCAAAATTTATTAAAAAAAAAAAAAAAAAAATATTTTGAAAAAATTTTCATAAAATTTTTTGTGTTTTGCATTTAATAAAAAAAGTAAAAAAAACATAAAAGTGTTTTTGATAAATTTTAATTTACAAAAATATTCTTGATAACTTAATCCAAAATTATTATTTTTGAAAATATTCGATAAATTTTTCGATTATATAAAAAAATTGAATTTGAACTTTTAAATTCAAAGTGTCCTAAATAATATTGTATAATAATTTTATTTTTATAAAATTGTATATCTAAAGGTTTTTTGGATTACAAAATTCAAAACTGAGGTAAAATTTTCGAATTTCAAGTGATCCACTATTTCGAAATTTGACATCACATTCAAGAAAAATTCGCAGAAAAAATATAAGTTGGATCTTCAATTTTTAATTTTAACAAGCAAGAATGCTGAAGTCGATACCCTGTACCTTATTTTTTTGTACTTTAACTTACGTCTTATCTAAGTACCATACCTAATTGTGTTGGATTTTTATACAAACTCTAAAAAAAATGGGATAAAAATGTATGGAACTATAACTAATTTTTTTTTTGTCCTAAGTATATTAGAATATTTCATTAGGTCTATCATTGGTATAATTTATACTAAATTCGAAATTCCTAGAAAAAGAAACAAAGAAGTTTTTTTCTTTTGCAAAAACCCAACATTTTAGGTTAGTTTTGTATGGGGGCTACCTCTTAAAATGGGTCTAGAGATAAACAGTTTGAAAGTGCCCACTTGACGACTCAGGAGAGTCTCAGCATGGATGGACAGACATACCTTTTAGAGCCCTGCACAATTACCCGAAAATGTTTAAAAACTGCTAGGAAAATGATCAACTCCACTCGTTTAAATTCGGTACGAGTCGACTCGGGTTTGTCAACTTCAACTCAAATCGAGTCGCATTCTAGAATAAGTTGATTGGATACTCGATTGAGCTATAGTTCTAGCATGTATCAAAATTTTAATAAAATCTCATTATAAAATTATTTTGACACTGAAAATATGAAGTTAATGTTTGTCTAAGGGTCAATGCATAGGCTTGTTACCGAAACTACGGATACTCGATTTGAAGATTACTCGAGTAAAAATATGATCTAAATCGAAGCGTTCGGTTATTCCACTGATCAACTCGAGTTATATCTGATTTCGATTATATCTGATGTTCAAGGACTATCATTACCTATTTGACTCTCCTATCAATGGTTATCAAGAATATATATATACTTTATAGGGTTTATTAGCTTACTTCTGTGTGTTACATACATTTGCACAATCTAAATATACCCTTTATGAAAGAAAAAGCAACGATAAAAACATCAGGGAAGACAACCGAACATCAAAAAATATATTAAAAAAAAATAAGGATTGATTCATGAAACTACAAAATGACTTCAAGAGTTAAAAACCTCAAACACCCCAAAACAGACATACTCGTTTTATTTTGTTAATTGTGTATTTGATTACTAAATTTTCTGTTACGGTATGTAAACTTAATAAATGCAATTCCACGAAAAAAAAAACAAATTGTCTTTTCGTAGAAACATTATTATTTTCTTAAGCTTCAAAGTTTTAATTTATGTTTAATTTACGTATTTATTTAAACAACATTTTAATAGATGCAATTAAATGCGAAATGTAATAACAAAGAAATGAAAACTGCAAAGGAAGTAAATAGCCCGAAAGTACCTTTCTAATTAAAAAAAAAACATTTGCGAAACTTAATGCAGCGCAAACTTAAACATAAATATAACATCTGTAACTGAATAGCTTTAAATGCTAAATTTGTATATATGCATGTGGTACAGATACAATATTTACTGGAAATTACAATCTACCTACATATACTATATATGGAAGAGTTTTTATAAGACTCTTGAATACACACATTTCAATCTGGGTGTGGTGTTCCTTTTTTCTGTTTACTAAAACTTTATAGATTCTGCCACATGGCACGAGTGCGCATTAAGTACTTTAATAACTATTCATAATTATAAAAGTGACAATGACTGCATGCGCCAGTAGCAACAGTAGCTATACAAAAATACACACACACAGATACATACATATAAACAACGCAGTTAGTGTCATCGTCGTTGACGTTGGAAAATGTGCACATAAAAAAAAGGGTGTTTAAAGTATTCATATGAATTGAGTTTTTCTTTATAGTTTATAGACGAATATAAACGTTATAACTAGAGCAGATGTATCGATTAATCGACGCTTAATCGTTTCATACGTTTATTTTAATCAAAGTCAATCGATAATCGATTCGATTCATATCGAAATCGATAACATATTTTCTTATTTAATTTACTTACACGAATCGTTTACATTTCGATTATTCGATTAAATCGTTTTTGAATAATTGTGCTTTAATAAAGACTTAAAGGATTTTTTTTTTTTTTGTAATTATTAAGTACACCCTTTATCTGCTTAGTATATTTTATTGTAAGAATATAGTATATGTATGATTTCCGTACTGTGCTGTGTTCAACAGTAAGAATTTAATGACATTTTGCATGATTACGCACAAGATTGTCATAATTGTGTACAGATTTAAGTGTTCTACGCTTTTGTGGATATTTAAATAAAAATGCATATAAATGCAGAAGGCTAAAATGATTCAAATACGATTATATTATCTTACATTAAGTTGTGTAAAGATTTATATACTCGTAATAAAACTTAAAGCAAAGAATTGACAAAGCAAGCTCAGGCTAATGAGTAAAAATTTTTATAAACTTTGTAAAATTAAATTTAGTCAAAGTTAACATTTTGTTAAATTAATAAATGTTTATTTAAGACATGCAACTCAACTTCTTATTTTTCAAAAGTCAACAATTGACATTTATGTTTGAATTTTTTTTCCTAAGCTAAATCAAATGAAAAGAATACACAAATTGAATTCAGTATAACCGCAGCATTAATACACTAAATATTAACAAATTAAACCTATTTAGTTCGAACTTTTTTTGAGCTTAAAAATACTCAACGTCTAATTTTAAAAAATTTTTTTTCGTCTTATAAATGTATCGAGTACCAACACATCGCTATATGATACCGATCTGACCAAATTAGTCTATCTAACAGTTTAGGTAGCAGTAATCGATATTTTTCGCAGCAAAACTCATCTTTAAGCAGTATCAATCATTATCAAAAAGTTTTCGTTTATATTTCGTAGTTCGTCAAAGGAAATCCAATATGTTTTCTGTCTATTTATGGTTGGTATATACTTAGGATTCTAGAAAATATTTAAAAATATTGAAATATATTATTAAAAATTTTTATTATCGATTTACAATGTTTTATATGAATTGACTATGAGTATCGAGGATCTTTAGGTATCGATTTCGGTCTTTAGGTATCGATGTCTTTAGGTTTCGAAGTCCTTAGGTATCGATGTCTTTAGGGTTCGAAGTCCTTGGGTATCGATGTCTTTAGGTATCGATGTCTTTAGGTATCGATGTCTTTAGGTATCGATGTCTTTAAATATCGATGTCTTTAGGTATCGATGTCTTTAGGTATCGATGTCTTTAGGTATCGAAGTCTTTAGGTACCGATGCCACGAACACAATTATCGATGCCTTTATATAACGTTGATATGAATACAAATATCGATGATGCCTTCAGGCATTATTGCCGTTACATTTCGTCAAAAATATATTAATTTGTCTCCTATTAATACGTCTCCTTTATATTTATTAATATAACGTCAAGAAATATTAGAAAGAAAAAAATTATAAAAGAAATATCATTTCGATTATAAATATGTACGTGCATATTTGCAAATATAACGGAGCCACTCAAATGACTGGCATTCATTTCAATTATTGAAAAAAAAAAAAAAAAAAAAAGAATTACCACAATAATGTATCTACAATCCTTGACTGCTAAAAGCTTAGTCAGTCATTGCTTTTCTGTGCTGTTCTTTTCTTTGCTGTTCTTGACGTTCATTTCACTTGACCCAACCCAAACAAAATATCAATTTGTTTCATTTGTTTGTCAAATGAAATTTCTTTAAGTAACATCGCAACTCATCTTATCGCCTTCAGCACGGATTCGCATATTATTTTGTATTATTTGTGATCATTGTGTGTGTTTCTGTTTGTATCTATGAATTGCTTTCCCTGCTTTCTGTTTGTGTTTGTGTTTCTGCGTGATTTACGTCAACAATTATGGCGACAAACGTGTTCGCAGCAATGCTTGCTTTCGTCATTATTATCAAATCACTACTGGCGCGTATGAAGAGGTGTGTCTTTACATATAACGCTGCATTTAAACGTAAAAACGTTAGAAATAGAAGAAGGATACGAAGGATACCAAGGATAAGTCAAATGACAAGTTTCCCTTTAACATCGCAAAATGATTAATTATGCATGAGCCACTGGCTGCTTTGCTACGCATCGCTTCGATTCTGTCAGTTTCATGTTTCACCAAAAGAAAAGATACAAATTCCAACAAAAACGTTTAGCAGCATATGCTGCCGCGAAATGCTTCAAGTCTGTTTAGAGAGCAATTGCTAAATGTCGTTTACAGAACACAGAACGTTTTCAAAACATTTTACAAAAAGCTAAATGTAAAGAAATCGCAAATTATATTTGAAAATAATATGTTTGTGCAATGAAAAATGTAGCATTTTATTGTTTAATAAATCAGAAACAATAATTGTATTGATTTATATTTAATTTGTTTTTTTTTTTTTTTTTTTTTATTTAAATTGTTGCATCCGTTCGATATAGAAACAAGTAAATCCCAAATAAATTAATTAATATCATATGCGACTTTTGAAGCAATTTTTTTTTCATAAAAATTTTTTTTTTTTTTTTTTTTATTTTTTTTTTTTTTTTTTTTTTTTTTTTAATATTTAATTTTTTTTTTTTTTTTTTTTTTTTTTTTTTTTTATTGAAATAAAATATTGGGTGGGGTCTAAAGAAATTTAAGTTTAAATTTAAATAAATATATAATATATTTTTTTTTTTTTTTTTAAAATAAAAATATAATATGATGTGGTATAATAAAAAAATCTAACTTAAGGTACATTCGATTGGGTAAGGGTCTTCAGTCGACATTTTTTTTTTTTTTTTTTTTATTAGAAATACACTTCTCGACACTTGATTACAATACGCTCTCTATTTAGTTTCATTTCAAAGCAACGATATTTTTGCACAATTTCTTTGTTCAATTACTCTGAATTCTAAAACTCAAGAAAATTTAATTCACAATAAGTTCAAAAGTTATTTAAAAAATAAATAAAATATTTACCGTATTTTTTGTTATTTTTATTGATTTAGTTTAAAAGAATTGTGAATTATATTCATAATTTCATTGAATTTTGGAAGATAGATAGATAGATTATTTTCATTCTGTCTATACATATACATGAAAAGAAGGGGAACAACACTGGTTGGTGTCTATTAGCACAAACGATACGAAGAATTATAATTTTTACAATTTTGGGTTAATAAGACAATCAATGCAGCGCAAAAAAGAACACAAGAACATTAATTTCATCAGTTCAACTAAGGTCTAAAGGATAGGTCCAGGGTTTTCAGTTCTTTTGAGCCGCCTTATATGTTGGATGTTTTCAAGCAAATTTATAGCCAACTGATTACTATGTGCTCTAGTCTGGAGATTTTACGAATTTCATTTCACACAAATGGTACGTCTAGATCTCTGAGGATGACGGAAGTTCCTGACGTTGTTCGGAGCACCTCTTGCTCTGAAATCGCTGCAGAACTTAGAAAAGATTTTAAACCGATTAAAGGAGATTTTAAAATTAAGAAAAAGCCACCACTGAAGCGGCTCGAGTCTTTTCAAATGAAAAAAAAAAAACTTAGTTTAAATGCCAAATGGCTACAGCTGAGCTGTAATTGTGTTGATGTTGCGAACATTACGTATTATGTTACCTGTGAATTGCAATTTATTTCAACCAAAATCAATGCATTGTCTTACAATAGGTGTATTAAGAAAAGTCTTTCCCCATTTCGATAACTTCTTCGGATCCCTTAGCTGAGGAATTTTAACATGCTTCTCTTAATTGGTCTTGTAAGAATGTAAAATTTTAAGGGTTTCCATTTTAAATGAGGACCACGCATAAAAATGAAGTCTCTAGCTTGCTTGACTTGGGAGCAGTGCATGTTAGAAAACTAAATAATGGTGTCCTATTCAAGTGACGCGGAGTGTATCGACCGAATTAAATTTTTATAAAAAATACATTTAAAAAAAAAACATGTTTAATAAATTTATAAATCTAATGTAATTATCCAAATAATATGCTCTTTTCGTGAAAATATATAATTAAGTTATATTTATAATAAAATAATTGAATTTTATGCATGAGCATAAACTTTGTTAAACTAATCTGTGTCGTAGGAAATTTTAAATTATTTTAATCAATACTAATTTGCATTGCTTAAATGTATGTGTGGGGGGTGAGTGAGTAAATATATAAACAGTGCTACATATATAAAACATCCACAAAGATCGAAGGCCACTGTAGGTTTCGCTGTCTTTTAGTATACCATTGTGACCTTGTTTTTTTTTTTTTTTTTTTGTTTCGTGTAAGAAGCACTTATCTATCTTACTTTGTATTCATTCAAGAAGAGCATCATTATAAACAGAGACAACAACGCAACGGAACGCCGCTTAAATTTCGTCGTCGTCGTCGTCGACAATAGACAACATCTCTTAAAAAAGAGGAAAAAAGGTATATAATATAATATCCTTTTTTCTTCGACGAATAAGAAAATTTCAACTTATTTTACATAAAACAATGCACCTCATTGACAACATTCTTTCTTTTTTTTTTTTTTACTCTTTCTTTGGTGAAATGAATAGTATTCACTCATAAAATTCTAACGAAAAAGATAAAAAAATTTGAAAAGTTAAGAAACGTCTACAAGAAGTGTTCTTTTTTTTTTTTAAAAATAAAATAAAAAGTTTATTAATTTAAATGTACAATTTGTAATATCTAGAAACGATATAGTATAGAGCGAATTTTACAGTTTTAACTCTAAATTCCATAATAATAGTTTCGGTAAAGTTCCAATATTTCACAAACGGTTATGTTTCTTTACATTTCTCCAAAATCAATAAAGGCAATAGTCTGTAGATTATTATAATATCTTTATAGGGAGCGTAGTACTTCTGTCGTTTAACTTTGAGACAGGGAGACAGCCTATATTCGTTAAAATTCATTATCCGATGGCTGAGAATCCAGAAGACCTTTAAAGTGCGTCTTTTGCTGAATACCTTGGCCTTTTTTACACTTCCTGAAGTATTTACGATTTGTTTTTTTTTTTAAATTTTCATTTTTTAAGTACGCTCATTATTTTTACACTGCTGCAGAGTATTTAATCTTAGGTTTTATTAATATTTTCTCGTTGCTTTTTTGTATTTTTATTTTTTGTTTTTCTTTTAAAATTATTCCGACTATGCTTTCAGTTTTATGCTGCGCATATTTAAGATGTATGCGTTTGTATTTGTGTAGTACCCTTGCTGCTGGAAAAATTGCTGTAAATGTGATTTATGATGTTGGCAGTAGGCGTTGGAATTTTCGCTAATAATCTGGATTTCGTGTGGCTGCACTTTAAAGCCGAACAAATAAAAGGATTGTGGATAAACAGAAAAATAAGCCAAAAGAAAATTCACAGATGAAGAAAAAAAAAAAAATAAGCGTCGCAGTAAGATAATATTCAAGTATTTTAGCTTAAGTTGAATTTCTAATGCGCTACAGTACGATTTTCTTTACAGATAATATAGAATGCTGATTTTATTAACGAACGAAGCAAATTTAGTCCCTTAGGAACATTTCTTTCGTTTCATGTTTATATGCTTGAATATAATTTCGTTAAGCTGATCAAGAATATAAAAAGCAGCTGTCACAAAATAAATAAAAAATTAAGCATAACACTTTCGCATAAAGTCCTAAGAGTATAGAAAAAATACAGTAATTCACATGATAAATCGCTAAAGCAATTTATTTTATTGCATTGTGTAATCTTTCTTTTTTAAATTTATAAAAGTAGAAAAAAAAAAAGTTAATTTCTTTTTATAACCATTTTTTTTTAAGATTTCTATCAAAAGTGAGAATAAGTAAATTTGTTTTAAAAAGAAATTTAAATGAAACCAAAAAAGAAAAATCTTCTACATGACCCATGAATCATTTGTTTTACATTAAGCCTATTAAATTATAAATATTTATATGAAGATAAATACATTTTTTTTTAAAGTAAATAAATATAATTTGCGTAATTTTTACTGAATTATCTTATTAGTTGATGATATGTACCATACCAAATAAAATAAAATGAAAAAATTAAAACATTAATTGAAAATTCTTAGACAACTATTTTTGCCTAGAACATGGCACCTTATTGTATGTATAGGGTTGTTCAATAAGTAATGTCGTATCTGTGATAAAATTTTGACGCCTATAACATATTTAAATTCAAATACTGTTTTGTCTGCAAACTATTTAGAAGGCATTATGCCTCTCTTATAAACCCACCCTCCCTATTTGCAAAAAACTCAGACAACCAGTTTTCGCAAGCATTTTTTATTGAACAACCCAATATTTTTTTTTTTTATTTTTTTTATTTGTTGTCTTCATCTAATCCGAGAAGCTATCACTCCAATAGGTTGTAGTCGGTGGCGCTACCGACTTGAATAGATTTTTGCCCACAATCGCTTCGTATTCGTTACGCTTTGTGCCACACTCGTTTTTGTGCCGTTTCAGTCGCACCTCAGTACTAAATTTACGACGACATTTATTACATTCATACAGCACATCCTCCACATTGTGGTGGCTTTGTCTTATATGACGTTGCAGCTCTGTACGATTTTTAAATAAACGGTCACACTGCGTGCACTCTTCATGTTTGCTACGATGCGTATAGTAAGCACGCCGCATCTTAAATTGTTTGTCGCATACCTCACAGGTTAATTCAGCGCCAATTTCATGTACCTTACGATGCTGCGTTAAGGATTGTTTTCGTGCAAATGATTGGCCACAATCGTTGCAAGTGAAATAGCTTGGTGAGGTAGTACGTTTCTTTTGCGGCGGTGAATCATTTTCATCATCGTTGTCACTGATATAGTCGCGTTTTACTGCTTTCGTTGTTGACAGAGTGCTGCTGCTGCCACCACTATTTATTGCTTTGCGACGACCGCGTTGGCTGCCAGCGCCACGTGATGTACGTCGTTTTCTTGCGCTTATATCCGAGTCGTCTGAATCACTATCTGGCGAGGTATCTTCAATTTCGGATACTTTAAATTCTGCATCATCATTAGCTTCTTCTTCGCTGGGTGGTTCAGAGTCAGGTGCATCTATTACAACATATCCCTTCGGTCTGCGTATTTTGTTTTTGCTACGCGATAATTTTTTACGCAGCTCACGTTCCGTGGTTTCAAGTTGTGTCTTTAATTGTATCGCAGTTTTAACATTATGCAGGCAACTATTGCAAATGTATTGTGGCATATAATCCTTGGTCACAATCGAAACATTTGGACAAATCGACATGAGCATATCCGCTGCATGTGGCGTTGTTTTGTCCTCTTTCGTAAAGAGACTAACTAAATCCTCAGTGGCAGTACAAACGCGACACTGATTCTCATCGACGGTTTCCTCTTTTCTAGTAGCAATACGTTGTGCTATGCCGGAGTCATTGTCATTGTCACCGGTTATATATTCCTCCTCTTTATTTTCCTCTTCCTCATCCTCTTGTACTGTTATTTGCTCCTCGGTATTTAGTTCTTCATTTGATGCAGTCTCATTCTCATTCTCATCCTCTAATGTGTTATCATTGTTAACCTCATCATCTTCCAACGTTGCATCATTGTTAACCACATCTTCCAACGTTGCATCATTGTTAACTTCAGCATCTTCCAATGTTGCATCATTGTTAACTTCATCATTTAATTTGACATCTTTGTTAACTTCAGCTTCATTCGATTCATCTGCTGTAGCAGCTGCGTCGGGACTTGTAATCACTTCCAATGTTTCCATATACTCCTCCTCTTCATCTTCTTGTGTTGCTTCATTTGCTTTATTTGTGTTATCATAGTTAACTTGTTCTTCAGTAGTTTTGATTGCTGTTGTCTGCTGTTCAGCTTCATTTTGATTGTCATCATCATTGACAAAGCCACTTTCCAAGTATTCCACTTCACCAAATTGTTCCTCCGTAGCATTGTTTTCTACAAGCTCTGGCTGTAATTTTTATTTAAAAAAAAAAAAAACATTTAAATTAGCATATTTTGGTTTGATTGTATAAATGCATGTATCTATGTACCTCCAATGTTTGTATGTATTCTGCAATGTCCGTATTAGCGGCTCCATCGACTGCAGGTGCGTATGCTATTCCATTTACTTCATGGTTTACACCAGATAGAATTTCATTGCTAAGTTTAATTGCTGCTTGTGTTTCAGCATCCATTATTCTGTTTTTTTTTTTTTTTTTTAATTTTATTTTCTGTTGTGTTTCGCGTATTAATAAATTTATGACCGGCGCCGGATGAAGCGCCGCCAAAGCGTTGCAGGTAGTTTTTCTTAATTCAAAAGCTAACTTGCATTTGTGTAAAATTATTCATTAATAAAAAACCAAAAAGTTAAATAAGCACATATGTTTATTTAATTTTATTTCTTTTGGTTTTTTTTTTTGTATTAATCAAAACAATTTTATTTACTTTGGCCGGAGGAATAGTACGGTTTAATGCGCCGCGCAATTTTTACGCTCTGTAAATAAAACAACAACAAATAACGATTTTATGTACTTTAAGAACGCGCGTACAATTTAAGAATTTTATTTAAGATTTAATTGTTTAAATTGGCGTTGAATTTTAACTTGTTATTTAATAATATTTGCAACAATTTGTTGTTGTGTACACAATTGCACGATTATATTTATCGGTTTTCGATAACACAAAAATCGGTTCTGTGTGCTGTGACGCGTTGGTGTTTTTTGGCGTTTGCGCTCACACTCTGGTATTTTGTTTGTTAAGGCATTATATGTATGTATGTATGTATGTATTATATATATTGTTGATCTTACCATGTCTGTCTGTTGCTTTAATTCGTTCAATTTAAAATATATTTATGTTCACACATTTAATGCATAGGTTTTACTTTTTGTGTGTTTTAATTCTAACTTTCACGCTTAAAATATATATATTTTTTTTTTAATTTTAAATACATAAAGCTGCTTAACGCTTGTTTTAAGTCTTTTAAAGTATTATTTTTATAATGAAATATTAATAAACATAAGCGTTTGTTAAAATAAACCATGCGTGTATTTTCCATTAAAAAGAAAAAACCACACAAAATCTCTTTGGTTGGTTTGAAATCGTTCATGTCTTTTTTTTTGGTGCAAATTTGGTAAAAAAAAAACAACCAATTCTATACATACACACATAAAGAGCTCTATCAATTAGAGATTCGAAGCCAATCAATAAAGATTTTCTGTGTCAACCATGATACTCATCGAAAAGTGACAAACGCAGTAACATTTTGTTAATTAGTCTCCTAACAATATAATTAATAACGATTTTAATAGTAAATCAAAACATTTGAAATCAAATTAGTTAATTAATTGACTTCATTCTATTTTGTCGAAATGTAAATATGTTTGTATGTAAGTGCTAGAACACACACAAACCCCTACGGAACTTATTAACTATTTATACACTGTTTCCACGCGATGTGGCCTGGTATTTAAATAAATTTACAAACATTGTAGCACTCTTTTTGTATGGGGCTCCGAGTATTAAAAGAAATATAAATTATTTTCTATAATCGAATTTTTTTTTTGATCTTCAGTTGAAAGAGTCTTTCTTTGTGGTCTGAATTGTCTCACGGCGGAAAACTGACCCAGAGGTTTTTGGGATCGTCAGAATTCAAATTTGACATCAAAATTTATTAAGTCAAAACGAATCCATCTAGTCAATCAGTTTTTAATAAACAAAACTGAGATACCGTAAAAAATTAAAAATATAAAAAAGTAGTTTCTTATATGCAAACATATTTAGATAAGCAATATTTTGGTTGATTTTTATAGTATTTTTTTTAAAAATATTTCACGTCAGACAGAGCGTATTAAAAATTCGGTTTAAACGTAGTTAACAATTATTTGTGTTTTTTTTGTCTACTTATTTTGCTTGTTAGCATAAATAAAATAAATTACTGTGAAACAGACTGTTCTGACCGCAAACTGAATGTTAATATGTATCTAAACTCCGGAAAAATGAGTTGCACTAACAAATAAATAAATAAGTCAGAATACATATATGTATTTGTATGATATATGACATTAATAAAAACAAAAAAAAAACAGAAATACATTCGTACACATAAATAAATACATACATGTATATGCATATGTGACAATTAATAAAATAATACGCTGTATGAAATTGTTATTTATAGTAAAAACATTTTAATTAACTTTCGAAATAAATAAACATAAATAAATAAAATTCAATAGCAAATGCACATATATGAACGTCAATGTTGTTTATGGAATAAAATACTATACTGACATATTTATTAAATATGTTGATTATTAATAAAATACGAAACCAATAAACTTTGAAAAAGCGTGAATACGCTTTCGGTTTTGCTGTTTTAATATATTAAAGCATATCAACAGGCGCAACGTCAATATATGTATATGTGTGTGTATATATGTACTTGTGTAATAAAAACCATAAAAAAAAGGATTTGCACAGACTTATTTGCGTATTAAGAATTTCATGAACTATGTTATGAAAATATATATTAAATAAATATGTATGTATATTCTATATATGAGATTTATAAGGTAGAATTTTATTTAAAGCGAAATTTAATATTAAGTTGTTTTTTTTTTGTGGCATAAAAATTATGGTTTTAAGTTCCCAAATGAAATTGTAATTAATCAGTGTGGCATAATGAACATAACAAAACATTCTAAATGCTTTAAACTCAAAATCACGTAAGACGTAATGAATTAATTTAAAATGTACGCACATATTTATTTAAATGTTTTTATTTTTTTTATTTTTTTTTTTAATTTTTTATGTTATTTCCGCTTAAAAATTTTAAATACATACATAAGTAATTTTTTTATACAAATATGTAAAGAGCATTCTTAAAATTGCTTTAAATAATTTCAAAATTTTGAAAAGCTGACGGAAGCTAAGTTATGTATTAAATTTATCAGATGCGAAACAAGCTCTCCTTCCTAAAATAAAAAGAAACATGAGTCAAAAAGCAAAACACTCAAAGAATGCTTCCTGTGTCTTGAGAGAGACGACAGTCGTTAAGGATTAAAGTGTACGGTAAATTTAACAAATTGAATAAAGCTTTAAGTACAGAATGTACTTGACTTGATGTCAATTAATATTTTTTTTTTTTATTTCATACAAACATAAAATTTTATTTAGACTCGTTTTTGTAGAATATCAAAAGCTACGATGTACATAAACCTTTTATCATTGTATTCATCTTAAGGTGCACACAATGATTTATTGACAAAAGGTTAAGCTAAAGTTAATAGTTAAGTAGCATAACTGTTTTTTTATACACTACGAAAGTTTGAAAAATTACACTTGCCCACATTTTTGCGCATCTTAAAAATATGCTACGTTTTTTTTAACACTATAATGTAAATCGTAATGTAATATCGTTGATGACATCGTACATGACATGACTTGCATTACGTCATGCTTGACATATCATTGATGACATCATACACGACATATCGTTGATGACGATAGTCATGATATGTCTTGCCAAACGTAATGCATGACATGTCTTTGATGCCTTTATAGTTGTGTTACAAACTCAAGTTATTAAAAAAGTAGTAGCTACTCTTGCATTTAACCAGCTAACAACCCCTAATTTACTAAAATATGCATATCCCCTTTTGAAAGAATATGATAATCGCTGTGATTTATGTCTTACTTTAATGTCGCCCATCTACCGCCCATCTACGCTTTACCTACATTTACATAAAAAAAGAAGAAAAAACTCTGTTTCATTCATGCAGTAAACTTGCAAACATGCAAAATATTTAAATAATTGAGCGTTCAAAAATTTAAAATATTTTTGTTTGTGCGTGTAACAATGTTCAAAAGTTGCTATTAGAATAATTTTGAAACATTTAGCAGTGGCTTTAAAGAAATAAAACCAAATAAAAAATTCCGTGAGTATTTGAACAAAGAGCACAAAGTTTTTGATTTAGGTATTAAATATAATATTTGCTGTCAAACTTTTTAGATAAATATTGATGCATTTTTATTGTACATTTTATTTTATTTTGAGCAATAATATTCAAAAAAATTTAAATCTATCTTAGCAAGGGATTAATGATGAATTTTGTTAACGGCTTTTTGTTGTTTTATTTTTTTTCAATTTTTTATTTTTTTTATTTAGAAAATAATCTTAAGTCGAGACATTTTATGATTAACTAAAGTACGCAAGCTAAATGCGTCATTTTTTATTTTTAAAAATACTAATAATAATTTATTATTTATTCCATATAATCTAATCAATTACAGTTGACAGTTTCCAATAAGAATATTACGAAGAGTTAACACCTCAAAGGCAATTTGCACGCAAACAATTTTGAATATTAAATGTGCTATGCCACAATTTAATTTTTTCTTTTGTTGTCTAAAGCAGCGCAACGTAACGTAACGTAACGTAACATAAACCATCTTATCAACTTGAATTTGTCTTACTTGGCTTGAATTACAAAGTTTGCTATTGCTTTTTGTTTTTATTATTATTTTGTATACACTACAATGTTAGGTTTTGTTAAATTTTATCATTGATTTTGTCACGCAAATAAAAAGACATCAAAGATATATCATCTATGACGTCATGCATGACATGTCTTGCATGAAGTCAAGTATGCTTACATTGTGTCTGTCATCAAACCATAAAAATTTGTATAACTTGGCGTTTAAATTAAAAGTAACGCACTTTTAAAGACATCAAAGATATGTCATCTATGACGTCATGCGTGACATGTCTTGCATGATGTTATGTATGTTTGTCATGTGTCTATCATCGAACCATAAAAATTTGTATCACTTTTCTTTTAAATAAATAGAAGAGCACTTATAAATACATCAAAGATATATTATCCATGACGTCATGCATGACATGTCTTGCATGATGTTATGCATGTTTGTCATGTGTCTGTCATCGAACATTAAAACTTTTACTTTTAAATTTAAACTTTATGTTTTATTATATGCTGTTTTACGTTTACATGTCATAAAGCTGTCATCAGTGACCAAGCGGTTTAATGCTAAATTGAACCGATTGCGTTACATAATTTCATTTTCATGATTTTCATTTTGTTTTGGAGATTTAATTCTATTTGGAATATAAGCTCATTTAAATTTTAAACTTAAGCTTTTCTCGGCAACGAGTTAACGGCTAAGTTCGAAAATGAGAGTGCCACGCCCATTTTTAGGTATAGCCCCCATACAAACTTATCGATTTTTTCGATTTTTTGTTTAAAAATAATAATTATTTATGAATGTACTTGCTCCCAATTGGGTAAAAACATTTCTTTTTGTCATCCAGGGTCAAAACCAAGACGCCACGCCCATTTTTCGGTATAGCCCCCATATGAAAACATTTTTTTTTTTCTGAATGAATTCAATTAAAATTTGGTAAAATCAATTCAAATGTCAACTCCATCGATATGGTAAAGATTGGGCTAATATTACAAAAAGCCTCCATACAAATTTGATCAAATTCATCGTAAAATTTAATCTAAGCGCCTAGTGAACATATAAACTATTAAAAGTTTAGTGTAACAGGTATTTCAGCTTCGGTTCCACCGAAGTTAACGTTTTTCCTTGTTTTGTTTTTTTTTTTTTGTTCCTTTTTTTTACCTTGAGACAACACGCACAAAAAGGCGTTTTTAATAGGTGCAGCCTCATTGAACAGCTTGTAATGTTTTTTGAGGAAAAATAAAAGTACACACACAAACACACAAATACAGAATTTTTAATACAAATGCACAGCATGATTGCGTCGCCATAGCTTTATATGGCAAAGGAATCTTTTCATTCATTCATTGTTTTTTCGGTTAAATCGAATCGGATTGGGTTGGATTGGGTTTGATAGATTTAAACATGATTGAAATTCAACGCTAGCAAACAAAACAAGGCGTCATATTGTTTTTTGTTTTTTCAGAATCGATTGTCGCTTATTATTATATTTAACACGGATAATGTTAAATTTGGTTTGCAAATTAATTTGATTTTTTTTTTTTTTTTGTAATCGGAAATTTACATATAAATTAAATTTCTTAAAAAAAAAAAAGCATTAATCAATCAAATGAATAAATAAAACTTGTAAGTTTACAAAAGTAATCAATATCCGGTTATGTGTTGCGTGAGTGGAGATATTTTAACAGAAATATTACATTAAATTTCTGCTTGGAAGCTTTAAAACTTTTCAATAGCCTTAAACACATCAGACAGCTTTTAACACTTTACGATAATTCAAAAGCACCGCACAAAAACACACATTCTAGTACACACTGCATGCATAATTTTACTTTCTATTCTACATTCTAGTATACAGTTTCGCCCACATTTCTAGTATCAAATCTGGTTTTTTTATTTACTTTAAGGAATTTATGCAAAAATTTTGTTTATAAATATTTAAGCAAACAGCTTTGATCTAAAGCGTTGTCGAACTTGAATTTAAATTCGGGAAAATCCGCTAGTATGGTATGTCTTTTTGGTTTGGTACAATGAACCACATATACAGACCATGTAGTTATTGAAACTGTCATATGATATATGTTTTGCGTTATCGAAAAAACAAAATAAAAAATAAAATAAAAATATTTATGAAACTTTTATGCAAACAAACGAACGAAAAGAAAAAAAAAAATATATTAAAATAAATATAAATAAAATTCTTTAAAAAATATAACAAAAGAATCGTATGAAAACAAGAAAGAACCAAGAAACCCTATACTCAGTTTTTGTATACCTCACTGTATTGTATGGGAGTTTTATATAAATAAGTTAAAAAAATGGGTAAACTAGTATAGGGGCTTTACGCAAAATTTCATTTGAACTATTCTAGGCACAATCCATACTAAATTTCCAATATGGTGGTCCTAAATTTTTAAGTCTCCGAGATAATCGTTATCGGACTGACGGATATATAGACATAAGGTGTCATCAAGCAAACTCGTATTACCGAATAACAAATACTTGAAATAGTAGTTAATCTTGCCATCCCTTAATATAATAAAATATGCATTGTGTATTTCGTAACGCACCTAAAAAGGCATTAAAGAAATATCATTTATGACGTTATGCAAGACATGTCTTGCATAACGTCAAGAATACTTGACGTCTGTCCGATTGAACATTGTAAAAATAATTAGACAGAAGTACATATCTAGAATGATTTGTCTTGTTAAGCTGATCTGCGATTTCTCCTATAAATTGCGTTACAAACTTTCAAACAAATTGATAATACCTGTTCAAATTATGTGTGACGGTTTTAAAAAAAATATGAATAAATTTAAATGAAAAGAAAATAGCAAAAAATCATAATAGATATATTTTTTTTATATATAATTACAATAATATGAATTTATGTTATTTATAAATTAGATTATTTTCTAAATATTAAAGAGAGCAGACAGACAGAAAGTCAAAAAACAATAAACAAACAAAACAAAACAAAACAAAAAAGCACATCAATGATAGCCGAAACTTGTTTCGGTCGAGTTCTTTTGATGCGAAATTCAAAAAAAAAAAAAAAAAAAAAATCGGTTAAGTTGTATAAAAAATTTAAACAAACAAAAAGCGAGAAAAAAATATATTAAATAAGTTACTAAATAAAAAATAAAAAAAATTCTTACTCGCTTTCGCAGCTTGATTCATTCATTTTAGATTCTAAAATATTCCCACTGATTTGTGATGTGTATTCTGGAATATAAAACGTTTTGCGAGTCGTTTTGTATAAATAGCAGCGCAACTGGAACAGCGAAATTATATCGAAATCAACTTTCGTTACAAACACTTCAAATTCTAAAATTTTAAAAATGTCGAAATTCTTAGTGCTTGCTTTCTTCTTGGCTGTCTGCTTGATCTGCATTAGCGCAGCGCCAACTGAACAAATTTTGGATGCGCATACTGCCATACAGAAAATTATTGGTAATTTGAAAAGTTTATTCTCTTCTCTTCTTTTCTTTTTTAATTTATATTTTATTTTTGTTTATTTTTTTTTAGCCGCCTACAATCGCATTCCCGGAAAATCCATTGTACATCCACCAGAGGTTGCTCATCTGATTGATCCCAACACATTTAATCCATATCATTAAGTGTTTTTAAGTTAGTTCATTATGATTAGATTTTGAAATTTTGGCAAATGTACCTTTGGTTTTTAGCATCGTAAAAAATAAATATTTGTATTAAAAAAAATTCACGTAATTTATTTTATTTATATGAACAAATTTTTACGATTTTCGACTGTGATTTTTAAGAATTCACTGCCCAAACGTAAAATGGAATTGAATTTTCTTAGATACAAAGTCACAAAGAAAACCGATGCTGTGATGTTCTAATTGTTTGAAATGAAAGCTGCTAATGGAACTCAAAGCCAATAAAAAAGCAGCCATACAAGAAGCCACGCAACAGTCGAGTGAGTTTGACTACGAAATTCGGTATACAGACAAAGACTGTACATTTTGGAAAAGCCACTACTATTTTGTTTTGTATTGAATTTATTTGTTGTTGCTCATTTAAGTCTTTACATTTGGAGAAAGTTTATATGAAGACTTCTCCTGGATTTATCTTTTTATTCTTCGAGATAATTTAAGGAATTTTTATCTTTAGAAAATACTAGCAGATACCTGGCGTGTGCTACTACGTTTCACGGGTGTTTCGGCTGCTCTTTCAGCTCTTTTTCCGTTTCGCATCTGCTGTGTTTTGTGCAATTTAAGTTATTTTTGATGGCATTTTTATTATTTGTTTTTTTTTTTTGTTTTGCAGTGCGACGAAAATGGGCTACGGCTAACTTAAAAACATACTAAAAATACCTTTTTTTTATCTTATCCAAAATTTATTGGGGGAAAGCTGCAATCAGCTGTTTTTACTTTTGTTTTTGATTATGTTAAAAAATCAAAACATTTTTGTATAGGAAAGTTAGAAAATCGACTTTTTAAATGAACCGAATATGCATTAGGGCCTAGTTACACGATGCAAGATTTTCATGCAATATTTCAAAGATTGTTACGCAACCAACGAAAAATATCTCACTTGAAAAAATTTGGCAGCACTATCTTACTTTCTTACTCTGATATTACAAGTAGTCTGTACAAAATTTTTTTAATTAATTTCAAGTAAATTTTGACAGTTGCACGAAACACAAGCAATGTAATATCACATGAAAATCTTGCATCGTGTAACTCAGCCCTTAGGCATTGTTTTAGTGGAATTTCAATTTACTTGCATTGTTTACTTTCAAATATAACCGGTTTGGGGCTCATCGGTTGCACGATTTTAACGTAAATTGCGGACATAGAAACATCTTTACTATTTTATATATTTAGATATTTAGATGTATACAATAAAAAAGGCAAAAAAAAACAATAAAATAAAGTATTTAAATTCTTGGACAGCTCGACGAGAGATATTGATTAAGCTCTTTAAAAGTTTTAAGCTTTAAGAGAGAGAGAGAGAGAGATAAGAGTTTAAACATACAGCAGTCTAGCTACAGCATACTAAGCCTTTTATAACAAATTTATTCAGTTTCTGTAAAAAAAAAAAAAACAAACTGTATAAATTTGGCTAAGTGTTATAGATTTATTAAATGTTAATAACTGCCTAATTAATTTATAAATATAACAACAATTTAATTAATTATAATTATATTCAAATTAATGTATTTGCCGTGTGAAAAGATTTTGTGGTAATTATTGTATAATTATTATTATGATAATTGATAATAATTTTGAATCAATTACTATGTAATTGCAATATGAATTTGTTAAGAAAAAAAGTAAAATCGAAAATCAATATTTACGAATATTTTATACGCTGCACAATATACCACAAACTAAGTAAAATAGTTAAAAAATAATGTCTGAATTTTTAGAAAACTAGCGTATATGCGGCGTGGGCGTTAAGACTGTTCTTTCAGCTCTTTTCCGTCTCGCACCTACTGTTTTTTTTTTGTACTTTTTGTTTGTTGAATACATACAAAAACGTACTAAAAAATACCATTCTTTTTGTTGTTTTGTTTGATTGCAGCGATAACACAATATGTTGTGGCTTGTATAAAAACATACAAAAAAAAAAAATAAAAATTTGTATGGAAAAAGTCGAAAATTGACAAAAATGTGCCTAATGCATTGTATTAGGGATCTATAATTATGCTTGTATTGTTGCCTTTCAAATGAAACTGGTTTGACACTCATCGTTTGTATGGTTTCAAAGTACAAAGCGGACATAGAAACATCTTTATTATTTTATTTATATAGATAATCTCGAATTAAGTTTTTCATATCAAAAATTTGGATACGCCTAACATATATGCAAATATAGCCTAAACATTTCTACTATTCAAAACCCGAAAATAAATATAACCGGCGCTAATTAACTGTAAATGAGCGAAAACGTTAATAAATAAAGTCATAAAAATATATTTTATTTGACAAACAGCAGCAATTTTTTTTTTAAAGATTTTAATTACAAATTGCATAAACGTTTTATAAAAAAAAAAAAAAAGAAATATTTGAAAAACTTGTTTTTGGAGAAATTTTAATATTTTTTTTTTTGTCATAACAAGTATTTATGGCATTTTAGTCTAGTTTTTAGCATTTCAAAATAATAAATTCGAAATTCCAAAATTTAGAAAAACCCAAATTATAAATTGTATGCTTTTTTTTTTTTTTTCATTTTTAATTAAATGGTGTTGTCTAGTGTCGCTGTCATTTAAAATAGAAAACGATTAAAAACACATAAAATCTCAATAGAAATTTTTGGGTTTAATATTTATTTTTGTTGAAAATGTCAAGGATACTTTTATAAAATTTTAATGCAAATTTTAAATTGCATTATTGTTTATTAATATTTAATATTTCGTTTAGTTTATTATATATTTTTTAATATTTATAATAAGCTTATTTTATATTTTATTTAACGTAGCTAAAGCTTAGTAGGAATTCTTTTTCATTCGTGTTGTTATAGTAAAAATATTATAAAAACAAGGAAAAACGTTAACTTCGGTGGAACCGAAGCTGAAATACCCGTTACACTAAACTTTTAATAGTTTATATGTTCACTAGGCGCTTAGATTAAATTTCACGATGAATTTGATCAAATTTGTATGGAGGCTTTTTGTAATATTAGCCCGATCTTTACCATATCGATGGAGTTGACATTAGAATTGATTTTACCAAATTTTAATTGAATTCATTCGGAAAAAATAAATGTTTTCATACAAAATTTCGAAATTGGGCGGTAAATTTGTATGGGGGCTATACCCTAAAATAGGCGTGGCATCTTGGACTAAAAAAACGAAGACAAACAGACGGACAGACAGACGGACAGACTGGCGGACATGGCTAGATCGATTCGTCTCATCGAGCTGATCAATAATATATATTTTCTTTATGGGGTCTCCGATGCCTCCTTTAATGCGTTACAAACTTTTGGACAAACTGAATATACCCGTTAACACTATGTGTAACGTGTATAATGAAGCACTCTTTCATTTGTTGCAAATTTAAATTAATTTAGTATATTTTTAAAAAAAAATAGTTAAAAATAATAATAAAAAAAATATTTTTTTACATGATTTATCTTTCTGTCAACAGACGGACAGACGTACATAGAATGTATCTATGAACGTCTGTCTGTCTGTCTATATATGTGTATGCAGCCATATTGTTTACCAAAATGAATAAATTTTACGGTTTTCATTAAAAATTACACGGAGTATTCAGTTTACGTTGTATACATTTTCATTTCAAAACTAATGCAGTGCAGTATTGTAAATGCGTGCCTGTAGCTACAATTTCTGGTCAAAAGTGTGTATGCATGTACATCACGTTTTGACTAAAATGCGGTTGAAAGTGAGACCAATTAGAGGACGACAAAGTTCTAGTTAGCAACAACAACAACTACAACAACAACATCATCACTGTCAATTTGATTGTGCCCCTCCAAAAACCCTAGAAACTGTCAAAAAGTTAGTTTTGGGTTTCACGCTTCCGCAAAAAACTTTTTCACACAGCTGTGAAGAAATAAAAAAAAAAAATTTTGAAAAATAAATAAACTAAATAAGAAAAAAATGCGATTTGCAGTTGAACATATTTTCATAGCTTTTGGCGTAAATAGATTTGCTGCTGCATTGCTACAAGTTTTATTGCATCAAATGCTGAGTAAAACAGATTGCTGCGCACTTCAAGTCGATAAATTGTTTGTGGCAGCTCAACCATTTGCAATTTAAAATAAAAAATGAAAAATGAAAAAATACTGAGAATCCCTTTTTATATAAACAAAAGAAATGTTTTATATGTTGCAGCAATGCAACATATTTATTTTTTAAGTAAAATTGTTGTCTTGGCTTTCATATTTCATATAAATACAAACATTTATATATAAAAATGTCTTGTCATTGGTCCAATCAATATGAACCAGATTCTGTCATACTTTGACAGGATAAAGTTGTTTTAAAAATATAAAAACGCATTACCAGCAGCTTGTAACCATGGAGAATGGAAATTGACAAAGCGAATATAATACTTTTTAGCAAGAAATTGCAGCATGCTTTAATGCGTTTCGAAGCATTTTTCCAATGAAACTGATAAAATTGTTCATTTATCTGGAATTTGTGCTTTTATCACTCGTCGCGATTTTATGTATCACTCTTCACGAACAGTGAACCTGTTTAGCAATCGCTGTTTGTTTTTTGCGAACTTCGATTTTATCACTGTTTGCAATCACTGCGATTTTTAAGTCGCAGTCGCTAATCAAAAATAATCCTTTTTTTCAACACTAGTTCTCATGGACTACCATAATAAAAGTTTTTACCATATTTCAAGCAATTAGCTTAATAAGCAACTATTTTTTTTCTATATTTTATAGTGACCCGTTTCTTACCAAATCTCATCTGTGGACATGTGTTGACACTAGAAGTGTTTTTATTCAATTTGGAGTGAATACATTCATAAAAAAAAAAACGATTTTGACACAAAAACTCAAAAATGGGTGGTACGTTTGTATGGGGGTCATATATAAAAATGGGCGTGGCATCTTGGTTCTGACATTGGATGATATTAAAAATGTTTCTATGCAATTTGTATAGAATACTTTAATAAATAATAGGTATTTTCATACAAGAATAGCTATTATTTAAATTCAAAAATGGGCGTGGCACCTTGGTTCCGACGAACAAACTATTTTGAATCAAAAAAACGCAGAAAAAAATTATTTTCATTAAAAAAAAATTTTAAATTTGCGTTAGATTTGTATGAAGAGTACAACTAAGAGTGGGCGTGACACTCTAATTTTATCGAAGAAACTACCTAGAACCGAGAAAAGCAAGCCTTAAAGCCATAGGATTGATTTAAAATGAAGAAAACTGGGTGCCATACTTTCGATGAGAAGCGAATTCATTGTACATTCGCAAAGCCGAATACTCATTGCATGAAGCTTATGCTCTGTATTTGGTGCAACCAGGGTGGAGTAATTTAGGACGTGCTTCTTAAATGAAATGAAACGATTACGGGGGAACTTTGACGGAGGCAATTCATGCGTTTAAGCCGCACACTAAACCCTCGGCCACATTTTGTAAAACCGGTAAAGATCTAATTGGAAACACTAAAATAGGAAATCCTCGCCACCAGCCACTGTATTTCTCGCTTCTGCACAATTGTTTTTTTGCTTCAACCCAGTGACGTGGCAAAATACCAGTCAATTGTCAGACAAATGGTCATGACAAGAATTACTTGTCCCAAGGCGCTGTTATTATACATAATACTAATCAGTCATATGTTGAAATATTTATTTCAATTTTTTATTATTTTTACAACTGGTTTTTTCATACTGCGCAGCCATTTTTATTTGTAAAAAATTGCTTTTTAGCCAAAAATCAAAAAAAAAAAAAAAAAAAAAATAAATAATAAAAAACTTGTAATAACAAATAACCTGAAACCTTATAAATAATATGCCACAGCTTTAAATTAAATGAAATAAACAAATCTAACAAACAAATCATTTTGTTGAACTCACAATCAGTTCTCAGTGAAATCTGATCATCACTTTACCTCATTAAGTATGCAGCATTTTGGCGCCACCAGTTCGCTAAAAATAAAAAAAAAATAAAAATCAAATGAAGATGAAATTGATATGATAAAATAGAGCTAAGGCTTAAGCTAATCATATGCTGTCGTCATTATAGAGATCGTAATCTGGCACAACTTGTTTAGAAAATCAATTCAATAATAGAAGAAAAAAAAAATACAGAATGCTGCAAAACACCAAAACAATCAGTGTAAAATAATACTAAATAAATATTTAATTGTATGCATTTATTTAATTTTATTTTTATTGATAAAAATACGCGCAGCAGTAAGATTAGTGCTCTACGTAAAAAGAAAAAAACCAAAAATAATAATAATAACAAAATACATAATTAAATTGAATTTGAATAGTTTGCTATCTTTTAAGCCTATTTTGCGTAAAATTTGAACATTTATTTCAATGGAATAATTGATATTGCACATACATATAAAGTAATTTGTTAAATTATAAGTAAACATATATACAGGGGTGTCACCGAAAACTCTGAGTTTTGTAAATAGTAAATACTCGAAAATTAAAACCATTACACCGATGCTTCGATGCTTTTTTAAAATATTTTTTATTTCTAATTTGCGATCCATCATACTGAAAATGAGACCTAACAAATCTATTTAAAATGTAAAACTCAAAACTCTAGTGAAAGTATTTTCGGTGACACCCCCTGACAATAGTGTGATGTGTTAATTAAATACATATTATCAGGGTTGGATTTTATTTGGAACTCAATTGAAATATTTTTTTCGTTTTAATTTCTTACTTTAAAATATGCTGAAAGTAATTTGCTTTTAAAATGTAGCCAAAACGCATCTATTTGCCATTTCGATGCTAAGCACTTAACTAGCTTAGTTTCATAGCAATTGTAAATAAAAATAGACTAGCCCCAGTAAACGTAAATTAAGTCCCAGGGGCAACGCTTAACCTTTTTCGAGATTTTGTGTAAAAGCATTTTGCCATATCAAACTCTTTAGTGTGAACCCCTTTTTTTTTTTTGTTTTGTACATAAGGGTTATATATTAAAAGCATATGTAATAATATATAACCCTAATATACAAAACAAAAAAAGGGATTCATAATTTAAGGTTAAAAGCTTTAAAAAAATCGTTTCTAACAGCAAAGTTTTCATTAACGATTAAAAAAAAAAAAATGATGCGTATTCTCGAAACCGTAAATTGAGAATTTACTCAATTTCGTTCGTTTTGAAAAGTTATAGTTTTCAAATCAACTTTATATTTAGTGCTATTCAGCCCTTTAAAAAAAACGCATGCCTAATTTATTACACTTTTTTAATAGAATTAATTTATGATTTTAATAATATAATAAATTGTTTGCAAATTATAATCAATTGCGATTTATTATTATTTGAATTTGTTTGTGGCACTGCAATTAATTATATTGTATGAACACCCATGCACATGTGCAGCTTTAAACTTATTTACGTAAATTTTATGAGTACCAAGCATAAACAAATTGTTCGTATTTCATTTAATTTGCAAAATTTTAATAATATTGTAATACAATATAATTCTATTTCATGGACGGAAAATGCACAAAATTAAATGTGCATATTACACAAAATACGAGTATGTTATAAAATAAATTGAATCATGCATAATTTGCTTCAAGAGAGAACATTTTGGTTTAAAACAAAAACTTTTTGCAAAAGGTTTCCAGATCGTTAACTCGACTTACTCAAGCTTTCGTTCCTTAATGTTTATATACATTTAATATAATAAGTGGCATATTCGCTTAGACAATATAGTGGGTTGTGGGTTAGCTAATCGTTCTCATTTCTCAATTGTCTTCACAGAAAATGTATAGAAACTAACCACATAATGAAATGAAATCTTGTATCTTGTTATAACTTAACATCTACTGTAAATTCTTTGCAACATTAAGTGGTATATGAAATACTTAGCTACTTTTAAATGACCTTAAAACTAAGAAAAAGAGATACAATTTTTTTTAGTTCTAATGTAGAATATTATTTAAAAAAATTTTCGGCATGAAATTGTTAAATCGATACATCAATGGTTATCAATGCATTACATAAAACACGATATACGAGTAACTATGAGAAATCGAAAATTGTTATTGCACTTAAAAAATATCGAAAGCGCAATGTAAAAAAAAATATGGATATGAAATCGAAATAATAACGATAAATCGAAGTATCGAAATGCTTATTTCTACATTAAAAAATATGGATATAATACAGATTTTTCAATATTTCTCCCAGCGCTATTATTGGGCAGCAATAACTGCTGCGGCAAACGTTTAAGCATTTAGTGAATATATTCAATTTGGGCGCTTCTCTTCATATAACTCGTTTAAAAACTTCCTTCTTAAAAATGTATTAAAGCTTTGGTCTTGGCCGAATTTAACATATTCTCTTGTTTGTTTTTGAAATGGACGTGGTTTTTCATGCATGTTTTCAGCTGGCAAGAAAAATAAATAAATAAAAAAACAAAGTGTAAAGTGATAAAAAAAAATATACTGAATAAAGGTTACAGATTATTAAACTTGTGCTACTCTCGCTAACGGCTGTTGTGGTTATGGTTTGCAGGCTATAAATAGAAGGAGAAAAAAATTCACTAGACTGTTTTCGACTAGAAAATACGCTGCGTTGTGGAATTTATAATATTAAAAGTCAAACAGATAGTAAAGATATGAAATGCCTTATATCATTAATTGATACGATAAAAATAAACTAATAAAAATTTTATTAGTGATCACAAAAAAAAAAAAAAAAAAAAAACATTCTTTTGAAAATAGTTGTAGCATACTATTAGGCTAATGAACGGAAATGCAGGCGTATATCGATACAATTGCTACGTTGACCTTTTGCTGTTACAAAAACTAAAGCAAACTTATCAAGCAATTTTATCGCAAAGATAAAGTGTACAAAAGAAAATATTTAGTTTAGTTTGAAAACAAAAAAAGGATGCTTGTGGTTAACGGTACATTGATTTCAGTGTTTACTCTCTTTTATTTTTGCTTTTTTTTTTTTTGTTTGCTGACAAAAACTTCCGCATTGTAATTTCCGTTTCCGTATCTTTGTCTACAATTTTAGCTTTACATGCGAAAAATCATGTTTTTTTGCTTTATTTCTTATGCTGCAACATGTGCTATACATATGTACATCTCTGATAATGTTAACTATGCTTCAAGTTAATGTATAACATGAGCTGAGATACTTTTACAGATAGTTACGAATTTATAAATATTTTATATCTGCGAGTACGTTATGCAACTTAAGTGCTTTAGTTCATTCTTTGTTAAGCATCGATTAAAGCATAAAACACAAAAGAAACGTTATCATTATGATCTGCTATTAACCAAAATGACATTGAAAACATATGGCTAAGGTCAAGGTTTATTTAATGCTTATGATTTCATTCAACTTTGCATTTATTGTCTCAGCCTCAGTTTTCTTTAGGCAATTTGTTGTATTTACTTTATACTTTATACTTTAAGCTTATTAGTACATTACACACCAAGTCAATTTATTTACAGCGTACAAACGCATTCATCACTTTACAAAATCTGCTTGACTGCCTGTTGCAAATGTTACTGCCAGTTTATTGACCACCAAGCATATACATACATATTTTATGTACTTTAGCATAATTTTAAGTCATTAAATATGACTTTATTTGATTTTTATAAACGATTAAACGTGCTCATGCAATGATTTTGTTTATTCGTGCAATTGTTCGCTTTCATTCATTCATTTCATTAATTTTTTATGTTTGCAAAAATGCTCATAAATATTTTATGTGTGCAATACCAGCCTATCTAGCAATCATCTACCTAAGTAAATAAAATATAAATATTTTGTATATATTTGATTGCTATTTGTTTATGGTTTTGTGCTTTTGATATATTATTATATTTTCTTTTAATGTGCAAAAAAAAAAAAAATAAAAATAAATTTCATGCATTGCTGAAACATATGCTCAGATATTTTTATACACGTCACACATAGTGTGAGGGGGTACTATTATTTTTTCAGTAAGTTTGAAACGCATTAAAAGAGACATCGTAGACTCTATAAAGTATATATATTCTTGATCAGCACCACGAGTCGAGTCGATCTAGACATGTCCGTCCGTCTGTTTAATTTTAAAGATACTGTACTAGGCTTTGCTCATCCCCTAAGGTGCATAGGCATCGTACCCAGTTTTTCGGTTTTTTAAATGAAAAATGGTTTTTTATTGAAGCGATTTATGTCTCATAAGAAAATAAAAACACTTTTAACGACAACCCATGTTCAGAAACTGATCCATGGTTGAGATGAGATCACTATAGCCCCCATTCAAACTGCTCTATACAAATCGTTTTAGGTTTTATACCCGCCACACATAGTGTGAAGGGTATATTCAGTTTGTCGGAAAGTTTGTAACGCATTGAAGGAGACGTCGTAGACCCCATAAAGTATATATATTCTTGATCAGCTCGATGAGACGAATCGATCTAGCCATGTCCGTCTGTCTGTCTGTCTGTCTGTCTGTCTGTTTACTTCTACGCATTTTTTTCGATGAAGATATATAGATATTACGCCGAAATTTGGAACTTAAGCTTTTCTCGGCAACGACTACTTTGTATGTTAAAATAAAGGTGCCACTCCCATTTTTAGGTGTAGCCCCCATACAAACTAACCGAAAATTTCTGAATTTTTGTATGAAAATATGTATTATTTAAGCATGTATTCACTCCAAATTGGGTAAAAACTCTTCTATTGTCATCCAAAGTCGAAACCAAGGTGACACGTCCATTCTTAGGTATAGCCCCCATACAAATTTACCGCCCATTTTTCAATTTTTGAATAAAAATTGGTATTATTTATGAATTTATTTACTCCAAATTGGGTAAAAACACTTCTTATATCATCTAATTCCAAAACCAAGAGGCCACGCCCATTTTTATATATAGCCCCCATACAAACTCACCGATTATTTTTGAACTTTTGTTTGAAAAATTAATTATTTTCGTCTATAATTTTTTTTTTTTTTTTGTTTTTTTGCCTGCCTAGAAGATTTCCATCAAATCGTTTAAAATGTTTTTCCTGTTGTTGCTGTTGGCTTAGAAGTTTATACTTGAATTTTTTTTTGTATCCCTTTTATTTGGTTTTATTTATTGTATCTTTTTGGATACCCATTCGTTTATATTTTACCATGTTTTTTGAAAAAAAATTTATGGTACACAATCCCTTAAAAATAAAATTCAAACAATAATAAAAAAAACAATCGCTCAGGAAGTATACGGATAAATCAAAAGCTGCAAAGCGTGCATTGCGCAAACATTATGGGCAACACCATGCGTTTGAAACGATTTTAGCATCACTTACATATTTCAACAGCAATATCATCACGAAGCACAAAAGATTCCAAAAACAGTAATATTGAATTTTTGCAAAATAAAATTATTATTGCATCGCATTTTAATACGCCTACTGTGCAACAATATTGTGCAACAAAATATACGAACAAAACGAATGTTGCAAATCCAGGTTCACTAGTAGGTGTAACTTCTCCACTTGATTATTGTTTACATTTAAATATGCATGTTGTTGTCCAAGATTTTTATGCATAGAACGATTTGCAACATTCGCTTTGTTCGTATATTTTGTTGCACAATATTGTTGCACAGTAGGCGTAGCAAAGTGCGATGCAATATTAATTTTATTTTTTAGCAAAAATTCAATAGGACACATTTTGTCTGACGAATAAAAAAAAAATTGCTTACAAAGAAGAAATAATCACTCAGCACAACAAAATATTTTAAACTGATATTGCAAAGCGTGCATTATAATGGACGCCATTACCTATGGTGGACACATTTAACCATTATTTATTCAATCATTCATTCACTCATTCATTCATTCAATTCGAACTACTCCAATCACTAGAAACAATAAAAAGTGTACAAATTTCAAAGCGAGAATTTTAAGAAATTCTTATCAATTAATTAAAACAAGTTTTAATCAATTGGTTCCTCTAGCTTTTGCTTTATAGCTATGTAAATAAAACTTGTATCTAAAGATACATTTTAAAACTTTGCGACAGATGTCTGTCTGACTATCTGTTGCGATGCGTCTTACTCAGAATGTTTTAAAAGTATTGAATTGAAATTTAAAACTTAAACTATTTTTGGCCCCTAGGCAGTTTCTATATTAGAACCAAGGTGCCAAGCCCATTTTAAAGTATAGCCCCCGTACAAACTTAACGCCCGTTTTCGAATTTTGTATGAAAATACTTCTTATTTATGAATATATTCACTTCAATCTGGGTAATATCACTTCTACTGTCATCCTATGAATATGCTACCAATATAACAAGGATCGGGCCACTATAACATATGAACCCCGTACAAACTCAAGTTACAATTTTGTTATTTTTCCAAGAAAACAATTGTCTTTAATGCATTTTTAGCTAAAAAATTTTAAATATATGCATGCGTCTCATTTGAGCCCCAACATGAGGTGTCCCCACCCAATTCCTTTGCAGAATATAATCTACGTCACTGATGATCGTACACAAACTAATTAATGTTTCGTGTGGCGGGTATTTGAGCTTCGGTTCGACCGAAGTTAACGTTTTTTCTTGTTTATATGAAAAATTGGTTATTTATTAAGCGATTTGTATCAAACATGGTCAAAATACTTCTTGAGCAACCCATGTTCTCAGTTGTATACATGATGAAAGTACAATATAGCTCCCATACAAACCGAACTTACATTTTTATTTTAGAAAAATAAATCTTATCATCGTGTGATGGGTATTAAAACTTCGGTTTCAACCAACTTAACGTTTAACATATAAAACTGAGCAGCAAATTGACAAATTTCCTAAAACTTCTGCGTCCTGAAAAATCGCAGAAATAAACCCAAATATTTAAAAAAAAAATACCAGTCCTCAGAAATACCATCATTTTAAAATACCTGTTACCAAAATCCCAAGACTGAAAAAATACACTTTAACGAAAATGCTATGGGAAACGAACTGATTGTGGTTAGGGATTGTACAATCGATTTTGAAACAACTGCAACCAAAGACCTAATGAATTTCCTGAATGAACATATTGTGTACTATTTTTTCAAAAATGGTAATCGTTTGCGTGAGAAATATTGTTCTTATATTAAGAACATATGTTCTCATATGAAGAGCCAGATAAAGGGACGGAAATTCCGTCCCGGAATGTGCAGAAAAACAAACAAAATAAATGAGAGCGCAGATCACGGTTTTCACTGCTTTGCTTTCTCATTGCACAAGCTTTAAGCTTTTGTTAATTGAATTAAGCACGATTGTTCTCAATACAAGTACAAACGTGCGATTGTTTTCGCATGTTCTTAGCTCAAGTATTGTTGTTTATTTTAGCATTGGTTTTTACAAAATTTAATTTTATTCTCTTCTATTTTTTTGTTCTTTTATTTTATTTAACGCATAACTCGCATTAATTTAACAAAAATGTAAATGACAAGCAACGTAAATATTTTGACGTGCCGAACAAAAAAAAAAACAACACACACACATTTAATTTACACATTCTCCTATACAAAATAATACGTAATTACTCTTGTTTACGTATTATTCCATTAAAAGGCCTGCGGTTGAGGCTATGTGACAAATCAATTGATAAATGAAAACACATATCAAAAGTTTTTGTCATAAATCACAAATGGCGTCAACTACCAAAAAGCTTCATGGCATTCACCAGTGACCACTAAATACGAAGGCAATAAAGGATATATTCAATTAATTTACGTCGTTGTTTTCCATTGTATTTTGGTCCTTTTTATGCGTGATTTTTTTTTTTTTGATTTGACTATATCATATAATATATATATCAGAGATCTATTCATTGTACTATAAATGCGAAGAGGGTTAGTCTATAAATTATTTGAAAATATAACAAAAGTTGCTCTATAAAAAAAACTTATATCAGATGTTGAAATGGTTTTGTTTTAGTACAGAAATTAGTGAGCACCCCGAACAATATTAGGCGAGTGAAATAAAGTATAAGTTCTAGGGGTGCCCTGATATTGAAAAGCTGCTCGCAATACTGAATGCAAGACCTTAGCCAGAAGACAAGCATTGGCTTAGAATTTATAAAAAGTCTTAATGGTCCCAGCCACATGTTCCACTATTTATATATTTAATAATGTGTACCTGTAACAATTGATTGGCAAATTCAATAAATTTCCATTCGCGCTATTTTCACGCTTTTATTGTATTTCTGCTTAAATTAAGCTATTTGAGCTTTTTATTACTTATTGAAGCGAGCAGCAAATCGCCAATGGAGCGGATTATTTTGATGAGTTAGACAAAAAAGCCATATTATATGCAGACAGCTTACAAAAAATGATGTATCAAATGTAAAAGGGCTAACTGGATACAATGAAAAATATGTATTGTATCCTTTATTTGCAAGGACTCATTGCTTTACCCTCGTACCATATTGTATTTACCCTTGTCTGATTTCATTCATGTCATTGTTGTCGATAGAGCTACTAATCCATCATGTGCTATGCGTTGTGTTGCATTTACAACAATTAATAGACTCCTGACAGTCAAATTGAGTCTGGACATTGACAATGGAAAGAGCACAAAGCCCGTCAATGCCAAACCTAACCAAAAAACCAAACCAAACTGATAAGGATTTTTCCTTTTGACAAGGTCCTGCATAAATGTTGCGGTACAAAGTGTTTATGTATGCATATGGAAATGTTGGCATTAACTTTACTACAGAGACTTTTTGTTTGTATTTAAGATCAAAAAGGATTTGTAGTTATAAACTACGTTGCTTGTATGTATAATTTGATAAAAAAAGGATTTTTTTATTTTCACTTCAGTAATAAGATTAAATGAAAAGTTTTTAATTGTTTTTAATTGAATTAAAAAAAAAAAAAGTTTTTAAGCAAATTTTGTTCTTTTATAGCAAAATGTTGAAATTTTTTTATATTATTTATTTATAAATATGCATAAAAAAATTCGAGCATTAACATAAATATAAAAAAAACTAACGTTGAGGTCGAGTCTGCTCGACTGCAAGGTACACTGTAGCCGATCTTTATGTACTTAAAGATAATTCCTATTTTATTATTTCATATTACTATTATTAGCATTTTCATACAAAAACTTAATAAAATGGGTTATACTTGTATGGGGGCACAGTGTGGAGGGTATTATCATTTTGTCAGAAAAGTTTGTAACGCATTAAAGGAGACATCTTAGACCCTATATAGTATATATATTCTTGATCAGCACGACGAGACGAGTAGATCTAGCCATGTCCGTCTGTCTGTCCGTCCGTCTGTCTGTCCGTCTCTTCTCCGTCTGTCTGATTTATGCGATTCATTCGCTTAGTTTTAAAGATATTGACCTGAAACTCGGTTCTTAAGCTTTTCTCAGTCCTAAGCAGCTCAAGTGTTAAAACTAAAGGTGCCACGCCCATTTTAAGGAGTAGCCCCCATACAAACTTACCGTTTTTTTCTTATTTTTTGTATGAAAATAGCAATTATTTATAAATGTAGTCACTCCAAGTTGAGTAAAAATACTTCTAATGTCGTCCAATGTCAAATCCAAGCTGCCACGCCCATTTTTAGCTATAGCCCCCATACAAATTTAACGCCTGTTTTCGAATTTTTATATAAAAATAGGTATTATTTATGAGACTATTCACTCAAATTTATGTAAAAACACTTCTAATGATATCCAATAACAAAAAACAAGGTGCCACGCCCATTTTTAGCTATAGTCCCCATACAAACTTATCGATTATTTTCGAACAAATATATGAAAAAGTAATTATTTTCGAATATATATTTATTAATGTATATAAGCCACTGATGATCACACTAAACTATTCAAAGATTCGTGTGACTGGTATTTAAGCTTCGGTTCCACCGAAGTTAACGTTTTTTCTTGTTTATACTAAATTTACAGTTAATAGAATAAGAAACAATGACTTTTTTATGCAAAAATTCAAATTTTTGGTGTAGATTTGTATGGGGGTACCACATAAAATGGGTCTAGAGAAAAACCGTTTTCAAGTGCACACTTGACAGCTTTGGAGAGTCTAGGTTTCAAATATGGTAGCTCTTTAATTTTGTGATCTCCGAGATAATTTCTCTTATACGGCAAACAACAGGACAGACGGACAGACAGATGGACAGACAGACGGACATAGTTAGTTCGACTCCTTTTCCAATGCTGATCAGGAATATATATATATATATATATATATATACACGTTATACGGTCTATTTAGCCTCCTTCTGTCTGTTCTTCTGTTGCAAACTTTTACCCTTAGGGTATAATAAAAATGTATATTGCAGTCGACTATATTCGACTATGAAATGCCCTTTATTTTATGTTGAATTATGTTGTTGTTTCCAGCTACATTTTCACAAACAATTTTACACTTTGTATGGGAGCGATATGTTTGAGTGCACTAACGAGGCTTTTACTTGATGAGAAGGCATCGCGGCTGGTACTTATTAAAAACGAGCCAAACTAGCTGGTGGCTAAATGACGGATGGGCGTTTTCAATCAGTGCAGAAAGCGGCCAATTAATTTTGGTGCTAGTACACATAAGTGTATGTGCAGTGATCGTAGCGCTTTTATGACTGCTCGGGGATAATTTTGTATCGCCGAGCAGTCATTGTTTTAGTGGAATTTTCATTTACTTGCCTTGTTTACTTTCAAATGTAAGCGGTTTGGGGCTCATCGGTGTGACGGTTTCAACGTAAATTGCGGACATAGAAACATTTTTACTATTTTATATATATAGATATATATGTAGATAGATTTGCCTAGATAACTATTAACAAATGTCAAGTCTATATATTTGTATGTACTTTTGTAAATCATATTAAGTTTCAGTTGCTAAAAAAATTTTATCAAATCAACATCGAATCAGATAGACAAAAGCTATATTTATATTTATAGATACAGATACATCTGACAATATTATAATTTTGATATTTTTTATTTTTAATTTAACATGAAAATATATATTTGCTTTTTGTTGCTGTAATTCTACAAAAAGTAAGCAAATATTGTCAGTCAAAAAAGCGCTCTTCTGGGTACTGTGAATACCTATAATATATAGTATAGTGCAATATATTCCAATGTAAAAGTCTCTATGGCAATAACATTATTTTTATTTTTTCCATTTAAAAAATTTGTAATATTTACATGCAACTTTATACTTTATTGCGTTTTATGTTTTTTTCACAGTTCATATGGTAACTAAGCGTTAAAAATATGCGTAGCTCTGTGCCTAGATATAAATAATAAATACGTCATACATTTGTGCCCAATGAGGGATGAACTAAAGTACAAAACAATTTCAAAATTGCAAAAAAAAAAAAAATTTTTTCCACTTGTTTGAATTTTTTCCAACTACAACTACATTGCGACACGTTTTTTGTATTGATAAAAAAATAAAAATAGTAGCAGCGTAGAAGTAAACTTCAGCTTTTGGCTAGATTGATTCAAAATAATATTGAATATGAAGCTTAAGAGCTTTATGGATTTTCGAAATATTCTTAATACTTTGACGTGTCAATGACTTTTGTGTAATTTGAAAAATTGAATTTATTTCTACATGTTCCTATTTTTTTTTTTTTTTTTTGCTGCTGCAATAAAGCATATCCCCCGTTCGAAGTCAACAATCTGTCATATTTGACATGACATACTTAACATTAACATTGAACCGAAAGTATTGTACAGATACTTTTATGTTGTTCGTTGTTGTTGTTGTTGTTGTTTACGATTTGTATTTGAATGAGTGCGCAGTAAAAAGAAAATATGTATAGTATACATATGTCCTATGTATGTACATAAATTATTCCATGTGCGTACATATGCAAGTGACATATAATATAAAAGATACATTTTCATATTTGAGATACATATTTGTATCTATATCTATATGAAATGTAAAAAGCAGCTTGTAAAAATTTGTAATACTTTTCAACAAGCGCATATGTACATAAGTTGTAAAAAAAGAAAAAAAAAATTATAAAGTTACATATATAAACGCTTACAAGTTGTTGTTGTGCTAAATCAATAAATAAGATATAAACTTGTAGATACTTTAGTATTTATATTTAAGATATTCCACAAGCTGTAATGTTGACAAGTAAATAAGTACTGACACTTTGCTAAAAGGAAAAAAAAAATATGTCTATTGAAAAATAATTCAAGTGTTGTGTAAATTGCAATTAGAGCTGCAATAGTAGGTTACTTTGGTGATGAGTAAGCTCGACTATGAGATACCCTAAAACCAAAAAAAAGATACATTAATGAAAAAAAATTGTGGGACGCTTTAATTTGTTTAAAATAAAAATAGAAAACAATATAAATAAAAATATAAATTGAAACTTTTTTATTAAAATAAATAAGACCATTTTTAAATGAAGCATGCTATTTACTTCTTGGATCTGTTTCTTTTTTTTTTTTTTTATACATTTGCAATACCACCTACGGCAAACAGACGGACAGACGGACATAGTTAGATCAACAGAACTTTTGATGTTGTTGTTCTTCTGTATATAATGTGTGCTGTCACGTTGTTTACTATTTTTTGTTATATGCATTTCACAAACTGAAAAAAGAAATGTATTTTTACAAGGAAAAATAATTTTATTTTCAAATAAGTCACTTGAAGCGATTTTTATTGAATTTATATTCACTGAATGCATTTTCTTGAAAAATGAAAAGTCTAGAAAATGGTTGCGAACATGCATGCAATTATTTTTTTTTTTTTTTTTTTTTTTGTCAAAAGTTTTTAGAAGCATCAAACGAAAAATTTAAAAACGTTTTAGACTTAATTGGCGCTTCTAGTGAATCGGAAGTAATTTATATTTTTACCCTGTAAAAGAAAAAGATAAAAATGTATGTAACACACAGATGGAGACTATATAGACCCTATAAAGTATATAACGGGTGATTTTTTTGAGGTTAGGATTTTCATGCATTAGTATTTGACAGATCACGCGGGATTCAGACAAGGTGTCAAAGAGAAAGATGCTCAGTATACTTTGACATTTCATCATGAATAGACTTACTAACGAGCAACGCTTGCAAATCATTGAATTTTATTACCAAAATCAGTGTTCGGTTCGAAATGTGAAACCTTTTTATCGACAAATTTTGTTCAGCGATGAGACTCATTTCTGGTTAGATGGCTACGTAAATAAGCAAAATTGCCGCATTTGGAGTGAAGAGCAACCAGAAGCCGTTCAAGAACTGCCCATGCATCCCGAAAAATGCACTGTTTGGTGTGGTTTGTACGCTGGTGGAATCATTGGACCGTATTTTTTCAAAGATGCTGTTGGACGCAACGTTACGGTGAATGGCGATCGCTATCGTTCGATGCTAACAAACTTTTTGTTGCCAAAAATGGAAGAACTGAACTTGGTTGACATGTGGTTTCAACAAGATGGCGCTACATGCCACACAGCTCGCGATTCTATGGCCATTTTGAGGAAAAACTTCGGAGAACAATTCATCTCAAGAAATGGACCGGTAAGTTGGCCACCAAGATCATGCGATTTAACGCCTTTAGACTATTTTTGTGGGGCTACGTCAAGTCTAAAAAAAAACAAAAAATGAGATTTTGCAAATTTTATGCGTTTTTTTTTTAAAGTTCTCAAGCTCTTAAAAAATCACCCTATATATTCTTGATCAGCATTGTCTGTATAAAAACGATTATCTCGGAGACTATAAGAGATAGAGCTATCATTAGAAAACTTGGCTACATATAATGTAATCACTTTCCGAAGGACAATTTTAGATTTTTTTCTTATTTTTGTTTCATTTTCATTTTCGTGCATTGTACGAAATGTTTCGTGTATTATACAAATGGTTTGTGTAAATTAATAAAGTTATTTAGAATAGAAAAGTACTACAAGACTTTATTTAGATAGGCTTCTGGTTTCGATCGTTGTTATTTCCGGAAGATCTTTAAAGAAAAACTTTCCCAAATTTATTGTTATTGTTTGTCGTTGCAAGTACAAAATTTTTTCGCTTAATCTACGTAAAATTTTGTACAATATACGAAATCATTTGTGCATATACAAATAAGAAAGTTTAACAAATTTTACCTCTTCCATTGTTAAAGGATTATGTTCAACTTTTTCTTGAAGCGTATTTTCAGTAAATTACGATTCTGAAGATGGTTGATTTTGAACTACAACAAAGTAATGCGATGCAAATTAAAGCTTGAGCCATAAACATGACGTCAAGAGGAACCGAAATTTAAATTTATATTCTATGCCGTTTTGCCGTTTTTTCTTTCTTTCGTCTCTCAAGCTCCCACTCACGCACACACACACAATTACACATTACACATACGCAGCGTTGTCAGTTTCAATTAAATTCAAATGCATGGCTTAATTTATTTGTTTTTTTTTTTTCGATTTTTTTCGAAATAAAAAAAAAATATTTTCTATTTTCCTAAAATACAAAAGCTATTATGTGTGTGGGTGGTAAACGCATTTGTTTACATTTCAAATAAATATTTTTGTCTTATTGTCGAAAACATTTCAATAAAAAAAGGGAAAAAAAAAATACATTTTAATATTGAAAATAATACTTGCTGTCAATCAACTAAAATGAATGATAGAAAAAAAACAAGATTTATATATTTTCGATATTTCTAATTGTTAAAAAAAAATATATTTTTATTTTTTAACTAAAACCATTTTGTAAAGCAGTCCAATTAGGAATTGCGTGTTCTACGATAATTGCTCTTTAGCTGTTCACTTTTATTACTTTATTTAATTTATGTAAATTGCATGGAAAAGCAATGAATTGAATGTTTTATTTTTTTTGTAATTGTTGTCGAATTGTTCATGACACAAAAAGAATTTTTTTTTGTTCTTTTATTTTTTTATTCTCTCTCATCGAGAAAAGTTTTTTGAAAACAATAAACTTAAATAGCAACGAATAGGCTTTGTGGTTATAAAGGTACACTTTTTTTTTATTTTATTTTACTTTTTTGTGTCATAAAGTCAAGCTACAACTTTTTCTTTAAAAACGAAATTAAAGCTTGTAACCACCTAGACATTTTTTAATTTACGAAATTATTTTTTTTTAGAAACATTCCAATAATTTGTAAAAACCTTTAGGTGAATAGTTGAACATGTTGCACAATTCTTTTGAAACTAGAATTTTTTGTAGCAATTTCATTTGATTTAATTGGAAAAGTGTCAACATGTTATACTATATTTCGCTTGAACAATTTTTTTTTTTCAAGTACTATTTTCAAGGAAAAAATTTGCAAGAGAAATTTTTTTCAAGAACTGATTTCGTTATTTGTGATGAAAGGAATTTGGAAAAGAATATTGTTCTAGCTAGAGATGTGTATGGTCTATGAAATATTTTTAAAAACTGTATGAAAAAGTCATTTCTAAAATTCAATAAAATAATGAATATAATTCACAATTATTATTTTAAACATTAATGAATTATACACCTTTTTTTACAAATGTTATTTAAACTGAATGTGAATTATTTTCACTGTTTCACTGAATTTTAAAAGAGATTTGAAACCAAACCAAAGATATTTTGTGTAACACAACTGTACGTAAGTATTTAAAATTTTATAACTTTTTGTGGTCTTTCCATATCTTGAAAATGACTTCAGCGATTCGGCTGCTTTTTCAGCTCTTTTCTGTTTCGCATCTGCTGTGTTTTGCGCAATTTCAGTTCTTTTTGAAGGCGTTTATATTATTTGCTCAAAATGGGCAGTGGCTATATTAAAAACATACTAAAAAATACCACTTTTCTTGATATTACACAAAATATATTGGGCAAAGCTAGAATTAGCTGTTTTTTATTTTTGTGTTAAAAAAAGCAAAACATTTTTCTATAGGAAAATTCGAAAATCGACTTCTTAAATGAACCGAATATGCATTATGCATTGTTTTAGTGGAATTTCCATTTACTTGCCTTGTTTACTTTCAAATGTAATCGGTTTGGGACTCATCGGTTGGACGGTTTCAACGTAAATTGCGGACATAGAAACATTTTTACTATTTTAAATAAATAGATTGTTAAGGAAAGACAAATTTTAGAAAACATATGCGTCCTAACAAAAATCCAGATATAAAAAATAAAGAAATTCCAGCCCTAAAAATCCCAAGATTTCAAAATACCTGTTCCCAAAATCGCTTGGCAGAGAGATATTAGGACATGAAAAAATTTTTATTTTTAGTTAAATTTTGACTCAATAATTTTTTTAAGGAGCAGAGAAAGTAGGTTTGATTGGAAAAGTGGGCGGTGGGAAATGCTTGGTTAATGTCAAAAAAATATTTGAAAATAACTTTTGCAACATCCGTGCAAAGACCAGGTATTTTGGCTAGTATTTTTATGGATATTTTTTAGTAATTTACGAACAAGAATAAATTAATGTGCAACGACGAAAGCACATCGTACTCCCCATCTCTAATGCGTAATAATTTTATTTTTATTTTAGATTGGAAAATGCAATTTTTTAAGTTTTATATAAGCAAGAAATATTCAAAGAACTGCACTGCAGATTCTGCTTGACAATGTAGGATGGAAAATTGGTTTTGAATAGAACGGAAGTACCAGTTCAAGCTGAAGTTATACAATATTCTTAAAGGGTTAAAAAATTTAACACTTACGCTTTGGTTTTTTTTTTTTCTTTTTTTTATTTGAATAAGTTGTCAATATTTTCTATTTGAAATAGTCTAACTTTAATTTAATAGAAAAGAATAATAAAAAAGAAATCGCTGTAAAATTTGTGTTTCCATTAAATCTGCAAAATAGCACAATTTGATTAAATTGCTTTAAAAAAAAATGTCAAATTCCAAGAAGTAAGCAAAAATTTAACGCTAAACGTTTTGCAGCTTTAGTAAGCTTTGGATTATTTAAATTGTGTAAAAAAAAAAAAAAAAAACTACTATCAAATGAGAAAGAAAAAGAAAGCTCCACAATTCTAAACATGAAGTGTAAATAGTTGTGGATTTTTGTATTTTTAAACCTGTTACATATTGTGTAAACAGATATATTCAGTTTGTCGGAAAGTTTGTAACGCATTAAAGGAGGCATCGTAGACCCTATAAAGTAGCCATATCTGTCTGTCTGACCGTCTGACCGTCCGTCTGTCTGTCTGTTTGTTGCTGCGCGATTTATGGTACAAATGCTTCTTATATCATGCCAAATCTTCAGTTTAGAATTGGTTTAAATCGGACCGCGAATTTCTAAGTTTTAAGAATATTTTTTATTTGTTTACTATTTTAAGATAAAATTTGATACAAATGCTGCATACGAAGATCTATCCACGTCAAATGATGTGTAACAGGTATATAAGCTTCGGTCCAACCGAAGTTAACTTGTTTTTCCTGTTTTTTTTTTTTTTTTTTTTTTTTTTTTAATTTTGTTACTTTTCATTACGCCAAAAAAAAAAAGTTTCACGATGCGCAGGATCCTATTGTAAGCCATTTTGTTTATTCAACTTAAGCTCCTTTAAAAGCGTAAACGCGTATGTGTTTGTGTATTTAAAGGTAAAAAAAGGATGCTTTTTTTATTTGCGTCGATACAACTTTGCTTGTTTATTTGAATAGCTCTTGAAATTTTTTCAATACTTTTCTTTTATCATAGCTAAGCTGCGCTGACTTGAATCAAGTTAAGCTATAAAGTTTTTAAACTTGTTTTCAATGTTTTTTAAGTTTAAAAGATTTACAAATGACTTTTCTATCGATTTCTTAGCAAATACTTACGTGAATAATATTGTAAATTTAATAGTTTTTAAATTTGATTCTTAATGATTTTGCACAAAATTATATTGATTCTCTATGAAAACCACTCAACCACTCAAACCACAAAATTATTCAAAATTAATTGAGTTCCGTTTAAAGTTTTGCGTGTTCATTATTTTCTGAAAGCAAAGTTTTTTAGCGAAAAATTGATTACGTGCTTTTGTGATGTAAACAAAAATCTTGTTCAAAAAATTTAAATTTTAAAATAATAAAATAGAGAATTTAAGTACAATGTTCGGTGATGTTGGACAGACAGACAGACGAACGAAAAAGTTGTTAAAAGTATCTTTTTGTACATAAAATTTAAACGGAAGCACATTACAAACTAAATTTTTTTTTTTTACTGTTTTTAAGCTGCTTCCTTTATTTATTTATTTTTTTAAATATTTTTTCCTTTATTTACTTATTTTTTTTTTAAATAGTTTTTTTTCTTGATCACATATCTGTAATAATTAAGTCTTTAAACAAATGTAAACACCTCAAGTAGACAGTCTTTTTTTATTATGCTTATTATGCAGTTTAAAAAGCTTTTGCTTTTATTTTTTGGTTAATGAAATGTAAATGTTTAGTTCCGAGAAAGGGTTAAATAAATATAAAAACACGGACAGGAAAAAAAATGCCCAATAGAATATCAAGAAGCATGAAAAATTTCATAGTTTTGTGCCCTGTCCCCAAGGGTAAAAGGGATTAAGTTGGAAATGTATGTAACAGACAGAAGGAGGCTTGATGGACCCTATAGAGTATGTATATTCTTAATCAGCTTTGGAAGGGCAGTCAAACTAACTATGTCTCTCTGTCCGTCCGACCGTATGTCCGTCCGTCATGCTAACTGCCGTTTGAAAACGATTGTCTCGGTGACTATAAGAGAAAGAGCTTCCATATTTGAAACATAGACTCTCCAAAACTGTTTATCACAATTTTTTTTTCCCTAAGATTTTAGTTTTCTCAATTCTACTACATAAAAATCGTAATAATTTGTGATTTTCCTCAATCACAATAAAAAATTGTTCACCAAAAAATGCAATTTTCTGCGTTCGTGCTTCACAACTTGCCACGATTTTTGAAAACTTACAAAAATTGACAATGGTTTTGGATTTTATGCAAATCCTTCAATCTTGACTCTATTCGAGAAAATGTAAACGTTCTGTTTTTTATATACATTTTGACTCCCAAACAATCTTTCCACTTTCGACTACATATATTCTATTTTCGACTGCTCAAATGTGAAAAGAACCAGTAGTTCGGTTATTATAAAACTTTCTGTACAAAAGTAATTAGTAACCAAAGCTAATAAAATATTCTGTAACTAAAAACTGCTTCTCAAAGCCAAACACACTTGCGAAAAAGTCCCATTGGGTGCATAATTATGTAAGTACAAATGTTCTTTTTAATGCATTGAAGTATTTATTTAAAGCGGATTAAACAAATAAGTATGCACATACTTATATATTTAATTCGTTGAAAAACAAACAACATTTTTTTTAAAATGTTAATCTTTTTTTTTTTTTGTTAAAATAAAATAAAAACTGCAAACGTAAAAATTTGAACTCGCTAATAATTATGTTTTATTTTATATTTATTTATTATTTATAATTTTTTTTTTAACTTTTTTTTTATACAAAATAACATAGTTTTTTTTTTTTTTTTGTATTATTTTATTAAGTTTTTTTTTTCTACGAAATATATTTCGAATTCTATGAAAATATTTTATGCTATTTTATAACACTTCATTAATTTTTATTACTCATAAATTTTCGTAGCATAGCTCGCAAAAAAAAAGAGCAAGTGTTAATTTATTTATAATAAACGTAATTTATTTCGTCTAACAATCTAACGAACTTATGATTTTATTTTCGATTTTTTTATATATATACTATGTATATGTATAGTATAAAGAACTTCTGAAAATTAAGTTAACACAAATTTTTTTGTAGCTGTTCATTTGTTACATTTTTTTAACCAAGAAATTCTGATTTCAAAAGAATTTTACATATTAAATTTAAAAACTATTTTATATATCTCCGAAATTACTTTTTTTACGTCAATTAAAAAAAAAAAAAACATTCCATTTGTTGCATATTTCAGTATTTTTTACAATCGTGCTGCGGCCATCTCTAATCAATATATCGATAACTGTCGTTGCATTAAAAAAACATCGGTATAGATAAAAAATTTCGAAATATGATATTGATTGCAGCTCTACAATATGCAATTCGTTATAGTTTCTACAATTTATATACGTTTTTCTTTTTGTATTTAAACAAAAGCAATTTAACATAAAAATATGTTTTTTTTTAATATAAATATACGTAGCTGTAGGGTATAAAAACTTTTTCAGCAACGTATGTATGAATATATTTAATTCGATGGCGACCATTGATATTTCAATAAATATCAAAATGTTTCCATTGAAATATGTCTGGTTCTGTGTTTACACACATTAACCAATCGATTCCATGCCATTCCAACACATTTTCACATTATTATTTAAAATGTATTTCGTACTACATTTTCACGCCTCGTAAACCATTAACTCATATTCACTTTTGCACATTTTCATTTAAGGCATGTCACGTTCCGAGGCATGAAAATTAAATTGGCTTATAATACTTAATTTTTAAAACTTTTATTTCCTTTGTATAATTAGTAATTTCAAGGAAAAACTCTTTTTTTTTTTTTGTTGATGTAACATTTTTCACTTCACTTAAATCATTCAATATGCTTTTTGATGATCAATAATAAATTGTAAAATATTTAACTTTTACTTGATGTGCAACTTAATTGAAATAAGAGATAATTTGTAAAGTAAATATTTTAAGTTTCGGATAAACTTTCTTAGTTTTCGCTTACGTAACTCAACTAACCTTCAAGTTTAAAACCAAAACTTTTAGTTTAAGTTTCTCAGATTATAGCGCCCACAACAAAGGCAAAAAAGTATGTTCAAACTATTTTTGTAAATTAAATGTTTTAGATTTTACTACTTGACTGCTCGTTTATCTGTTGCCGAAAACAAAAATTGCGCAATTAGCTTTCTTTGTTTGACAAATTACTAATTATTTATGTCCTTGAACTTTTTATACTGAGTGCGGCACTAAAATATGGTTTATGTCAAACAATAAATACAGATATAAATAGTAAATGTTCAAAAGATAATAATAGTACAATTTCAGAAAATGACAGTAATAAATATTCTCGTTTATGGCAAAAACGCTTAAAAATTGAAATTGAAAAGTAAAATCAATTGAAGTACAGCAGCAGCAACAGCAGCAGCAGAAGATTAGTACAATAAAAAATTTTAAATTAACATTTTTTTTATCTACAAGATACAAATGTATCTAAGTAGCTTGTTTATATAAAATTCATGTTCATGTTTTATGTGTTTATTCGATTAAATACATAAATAGGAATTTTTGTGCTTGAATATAATTTTCGTAATGAATTTATAACGAATTTTTGTTTTTGAGTGAACACAAACGAATGCTAAAGAAGAAATTTGATTTCAATTTTCTCATTTTAAAATTTCAGCTTTTGAAGTTTGAATTAAACACGATTGTTCTCAATACAAGCACAATATTCATGATACAAGTATGTATGTGCTTGATTGCGAATATTCTTAGATCAAGTACAGTCGCGCTTAGTTTTTTAACAACGGCTTTCTGGCTGTGTAGCAACTAGTTTAGGCAAAAATATAGATTTTTATGTCGCAGAGTCTTTAGAGACTGCAACTAGAAAATCGCAGTGACTGGAATCAGTGACAAAAAGCGCAGTTCCAGAAAAGCAATCAGCGATTACTGAACAGATTCACTATTCACGACTATATACACAAAATCACCGCTAACTGAACTGTTTCGCTACACCAATGAATTGAACGTTTTGAAGAATCAAGTGACTAGCAAATGTACTAACGAATTTGTACAGGTTCAGTGAAGAATGATAAAAGCAACAATCACTGATAAATGAACAGTTTCAATGTTCGCGAAAGCAACACAGAAAGTCGCCGATAACTGAACATGTTCATTGAAGAACAAGAAAATCGCAAGACGCTACTTTCAGTCGTAGTAAGACATTGCGATTTTTAAATCACTAATGAAAAAATAACCGAAAGTGTTCTTTTCTCCAACACTAGTAGCAACCATTTAAACTCATCTTCAACTTTTTTTTTCAGAAAATTGCTACTTTTACGAAGCCAAATCTTGTGCTGTATTGAGCCGTTGTACTTCACTAATTATCTACGCAACTGTTGATAATTCGTAGGCAATTTGTTTTAATTTTTATTATTTTTTTTTATTTTTTTTTTTTTTTGTAGAAACGCTTCTTCAGTTCTTCACTTTCTATTAATTTCTGTCTTTCACAGCAAAGGAAAAATAATGTTTTCATAAAAAAAAAAAAAAACAGCTGCTTATAGCAGCAAGGACACTTATGTTTTTGTGGTTAGCCTTCGCAAAAGGACTTCTGTATTTTTATATATTTTTTTGCTACGCACCACAAACACTAGCACACTCTTTCACACACACACACACTTATTGAACATGTTGTAATTATAATTAATTCACTTACATAAGGTGTGCAGGTAATTGTGGCTTGTTGGTTTTTTTTTTTGAGAGAAATATATTTTTACGTAATACAGAAATACTTGAAAAACAAATGTCAAAGGCTGAAAGCAACTTTTGTGTTCTTAGTGCTCTTGAATGCGTGCTTACAGCATGCTGTCATTTATTTCATTTTCTTTGCTCTCTGTTTTTTCCTATTTTTTTACCATCAAAAGTTTATGTATCTAAGTACTTTTCCAAGAAAAGCAAAAACAAACAAAAAATGGATTAAAGGTACTAAAAGATACTAAATGTATTTTTTTTTTTTTTGTATTTTTTTTTGTACATAAAAAATTTGTCATTAGTGAAGCACACGCAGCAGCTAGGTTCTTTAAAATCGAAGCTAAGAAAAGTCAACATTTCATTAAGCATATTGAAACCCATGTCTACATGAAGACAACAAATTGAAGCGACTGATTTTACCCTTTATTTTGTTTTCGACATTTCATTTCAATTCATTTCGAATTCAATTTATTTGTCTAAAGCAAATTCCATGCATACCATTTGATCGTATGTTTGTACTAAATCTGAATCTTTCAAATTTAATTTTAATTGCAAACATAAAAATATTATTATAAAATAAAACGAATTCTTACAATTCTCTATTTGCAATATTACTTGTCTAACACTTTAACACTTTTTGAAATATACACATTTGCCCAAACATTTACACAGCATGTGTCAGCATCAGGCAAGAGTGGTTTCTTCATTAGATTACATGCTGTTCAGATATATTTTTAAAAATCTTTAAATATGTATATAGCAATGAGTGCTTAGAATACACAGTAAATATTCAATTGTACACACTGTGTACATATTGTGCTGAACGATGCTATAAAAAGCATTTTACATTAAATCGAACATTTTTTATACCATTCGATGCGTTCATTAGGCGCCATATTCACCTTTTTCAAAAATCGCGTAAAATGTACCTAGTGTAAACTAAATGAATTTATAAAAAACAAAAAAAAAAAAAAAAAAAAAAAAAAATCACCAACACAAAAATTTAAAAATAGGGAGGATCATCAGTGGCCTATACACATTTATAAATGTACTTTTTCATACAAAAGTTCGGGAATAATCGGTAAGTTTGTATGGGGGCTATACATAAAAATGGGCGTGGCATACTGGTTTTGGAACTGGATGATATAGGAGGTGTTTTATTCAATTTTGGTGAATACATTCAAAAAATACCTATTTTTATACAAAAATTCGAAATGGGCGGTAAATTTGTATGGGGCTAAACCTAAAAATGGGCGTGGCACGTTAGTTTTGACATTAGAAGACATTAGAAGTATTTTTACCCAATTTGGAGTGAATACATTCATGAAAAAAGCTATTTTCATACAAATAACCTAAAAAAAAGGTAATTTTGTATGGGGACTATACCTAAAAATGGGCGTGGCACTTTCATTTCCATACTTGTTATAGTCGTTCGAGAAAAAGCTTAAGTTCTAAATTTCAGCTTAATATCTTTTAAACTGACCAAATAAACTGCGAAGAAACAAACAGACGGACGGACGGACGGACAGACTATGGCTAGATCGATTCGTCTCGCGAGCTGATCAAGAAATATATTTCCCTTTAATGCGTTACAAACTTTCAGACAAATTGAATATACCCTTCACACTATGTGTGGCAGGTATAAAAACCCAAGCTGGGCCTCACTTCCAATATTCCAAAACATCAGAAACCTTTTAAAAGTATTTTTAAAACACTTTTTCTTTGTATTAAGTTTGAGTTAATTCTAACTGGGGGGTTTAAAAAAAAAAAAAAAAAAAAACAACATATTATTCTTAACAGGGTCCTAGTTACACTCTGTAAAAATAGCAGAAAGCTCGGTTCATAAAATCTGTGCTCCTCTAAAGCAAAAACAAACAAATACAAACGGAAGGGGTATGACAGCGTGCACGACCGCCGCTGTCTGGAAGGACCCGATCTTAGAAGACGTTCGTAAGATTAAAATCCGGAATTTTTATAGAGTAGCATTGGACCATTTCAACTGGGTGAATACCATAAGTTATGCACAGGCATTTAACAAGCTTTTATGGCCATTTATGTATACACATACAAATACACTTTAATTTATATATATACTATATATATATATATATTTATATATATATATATATATCCTACGATGTCTCTTTAAGTCCAACAACATTTAATTTACTTGTTAACACTAAATGTTTCGAAAAAAAAAATGAGAAAAAAAAACTTGAGTGCATGATTTATGGTGTTCTCTAGGACATGTCACAAACTTTCTTTTGAACTTGTAAACTAATTTGTTATGTGATTTTTTTTCCTCGGAAGCGTTTTAAAACAACAACAAAATTAATAAAACTTTTCACATAAAAATCTTGACAACACCATTTATACTAGTTTGTATGTGTTTCACTTAAATACCACAAAATAAAAGCCACAAACGAAATAATTTGCTGTTAGCATTATCAAAAAAAAAAAAAAAAACCTCGAATAAATTATCTTTCAGGACATGCACAAAAATCGAACTTTAAGCTTAAAGTTAATCCAATTGCAAAAGACCATTCAAGGCTTTACATTCATTTTAATTTTTTTTTTTCGAAAATTTTTCTGTTTATGCAAATTTTTGATTCTATTTCTTTGTGACTTTGATAATGCTTTACATTTGCATTGTGTTCTCAATTTCCATTCAATTCGCTTTCACTTTTTTTTATCATTCATCTTCATCTTCATTCATTCAAATTTTTCCGCATTTTTCAACGCATTTTTCACGTTATTTGTACAACAACAACAACAACGAAAAAAGTTTGAGTAACTTCAACAGCTGCCCTCAATTGATTTTCCTACGAACTTTCACTTCAAACGCTCAATTCGGTCAGTTTGCTGCCGATTAAAATGCTTTGCAAAAGTGAAAAAATTCAATACTTTTTTTCTTCATTTTTTTTTTTTTGGTATTGGCACATTTAAAATTTTACCACGTAACACGTATAATTCACTTTATTGTATTACGTCTTTTTTTATTTATTTCGTAGTAGCTAACATATTCTGGCGTGTGTGTGTTTTTTTTTATTTAGTGCTTTAATATGCCTTATCTGTGTATATGTATGTGTGTGTGCATGTCTTTCACGTATCAAATTATTCTTGTTCTTTAAAAACTTGTCTAAGTTAGTTTATACCAGAATAAACATAGTTTTGATAAGGGTTGTGTCCACCTTATATATTTTTGCTCATTAAAAATGTATTGTATTACATGTTTTGTTTTGATGTTGTTATAAATCTTTCTTTTTCTTTTCTTTTCTTCTTATTTACTTTTGGTAGTCTTTGTATTTATTTGGTAGTTTCTTTTGATAATAAATTAAAAATTAATACTATATAAAGAATATATATATAAAAAACAATTGTTGCCCGTTTTAGTTTTGAAAAACTCGAAAAAGTTAAGATGAATTTTGGATGTTTTTCCTCTTTGTTTTGTTTTCCATAATACTAATTTGGTATAGGTAGTATATTTTGGGCGGTAGGCGTGGCACACATATGATATGCAGCATAAATTATAATGGAATTAATATGTTTAGCTTCAATGGATTTTGCTCAATGTTCCAATAGAAAAGTAGGCGTAGCCACACCAACATAAATAAATAAAAATAAAATTAATCAACTCTATGCAACTGTTTGAGCTACAATGTATGTGCTATCGAAATCGAAGTTGTGGTCGCTGCCACGCCTCTTTTTAAGGAAAAAGAAATTGTTCCATAACTATTTTTATACCCGTTACACATAGTGCAAACGGGTACATTCAGTTTATCCAAAAGTTTGTAACGCATTGAAGGAGGCATCGGAGACCCCATAAAGTATATATATTCTTGATCAGCTCGATGAAACGAATCGATCTAGCTATGTCCGTCTGTCCTTCTGTCCGTCTGTTTGTTGCTTTGCTATTCATTCGCTTAGTTTCAAAGATATTGAACTGAAATTTTAAACTTAAGCTTTTCTCGGCAACGACTAGGTTAAGTTCGAAAATGAGAGTGCCATGCCCATTTTTAGGTATAGCCCCCATACAAACTTATCGATTTTTTTCGATTTTTTTGTTTAAAAATAGTAATTATTTATGAATGTACTCACTCCCAATTGGGTAAAAACATTTCTTTTGTCAACCAGGGTCGAAATCAAGACGCCACGCTCATTTTTCGGTATAGACCCAAAACAAATCTACCGCCCATTTTCAATTTTTGTATGAAAATAAAATTATTTACGAATGTATTGGAAAACATTTCTTTGTCATCCAGGGTCGAAACCAAGACGCCATACCCATTTTTAGGTATAGCCCCCGCACAAATTTACCGCCCATTTTCGAATTTTTGTATGAAAACATTTATTTATTCTGAATGAATTCAATTAAAATTTGGTAATATCAATTCTAATGTCAACTCCATCGATATGGTAAAGATCGGGCTAATATTACAAAAAAGCCTCCATACAAATTTGATCAAATTCATCGTGAAATTTAATCTAAGCGCCCAATGAACATATAAACTGTTACGAGTTTAGTGTTACAGGTATTTTAGCTTTGGTTCCACCGAAGTAAACGTTTTTCCTTGTTTTGTATATAATTTGAAAATTGTGTTTAGGTCTTCGCTTAATTTTCTTTTTCACTCTGATAAACATTTTTGCTTCGGTTTCTATATTTTTTTTAACGATTTTGCTTATTATCGTATTTTCCCTTTTCTATATTTTTTTGAACTATTTTGTTGAGTAGCCAAATGTGTCAATCGTGTCAGAAAGTCATTCAGCAGTTTAGCTAGTTATACCTAATGACCATACTAATGTGTAATATGTTATATAGATACAATCTATATCTGTCTATCCATCTATATATAAAAGTATCTGTAAGATACACACACACACAAATACACTTATAAAAGATATTCGATAGTATTTTGACATTTGACATAGTATAAAGTTGACACTATTTTTGCGTTATTTACGTAATCAAAATTGCATTAGTCAAAAAGTTTTATGTTTTTATGTTGTCAGCTTATAAAAAAAAGATAGTTTTTAAGATATTAAGTATCTATTTTATATGGTTAGCAATTATTTTAGAACTCAGTTTAAGTGAATTCAAAGTCTACCAAAAAAAAAAAAAAAAAACCTAAAAAGAAAATTCCATTAAAAGAAATTTTGCCAATAAGAATTTTCTTATATAAAGTCAATTGGGATTATCAATACAGCAAAGGTTTTAAATATAATTTTTATATAGTTTATAAATGTCAAAAACTAAATTGAAATTATTAAGTTTTATAAAAAAAAAAAAAAGGAAGGTACTTTGAGTGCCAAATTTCATTTTATCTGACCTCAATCAGAAACTTTTTATTCCAATTCAAACTTACAAATTTCTTATTATTGCTGGCATACTTATTTAAGTTTTAAATAAATAAAAAAAATAAAAAAAAAAAAAAAATTGTGCACCACCAATAAAAGCTGTATTAAGTTTTTAACAAAACAAAAAAAAATGGGGTAGTATATATCGCAGCATTTCCAAGTTTATTTGAGTTAAAAGCTATACAAATTTTGTTTTTCTTTCATTCTTCTTTTTGTCGTTTTAGTTTGCAAAAACATTAAAAAGTGTAAAAGAGCTCAAATAAATTTGTTACAATATTAATTTTTTAACAGTTTGCCATTTAGTTATTATTCTGTTTTTTGCATTTCAATGGAAGCGCGACCTTGAATCAAATTTCAGTTTAACTTTTTTAACTTTCCACACCGAAGGCACTTGTTGAGATTCACCATGACGAATCCAGCAGCATAAAAACAATAAAAAAAAACGTTGCAAAACGGTGAGATAGTCTGTAGCCTTATCTTTCCTAGTAGTACCATTCTTTGTTATATATTAATGATTCCATGCTACATTTCCACGAAAAACTTTTCATACCAAAAACTTGGTAAACTTTTTCATGGAAATACAAAATTTTTAATGAAATTAAAAATGAAAAATTTGTTGTATTTAGCAGGAAAATGGATAAGATTAAATTTGGCAACAAACATTTTTTTTTTTTTTTTTATAAAAAATATTTGAAACAAAACTTTATATTATCCCAGATTTGAGAGTTTGATGCAAAAACATAAAACATCTGAATGTCTCGTTCGGATCTATAAAAAGCGCTAAGTACTATGATAATTGCAAATAAAAATTAAAGATCGATTAGGATAATAAGTAGGCAAAAGTTTTATTGGCTTAGGTGAGGGTAAATTCTTTTAACATACATTTTACTTGAACCGAACAGAATCGCTGTACGACACCAACAAAAACAGGTTCGTAAACCGAACCCAGGTACCAAGGCATTGCGAACCGCTACCCGAAAACTTTTTTTTTAGTGATTTGTAACGCTGTAATCCCATGGCCTCTCTGAAGCTGCGAGTGAAAGAGGAAATAATCAGACTGGCAGAGATTAGGTGGACCCCAAATCCCAAATGTTTTATCTCGAAACTTACGTGCCCAGAGTACAACACTAAACGAACAGCCCAACTCGTGCGTCATAATAGACAGACTCATTCACGATGGTTTGGGGCTCTAACGGAACACTGCCTGGTTGGCAGACATCCCGTCCGACTAGGGGTAGCATCAAATGACTTCTGTAGAAGCTGTAGTAACGTGAAAGAGGAGGAGACAGTAGAACATTTTCTCTGCCACTGCCCAGCCCTAACCGTATTTGGTTGGCCGTTTCTCGATTGTCTGGCGGAGATTGCATCAGTCAAAATTGGTGCAGTAGTCGCCTTCATACAGAAATCGAGCTAGTTCGAGTAGGAGAAAATAAATGATGGATCATATGGTGTCACAATGGGCCTATCTGACCTAGGTAATATTCGCGTCGGCTATTCGAACCTAACTTGACCCTGATTTATATACACTTATCAGACTGTTGCAGTTGTTTTTTGCGTGCTAGGTATTATGGCAACAGCGGTTGTAATCTACTGAGACTCGATACCAATTTGGGATACCGATCTTTCGGATGTCTTCCAAGAACTGGTCCTAACAACACAGAGGCGGACGTTCTCTCCGTTTTCATTCACGTCCTGATTCATAAACTTTTCTCGCCGAAGCCTCTGTATCCATCCAACACAAGTGACCAGCCCAGGACAGCCTTTTTGTATTGGATATTCCTGACTATGTGTGGTTAAGAAAATAATGTTTTTGAATTTTGTTTTTTTTTTTGATTTTGGCTGATCAAGAGGTCTAATTCTGTATATGTGCAAAATTTTTGGATCGCTGAGGTTGATTCTTGTATAATTTTTATGCAATCTTTTCATGTTTTAGACCAATTCAGCTATTCTGACTTGGAACTGAACTCCTGTGATGCATTAAATGAATACCAGATTTCGAATTCAACGACCTTAAATTCAGACATTAAAAATAGTCAAAGATTCAGCTCAGCAAAAAAAAAAATCAAAACATTTTTTTCATTCTTGTGCCAGTTTTGAAACGCTATCTAAAATTTCAAAAAATGCCACTTTTCTTTTGCCAAAGTTTAAACCAAATTTTCTGATGAGAATAAAAGGACAGACGACATAATAAATATAACATAGTAAAATGTTTCTATGTCCGCTATTTACGTGAAAACCGTCCAATCAATGACCAAAAACCGGTTACATTAAAAGTAAACAAGCAAATAAATTGAAATTCCACTAAAAAATGCCTAATGCATATTCGATTCATTTAAGAAGTCGATTTTCTAACATAAACAAAAAATAAAAACGAAAAAACAGCTGATTTCAGCTCTCCCAATATATGTTGGTTAAAGTCAAAAAAAGTGGTATTTTTTAGTATGTTTTTAAGTTAGCCCCAGCCCATTTTGGTGGCGCTGCAAACTTTTACTGCTTTAAATTTCCTTGAGTGTGGCATAAGAAGTCTGTGTGAAGTCAATTTGAGTTTTGATTTTACTGAACTAACTAAATTCATTTCTTATTTTTTTTTTTTTTTTGACTTAAAAAAACAACATCTGTGAGCCAAAAAACAAAATCCCAAGCATGGCAAAAATGTTTATTATTATTTTGTACTTATTTATGAAGAGTTAAAAGTTCTTTTTTTGTGTACATATTTATTATGTACAAAAACAAAAAAAAAACATGTACACTCGTTCTTTATGAAAATCTGTTAACAGTATTGAAGTCGTTTTAAGGTTGTCATAGTGCAACACATCGCAACAATTTAAAAGTTTCTTTTGAATGTAGTCGACATAAGTTACATTCGCAATGTTTGCTATTTGTTTGCTATTAACTTACAAAGGAGAAGACACTTCTATAAAAAAAAAAAAAAGAAAAAAAGACTGTTATAAACTTTGTTTTGCTTTATTTAAGTTTTCTTTTAGTTAATTTTAACTTCTGCAGTAGACATGCTTTCAACAACTTTAAAAGCGTAGCAAAGCTTTGGTTATTATTTAAGCTAATTTTATTATGATTATTTTTTTTTTTTTTTTTTTTTTTATTTTAGTAACTTTTTCATTTGTAACACTACAATTGTTGCTTTTGTAACTTGTTACAAAATTAATTAATTTGCTAAATAAAGCTATGGAATTTTGGTATTTTTTGTATTGTTTTCTTTTCTTTTTTCTGGGAAACATGAAAAGAAAGGAATTTAGTTAATCAAATTTGTTTTTTAGTTATTTTTTGTTTGTACATGTGCATGTGTTTGTGCAGCTGTGTGCGTCTATTACATTAATAAACAGAGCATGAAGCACTGCTGCGCCTTTAAGTAGGCAACAAAAAAAAAGAAAAAACAAACGAAAAATAAAATAACTTCCGGTTTTTATGTTTTTGATGTTTTCTTGATGAAGGATCTGTTGAATTAGCTTTTTTTTTTTATTGTACATTTACTATGACTTTTATTTATTGATAATAAAAATGTAGTTAGTGTGTATGTGTGTAAAGGGTGTTTGTTTTATTAAAGCACCTTGGCAAATCAGTTAATTCTGCATTTATATAATTTGCTAAGGTCATTTGTGTTACTATTTATACATACTAACATAATAGTGCAAAGTCATCAAATATTTGTGGGTAGCTGTTTCTTTTGCTTGCCACAAAAATAACAACCAAATCAGCAACTTTGTATATTATTTGTTTTTTTTTTTCCGTATTTTCTAATGATACAAACTGTTGCCCACGTACAAATGTATTTTATGTACATGCTTAGCTATAAGTTTACTTTTTTACTTTAGTTTAGTTTCCTGTTAATCATGTTAACAAAATATGCGTATAGAACATCTGCTAACACGTAATTAGGCAGAAGTGTATAAATAAAGTTGCTATGCGAGTGATTTTTCCTTTTTTGAATATAAAAATTTTTGCTTCAATTTAGATTTTTGCTTTTTTTTTTATGGCAAAAGCTATTAAAGTATTTTAATATTTTTGTAATAGCATAAAAAATTAAAAAAAAAAACAACTCAACTTTAGCTGTCCAGCTTTTATTTTTACAACTGTTTTTTTATCTGTCATGCTATGCGTATTTGAAAAATTAAAATTTTAAACATTAAAATCATACAAGTTGCGCTGTGTCATTCACATTTTACAGGCTGCCGCACGTGTAAAAAATTTTTGTGTTTCGAAATGTCTCTTAAAATGTTTTTCATCATCCCCAATGTCACGTGCAGCATTAAGCATTCAAATACAACAAAAAAATAAATGCAAATCCAGACAATTTCTTTTATATCTTTGACGCATTTTTGTCCACATTTATTTGACTTTTTAATGTGGTTTAGTAGTCAGTTTTGTTTGTATAAAAAAAAAATGTATTCAATGCCTTCTTAAGCTACGCAAATCTTGCATACTTATGCATGTTTGGTCAAATGTGTTGTAAAAAAAGACGTTGTGATGGTATCTCAAATTTGTTTTGATGTTTGTGACACCAAAAATGTAGATGTTATATAGACAACTGTCATGATTCAATTACTGTGCTCACAATTACTGTGATTTAAAAGAAAAAAAACTCTGTGTTTCTAAATGAATGTTTCCGTATGTGTGAAAAAATCATTGTTGCTCAATTACAGTGTGATTTTCAAATCACTGTTGCTCAATCACAGTGTGATTTTCAAATCACTGTTGCTCAATCACAGCGTGATTTTTAAATCACTTTTGCTCAATCACAGTGCGATTTTTATATCACTGTTTCACAATCACATTGTGATTTTTAAATCACTGTTGCTCAATCACAGTGTGATTTTTAAATCACTGTGACAAAATCACTTGTCAATTTTTTGCTCATTAGAAGTACACAAACAGAGAGAAAAACCAAGCGTTTTTCTCAAAACATAAATAATCTACACAATCAAAAGAATATGTTTTTCTACTCAGCCACATCTCTCGCAGTTAGGAGATTATTTTTTTTTTACGCTTAACTTTCCATTTTTTTTTTTTTTTGTGCACCATTTTGTTATTTTTCAACAAAATTGTTTAATACTAGCACCAACCAGAATGACAAGCTTACAAAACAATTGTCAAATGTCCTCAAGCGTTGAAATTACCCGGGCTAGCCACCCACCCACCTTTCCTTTGAACTGCTAACATAAAAATCGTTCAAAAAAATATTTAAAAAAATAAAAATTTAATTTAGTTCACTCTTATCTATAATTGACTAGCGGAAACCCGGCATGTGCTACTATATTATACAGTCGTTCCGGCTATTCTTTCCGCTCTATTTCGTTTCGCATCTGATGGTTCTTGCGCGATAGCTGTTCTTATTGAATATGAAAACACACTAAAAATACCAAGTTTTTTGAGTGCAGCGTTGTCAAAATATATTGAGATTTGTATGGAAATGTGTAGAAAAACACTAAAAAATAACTGTTTTTTTTTTTTTTTTTTGGTTGCAAAACAGACAAAAAATCAAGGCATTTTGTACGGGAAAATTAGAAAATCGACTTCATGAATGAACCGAAAGTGTTCTTGCATTGTCACTTTTTAAATGAAACCGGTTTGTAGTTGTAGTTAGGACAGTATTTTTTTATATCAAGAACGAATTGAATTTTTATTAAGAACGAATTGTACTTATGTCAAGAATGAATTGCACTTTAAATGAGAACGAATTATACTTATATCAAGAATCAAAAAATCAAAAATTGTGCTGATAACAAAAATGAATTGTGCCTGTATCAAGAACAAATTGAAATTATATTAAGAACGAAAAGAACGAAATTGTGCTTAGATCAAGTCAAATCGTGCTTAATTTCCAAACAATGATTTTCTCAAATATCTGTAAGCTTTGTATAACTTTGAACAGTATTTATGCTTCGTTTATAAACAAAACTAATATTGTTCTCTTATTTCATTTCAAACATTTAATAAATTTCTTTTGGTTATACGCAGTATTTGAACACATGCTGCGTATGAAAAGATTTAAGTTTTTTTTGCTATTTTATTAAAATTCTTGAATAAATAAAAAGGAAATTTTTGGGTTTCTAAAAAAAAAAAAAAAGTCTACTATTTGGCTGCTTTGAACTTTAATATATTTTATATATTTACGCAAAGTAAGGCACTATTTACACACAAAATAATTAAGTTGAGCTGCCATAAAAAACACAATAAACTGCACACATCAAATGATAACTAGATTAAACTTGAACTCGAAAAAGATAAATTAATATAAATTACATGCTTAAGAATTAATTAAATGAACACAAAAAAAAAAAAATATATAAAAAGAGAATGGCAAAAAAAATGCTAAATAATGCCAAAAGTTGACTTATCAAAAGAGACATAGTGTCAACTTTATCTGGCAGAGCGCACATAAACACTTAAATCCCCATTGTGTCCCCAATGTAAATAATCCGTAAAGCTTAAACAAAGGCCAAAACGTCCTACTAAGGCGTTGAAATGATGAAATCAAATCATTGCCATGAACCACAAAATTACAAAAAAAAATCGCATTATGATTTATTTCCTTTGGGTAAAAAGATTTTTGTAGTGAATTATTTATAAATTGTTTTTTTTTTTTTTTTTAGATATATTTTAATAATAAATAGAAGAAATTTGTTCGAATATTAAAAGACAACAGAAGACAAATGTAAGGCAATTTTTTTGGATCTTAAGTTCAGTTACATTTTAAATAGCAAACAAAAATATATTTCTTTTTTTTTAAAGACAGAAAGGAAATTAAAGAAACACAAACAGTTCAATGCCTTTTAAAGCAGCGTAGATATCGCTAATTCTAAAAAGCAGTTCATTTCATGATGTATCTGGCTTCTTTGAATCTTTTTAAGTATCTCAATATTTTTATTAGACTTTAAGATGCATGCGAAAATTATTCAAGGTCATAGACAGTCTTTTGGGATATAGCCAGTAACATATTATAATATAAAACTTCTGATACTCATGCGTATAGAGTATTAAAACTTTTAAAACCAAAATGTATTGTGTAGAGTTTTTGGTGCTTTTTAAAATATGCAAAAAAAAAAAAAAAAAATTCAAGGAAAACATGGCGTATACGCGTTGTTGTATTTTTAAAAATGCTTCCATATGCAAGAATTCACTTAAAATAAAAATTCTTTATTTTTTTTATTTTTGGTTTAATAATAAACAATGACTCGTTTGAATACTCAATATTGTTTATATTGTTTATTTGAAAAAATATTTTCAGCACGTTTTACAAAACAAAACAAACAACGCAATGCAGCAGTTACAGTTACAGATACATTTAAAGCGCAACAATAAACGACATTAGTGTGTGCTATTCGCGGTAATTAGTTAATTCTGGTATTTATTGTAAATATTTGCAAACCAAAAATTTTTTTGCACAAAATATGAAATTATTAATGTTGTTACAAATTCGGAAAATTAAATTTTATTTTAATTTTATAAAAAATTTTAATTTTTTAAATTTCAGAACATTAAAAACATTCAACATTTTTTTTAACACATGGTTTTGACATATTTTCTGTTTAATTTAATATAAGCATTTGAAATGCTTAAGGAAGCACGTGTCCGCAAATTTCAAAAAAAAAATATAAAAAAGTCAAAAAACGTTGAATTTCAGCACATGTGATTTTTTTTTTTCTTTGTAGCTTTTTTTGCATTTTTAGTCAAATTTAAAATTCTTTCTCGCATAAAAAAAAAAATTCTGACCCTGTATGAAACAGACAGAAGGAGGCTAGATAGATCCTATAAAGCATATATATTCTTGATCAGCATTGGAAGTGAAGTCGAACTAGCTATGTCTGTCCGTCTGTTCGCCTGTCCTTCTGTCAGCCATATGCAAAAGAGATTATCTCGGAGACTATAAGAGATAGGGCTACCATATTTGAATTGTAGACTCTCCTAAGCCATCAAGTGTACACTTGCAAACTGTTTTTCTCTAGACCCATTTTCAGGCGTAGCCTCTACCCTACAAGTCTACCCCAAAGTGTTGTGTTGTTGCATAAAAACGTCATTGTTTCTTATTTTAGTAAATCTAAATTTCATATAAATTATGTCTATGATAGTCCCAATGAAATATCCCAATATGGGTTGGTTCAACAGAATTTTTTGGTATAGTCCCCATATAAATTTACCCTATTTTTTAAGAATTTGTATGAAAATTGAATATAATATAAAAATTAAGTACAGCGTATCTTGCAGTCAAGCATACTCGGCTTTTACGTTTTTTCTAGTTTTTTTTTTCATTTAGTCTAACATTTTGCTGACTTCATTTGCGACAAGTAAATTACATTAACCTTTAAACGAAAATTCTAGTTGCGAATATAAAAGAGACAACTTTAATAAAAAAAAAAAGTATTTGAATAAAATGAATTAGACTAATTAAAGATTAAAACGAATAGAAGAGTTGAATTCAGTTAAATAAAATCTTCTAACACAAAGAAAATGTAAATTTCTGTAGCACGGAAGTTTTGATGCTCGTCGAGTATTTCTTGCTGTTTTTTTTTTTTTTTGTCATTCATTTTTTTAATTTTATTAATTTAAAAATTTTTGTTTTTTATTTAATTTTATTTTTTTTTTTTTTTTTTTTAAAAAGGGTAGGCAATCGGACACAGGCGTACATTTAATATGAGATTTCGGTGTCATTTCTGATAATTTCAAATTTTTCTAATGATCGCAAATATATTTTTAATTTTTAATTTAAACAATTAAAATTTATAGCACATATCACGATTTAGCTTACCAAAATTTAATTAGAGCATCAAGTTGTTGCCTAGAACAGCAATATACATACATATGTATGTATGTATGTATGTATAAATTGTTTATTTATATTTTATATTTTTTTTCGAATTTGTTTACACTATTTTCACAAATACTTAAGTTTTAGAAATTATTTCAATAAATTTTTTAAAAAATTTTGGATTTAAAAAATTTTTTTTTAAATTTATTTTTATTACATGTTCAACATTGAAATTTATTTTTATTTAAAGATTTTCTCTTTTTGTTTTATTTTAATTTTTTTTTTTTTGTTTATTTTATTTATTTTTAAATTTAAATTTTTTTTCATTTTTTAATTATTAATTTTTGTTTATTTATTTTATTTTATTTATTTATTTTTTTTTTTATATTTTAAACACTTCCGCCAAATTTTGCATAGAACTTAACACTTGCGTTGTTATCAACAAACTGAATTTGGCGTATTTTTGATATTTTCCGTTTGGCGCCAAGCGTTTATATTAATTTTCCAGTGTGAAATTCGTGTTGGAAAATTATTTGTAGCGCATGCGTTATAAAGCGACACGCAACACGTGCGTGTTTATTTGTAAACAAAAAGCAGCTGACACAAATACGATATTTCATTGATGAATTTATGAATATTTACTAATATGCAAAGGAAATATGAAATGAGTTTAAGAGTGTTTGGTGTAGGCAATAATTTAGCAGCAATTGGAGAAAATTTTCAGCATATGCCTAAAAGTATGCAACCTTATTTTTTTTTATAAAAATAAAATTCTTTCAAACAAAACATTTTTTTTTTTTTCAGTTTTTAACTTTTTTTTTTTTTTTGCGTTGCATTTTTAATATTATCAATATTAAATTTAATATATAATACGCATATTATTATTATTTTTTATTATTTCTTTGCTAATAAACAAAAAAAGAAAAATTCCTTGAAATATATTGCCTCAAGGAATAATGAATGATGTCAATCATAACATAGCCTTGAACTAAATTGAAAAAAAAAAAAAACAATCGTTGTATGCGAAAGTAAAATATGGCGTCGTAGTATATACACATACATACATACGCTCCAACACACACACACAGATGTAGCAACGCAGTTTGTCCTTCAGCATCACTCAATTGTAAATTTGTTTTGAGATGTTTGTCTATCAATCTTTGCAATAAATCTCAGTATTAGAGAGAAGGTAAAATTAATATAAGCAAAAAAAAATTTTATTATTTTTTTTCTTCTTTAATTTTTTTTTTTTTTTTTGGATATGCGTAAGAAAATACGTTATTATTATTAGTTTTACTATACATTTTTTTTGAACAAAGCACAACATGGCTTAGTAAATGCGTCCTTTAGAAACAAATTATCTCATTTTTTTCAAATTTAAAAAAACCAAATTTAGTTTCGATAAATAAAATAAAGTTTTCATACAGCTTACACAGACAGACGAACATACTAAACAACTTGACTTGATATTGATTAAAAATATATATGTTATATATACATTATGCGGTCTCTAAGTAAACCACTTGCCTGTATTAAAAAAAAAAAAAAAAAATAAAAAATAAAAATATAATATTTAAAAATTGATGAAATAAGTATGAACTGATTCGGTTCAGCCATGATACAATTTCTAGGTTGTAGCAAGCGGTCATATGGAAACATATGAGGAAGAAAGAGATGGCACATTTTCTCTATTTACTCAGTTTCGTATGTAGTTTTACAGAAAATTTTTTTTTTTCTGGTGTTGTTTCTTTTTCATTTCGACAAAATAGCATGACTGTTGTTGGAACCAAAACTGAGAGAAATAAATGCTCTTGCCTCTACCTTTAGTAATTGTATCATGGGTACAGCGCAACACAACACTGCTTATAATCAATTCTAGAGCAGCATCCTGTGCTATGGTCCATCCTGGAGTCAGTCCAATAGAATCTGAAATTTTAAACTTAGTATGAGGAGCAGCTCGAAATTTCGAAAATATAAGAAATTTTTTACTAAAAATACCAATTTTATTGTAGATTATTCTAACAATAAAATGTGGAGACACTTTAGAACACTTAACTATATTTTTTTTTAATTTTCATAATACATAAATACTATTTATAGGGTATCACATATTCGACAGCAACATATTTAAAATTTTTTTTTTTATAATCTTTCTTTTTATATACATTTTGTACCCATTTTTTACTCCAAAATATTTACTACTAATTGCAAGATACAACTAAAGAGCTGCAACAAACCATTTTTCTCTTATTTCAATAAACGCGCATTTTATTACGCTCTTATTTTATTAAACTCTCTCTTAAAAAAAAATACGCCGTCTGCATGTCTACATTCAGTTCAATTGAAAGTTGAATAGAAAGACAAAAAAATTGAATGTCAATCTGACAACGCGCGTTGTCAATATTGTTGCCATTAGTGTGTATGTGTATCTGCTTAAGTGTGTTTGTATGTGTACATCTATCTGTGTGATTGTTCAATCAGAGCAAGTTAGCTATGCTATGAAATGTCGAAACGAGTACCGAAACGATTTCTTGTTTGTTCGCGAACGCCGACAGAGACGCACGCTGTAGTTTTTTCGTGCGCTTTGCCGTTTTACAAAAAAAAAAAAAAAAAATAAAAACAAAAATTTTAAAAAGAAAAAAATATTTAAAAAAATTTTTACAAGCAAAAAAAAAAAAAATATTTTACAAATAAAAAAGTGTTTTATGAAAAAAAAATTAAATAAAAGTGAAAAAATAATTATTTTTGCACGCTAAATATAAAATTATTTTGCTGCTATTAACAAAAAACAACAACAAAAAAAAGGCATACGTCATTTATGACAATTATCTTCAAGCACGCTAAATTAACTACGCCTGAGTCAAGTAAATAGCTGAACTTTTAAATATGAAAGAGTGAAATAGCAATATTATTCTGCGTTATAAATAAATAAAATAGCAACAGCGTGCCACAATGTTATGAATGAGGTTTAGTTTGGTTTGATGATGATGATGATGATGATGATGATGATGATAATAATGCTGATGACATTCTTATTTGGCTTAGCATAAACGTCGCGCACGCTCGTTACTTTGCACTAGCTTGGCTAGCTGACGCCATTTTGTGCGTTTAATAAAAAAAAATTCATATTACGTATACGCCGCAGTGTTTGTTTGGATTTTCCTCAACTATTTTTATATTCGCTTTATAAACGTTTCGCTTAGCGTCCTGTCGGTTGTTTTGTCGCGTCGCGTCGTTCAATTGTTAAGTCATTCGGTACGGCACGTTCCGTTCGATTTTGTGTAAACGCGGAAACAAAAATACAAAACAGTATTCTTGTATTTCTTCTTTCATTGTTTTGTTATGTTTGTGTAAGAGCAACAATGTGCGTGCGTAAAATGAAAACCAATAATAAATACAACAACAATAACAAAAAAATAGAAATCAAAATAAAATTAATAAAGCTTGGCATGCTATAGTGGCTGTGTAACTGTAAAAAAAAATTTTATAAAAATAAAATTGTAAAAATAAATTTTTTTTTTTTTTGTTGTATTTAAAATGTTTATTTGGCTTAGTGCCTGGCTTTTGTACATAGCTGCAGCTTTAATGCATAAAAAAATAAAATAAGACAAAATTTAATTTAAAAAAATAAATAAAATTAATAATAAATTAATACATATCAAACTTTTAAAAACCAACTATTAATTGCATTCTTTTTGTATATATATATATATATTTAAATATTTAAATTAATAGTTTTAAAATATATCTACTTAAATTTAACAGACAAACACAAATATACACGTACACGGCTAGAGTAAACATATATGTAATATATTCTTCCAACAAAATGTAGTAAAAATAAATAAAAAATTGCAACAGTTACAAACAAGCGCACAAACACACAAAAAAAAAAATAATAATAAATCTAAAAAATAAAAAAAAAAAAAACAACACTTAAAATTCCATAGCAAAACCTAACGTTACAAACCGAGTATAACAAAAGGATAGCAAAGTACATCAAGGACATTCTATTTACAACATAAAATAAATATACATATACATACAAACCCACAATAAACACACACACACACATACACACACTTAGAGTTTCACATATATTTTTATATAATGTAAAACGTGCCATAAGTGCTACTAAAACGCTACACATGCAACTATATACACCGCTCTTTTTTGGAAAAATAAATATTATACAGCTCGTATGAACAATTTATTGTATATTAGAATTTGTATATTTAAAGAAAATATATCTTTTGAGAAAATGATTGCAAATAATTATATATTTTCTTATTACAAAAGTTTTTAGTACATTAAACGCAAATAAATCGTTTAAATACAAAGCATATATTTGAAGTGTAAAAATATCGAATTATCAAAACAATAACGACAGCAACAACAACAAACAAAATAAGCAAGTGTTAAAATTAATTAAAAATTCTAGTGTTGCAGCAACATAAATACAACAACTGCAACAGCAACAGCAACAACAAAACACAAAATGGCACGACGTAAGGGCAGCGGCAGAGGAAGTAAGTTAAGATCTGAATATAATCATATATGTTATCTATAATAATAATTAAGGCATAGCCTTTAAGCATATTGCTAAAGGTGTCCCAGAATTAACGCAAGATTTGCAATAAAGAGCTGGCAACCCTAACAAAATTAAGAACTTGACAGCTGAAAAATTTAGGTCAAGTAGAATCAAAACGTTACACGATAGAATACGATCGAAATTTGTTAGGGCTGCCAGCACTTTTATTGCAAAACTTGCATTAATTCTGGGACTTGCGTTAATCCTGGGACACCCTTTACAAGGACTTAATATGACTATTTTATGTATGCATGTAGTATATGCACAATACTTATCTGAATAATTATTTCAAATTAATTAATTTTGTGTGTTTAGTACTTTAAAATTTTTTTTTTTTTTATGCACTCATGCTAGACCTCTTGAACAGCACAAATATTTAATAGTTGACTTTCGTGTAAAGTTGCAATTCGTGAAAATTCTTTTAATACCAGAGAACCAGCAGCAGCTTAGGTAATATTTCGAGACGGGAGGGTCGGTGAGGGTCAATGCTTCTATTAAACCCAAATTTAGATAGAACTAAAACAATGTTTTTTTTTTTGAAGACAAGCAAAAACACTAACATCGGTTTACTTTATTTTTGATGATCAGTGGCTTAGTTAAAATTTGTAGAAGGGATGGCCTGGAGTCAATAGTCCCATACAACCAAAGTTTAGACACAATAATGGGATCAAATTTTAAGCTAAGGATAGAATAATAAACATTTTCTTGAAAACAAATTAGAAAACGTTGGTGTGTTTTTATGGGGGCTATATGTGTTATTGGTCCGATCATTATAATATCGGTAGTGTGCACATATGATGATATTAGAAGTGTTTTTACCCAATTTGGAGTGAATACAGTCATAAATAATAACTATTTTCACACAAAAATTAGAAAATAGGCTGAAAATTCGTATTGGGGCTATGCTCTAAAATAGGCTTGGCACCTTTGTTTGTAACATTAGATGACATTAGTCGAATTTTTATCCAATTTGGAGCGAATATATTCATATGGATGGTTTTGGATGGTATGGGGCCTTTATGCTTTAGCAAACTGATCCACATCATATCGATAGTGTTTACATAAGCTGACATAATAAGTGTTTTTACCCATTTTAGAGTTAAAAAAAACAACTATCAAGTATGACAAAAACCTAAAATTAGCCGTTAGGTTTGTTTGGTGAACATGCAAAAAAAAAAAAAAAATGGGTGGTTCGTCTTTGTTTTGAATTTCCAGTTTTGGTTTAATATCTTTCATACAGACAGACGGACATGGCTAGGTCGATTCGTCCCGTCGTATAGCTACTTTATGGGCTTTATTTTATGGGTTCTTAGGAGACACCTTTAATTTAATGCAAACTTTCCAAAAACGTGACAATACAATATTAAGATTTTTTACAATGATTATTTTAAAAGTAGGCAGCTCAATTTCCGGACAGAACGGCCAACTTAAATCGATTAAAATCGCGCAGAGCTGTTTAAAAATATATAAAGACTTTATGAGGGGAAGAGGAAGGTTAGTAACTAGTAAAAAAAAATCAAATTTGAGGCATTAAATTACAAAAAAAAAAAGATTATTATCCCTAATGAAGATTTAAAGCAAGCAACTCAAAATAAAAATAAAATATTTTATTCCAGGAAATAATTTTCAATAAAACATTTTACTGCTTGAAAATAAAAACTCAAACTGTTTTCAATTACGTTTAAAAAAAGCTTACTTCAGGGACTTCAAACCGAAGCAATAAAATCAAAAACCATTCTAAAAAAAAAAAAAAAAAAAACGAATAAAAAAGAAATATGAGAAGTTTTTTTTTTTTTTTTTTATTTCCAGGAAGAAATAGCAAAAACATTAAGCGAAAAAGCAAGATTAAGTTGATTAGAAAGTAAAGAACTTTGAGACAGAAACGCAAAGGAGCGAAAGGCAAAGGCGCACATTTAAAAGCAAAGTTTACAAAGCTAAAAAAGAAAAACGACAAAAAAGAAAAGATACATTATTTCTTAGCGCAAAAGGAAATGTGCAGTAACTGAAGAAAAACACACAAGGAAAACCAGAAGTCAAAAGTCATTTTTCATGATAAAAAAAAAAAAAAAGGAAAAACTAAACCGCATAGCTTTGTGGGTGTGGTGCTGCCTACATGCTGCATGCAAAAAGAAAAACGTTTTTTATTTTAAAAAGAAGAGAAACAAATAAACAAGCAAACAAACAGATAATAGCTTAAAAGAAAAAGCATCTAAATAAATATATAAAAGCAAGTTTAGTCTTACAAAAAAAAAAAAAAAACCAATGCTAAATCAAAGACAAAAAGAAAAGAAAAAGATACAAATTCAAGTACAAGCAGCAACTGTAAAGCTTTAAAATGTGCAAATCAACGAAGCGCGCACTTGTTACTCGTAAACTGACAGAGCACCTCAACTCAGCTCAGCTCAACTCAACTCAAAGCACAAAGCGCACCCTCATTCTCATGCCTCATGCCTACCTTATAAACTAGACATGGCAAAATGTATCTGTATGTAGCTAACTTTTATACATTCAGACACATTCTTTCTATTCATTTTCTTAACATTTGCTACAAACAGACGGACGGACATACACATACAAATAACGCTCACAATGTTGCATTTGTATTTGTATAAGAGCGACAATGAATGACTGAGCGTCTGTCTGATTGACTGACTGACAAAACGTATAGCATACGGACTGAATATTACACAGAGACGCACACTGTTGCTGTCGTTGTTGTTGAAAATGTTGGGGATTCCCTTACGTAATCCCCAAGCGCATACACAAATGCAAAAGTAAATAAACGTAAATACGTACATACGACGTACACTTATTTAGAAATACATAGTGTGTGTGCTACTTGCTCTTAAACAAGAAAAACGTAATAAAAACAAAAAACATAAAAACAAAAAAAGCAACAAAAAAAAATGTAATGGCCTGAAAATCAAGCTCGTAAAGCGTCATGAACATTTTGTATTATTTCTCTCGTTCCTTTCTCTCTGTGTCTTTCTCTTTCGCACACTCTTAATACTACATTTAAGTTTTTTTTCTCATTTTCATGTCGTCGTAGCCTGCTGCCGCCCACACAAACTTGTCTAAAACAGCAGCTACACATACATACAGATACATTTTATAGATACATTTTAAGAGAGAGATAAAGCGGTGTCAAGGGGTTTTTTTTTATATTGTATTGGCAACATGCTACATACACACAGCGCAACGACGTCACTTGCCACAATATGCGGTATGGTACGGTTGAGTAAAATAGTGAACGTGTATCTAAAAAAAAAAAAAAAAGAAAAACAAAAATGTATCTTTTACAGAGTGTGCCTGCTTTTATAGCATTTTATATGTAGTATGTATCTGTACGCTTTGAGTGGGTTTGTGTAGCTATACGAGTATTCAATGCTTATACTTTTTACTTAGTTTTGAACTTATTAAAAACCAGGCAAAGTACAACAACAATAAAAACAACGACAATGGCACGTACTGAGTTACTTTGTAGCGCGCCTTTGCAAAATAATTTTACTATTACTTCGCCTAGACATGCTTGTTTTCTGCTGCTATTTATTCAAAGTAATACGTTAAGCTGAAAGTAGGTATGCCAGCGTTTGAGTATAAAGCGTAATTTTTCAAAGTATAACTTTGGCTAACATATGTGTGTGTATCTACTTAGTTGTGCATAGCTTTAGTTAGTTTAGAAAACCGTTAGGCACATATAAAGAGTGTAATTTTGCTTTAATATTTTAAAATCAGTAACCTAATTCTAAATTCTAGCTTAAAACATAACTCTTAATACTTAATCAAAGCTCTTACATCAAAATTCTGAATGACTCCAATTACGACAAGGAGAGTTGTGGATCGTTATTTTTTCCTAATAGGTTTTTCGATATTTTTTTTTTTTTTTGTAAAGATAACTTTAATCGATTTATCGGCGCAATCTTGCTTACATAAATTTGACAACTTAGCTTGTGGTGAATTTAAAAGAACTTCACCACGATAGGAGCGAATAGTACAAGAAATTTTAAGCTTCGGTTGCTTTATACCCGTATTATCAATTTGTCGAAAATTTTGTAACGCATTAATGGAGGCATAGGAGAACCCATAAAGTATATATATTATATTATGAACAGCTCGACGAGACGAAAAATCAGTAGCCATGTCCGTCTGTCCGTCTGTTGCAATGCGTTTTTCTCGGCAAGTTTTAGAGATATTGACATGAAATTTGAGACTTGAGTTTTTTTTTTTTTTTTTTTTGATCCTAGGCACTTTGTATGTCAGAACCAAGGTGCCACGCCCATTTTTGGATATAGCCCCCATACAAACTTACCATTTTTTTCGATTTTTTATACGAAAATAGTTATTGTTTACGAAAGTATTTACAACAAATTAGGTAAAAGCACTTCTAATGGCATCCAATATCAAAAGCAATGTGCCACGCCCATTTTTTTCATATGGCCCCCATACAAACCTAGCGTACATTTTTCAGATTTTGTAAGAAAATAGTTCTTATTTATGGATATATTCACTGCAGTTTCGGTAAAACCATTTCTACTGCTATCCTATAAATATGCTTGCGATATCTCAATGATCGGGCCACTATAACATATAGACCCCATACAGACTCGCCTTCGATTTTTTTATTTTTTCAAGAAATTGATTAAAGTTTTGTGTGGCAGGTATTTGAGCTTCGGTGCTACCGAAGTTAACGTTTTATCTTGTTTTTAAATTACTCTTGTAGCAAAAAATGTGACATCTCTAAGGTGAAATTGTATTTTATACACCAGAACATGCTTGCTCAACAAAATTTGTTAGCAAATTAGAAAAAGACAATGGCCTAATACTTGACATAGCTGTTCCATAGAGGAACAATATGTGTGGTGACTAATAATACACCACTAATTTTATTTTAATCATACCAACAAATATGCTCCATTATAACTGAATTCATTTTATTTTATTATTTTTATTATTATCTTCACTGATTCATGCAGTTTATGTATTTTCTGTAAACAGATACTCTATGCTAAACTCGGTCTATTCGCTACTTTTCCCCAATTTGCAAGTGTTTTTAGTATTAAATTAATAAAGTTAAAATGAAAAACAACATTTTTGTAAGCGCACCCAGCGACTTCCTTTAAGAAATAACTTGCTTTCATAGTTCTTCCCTTACCATACCTCGCCTTTGAGTTGCTTATACATGCCACATTGCGCACAAAAGTTGCTTTGCTGTGTAGCACGGTTCAACTCATTTTACGAGAGGGTTTTTTTTTTGTGTAGATACATTTGCAACATAGGCAAGCAAGGAAATAAAACAAATACAAAATGCGCAGGTGAACTTCTATTTGAAGCTTATTCCTTACTTCCTTCGTTCGTTCGTTGTTTGAGATGTTGTGGCTGACTGACGAAACGCGGGTGAATTGTTTTGTTATTGCAAAAAGTTAGAATAATTTATTTTGCTTAAGCAAAACTCAAACCGCAATAACAGCAACAACAACAACAACAACGCTACCTACTTTCCTTTGCATGCTTATAAAAAAATGTATCTTATACGTTTGCTTTTGCATAGCACTTCTCCTAATAGCGTCATCCAGTACGTGTGTATCCAAGCACTTTGCAATTTATTATTGTATATGCCCAGTTTTTATTCTTCTATTGCAATATTTGCTTTCTTTTATGCATTTTTTTCTAATTCGTTTTGGTGTTACAATTTTCGTTTATTTTTCTGACGTAAATATTTGTTTGGGGAGATTTTTCTAGCAAGTATTTTGATCGTAAATTTTGAATACACTACAAATTTTTTGGTTTTGAAAAGGTATTACCTTTTGCTTCTTTCTAACTGCAAATTAACAAGCCGAAGCGTTTTATTTTCCAAAACTTTGCTGCACTTAGTTTTTAAAATTCAGTTTTTTTTTTTTTTTGCTGTTTGGGCAACTTCTATGCTACTTGAACCGGTTCTTTTTAAAGTTTACAATGCAAATTGAGGTCATTTGGGTGTTGCAAATATTTTTTTTTTTTTATCTAAAGAGAGTCTGGCTTTAATAGAAAAAAAAACATTTCAAAATTTTGATTTTTTTAAACCTTAAGTTTGGCATATTGCACAAAATCACTTAAATTTCTTAATATTTAATGGAATAGCCACGCCCAATTTGATGAAGGTAAAACAGGGAAACAAAAACAAAAAAAACTCAACTAAAAAAGGTCATGGCAGTCAGAGGAGTTCGAAATAAAATACGCATAGCTCAGAACAAAAATAAATTTAGTCTCATACCTGTGAACGAGAATAAAAACAAGCAAGTAAATATGTAAATAAAGTTATATGTGGGTGCGTTGCGAAGGGGCAAATAAACAGAAAGAACGTGCAAAAAAATAATAAAATTGTGGAGCAGAAAATATATGATATGTACTTGCAACATGAAAATTGCCAGCAAACTAAACAAAACTATATACACACAGTTACACACATACATACAAACAAACAAAATAAAAAAGGGCTTCCCCAAATGATAAAATTTTATTTGCATTTTGTCTTTGAAAAAAAAAAAACAAAAACAAAAACAAAATTGAAAACGCAAAATAAAACGTGTAACTCTAAAGCAACAACAAGGAAACACATGACGTATACGTCACCAAAGACAACAAAAACAAAACGCAAAAGCAAAGAAAAACAAAAACAACATTTCATGAGCATAACCGCATACCACCCTCAAACGGTAAAGTAAACGAATACAAAGCCGCACAGTAACAACAACAAAAACAAAAGTAATAAAAAATAAAACGGAGCGCAGCATGGCATGGCACAAACAAGGCACAGTAATTTTGTTGTTGTTTCTGTTGCTGCTGCTGCATTAAAATGCTGGGAAACCCCTCTTAGTTGTATAGAGAGCGCCTCTTACTAGCAGCAGAGCACCGCAACGCACCGCACCGTACCACTTACTACTTTACTTGTTCGTATATATTATTTTCTTTTTTTTTTTGTTTTTTGGGGACCAGGCCGAGCGACAACGACCGTGAAAGGCCATTTGCCTTCGTTGCAAAAACACAAATACAGCGACATATATATACATACACACACACACACATACATTTAGTACATATGTATATATACAATAAGACTGTCTAAATGTGTGTATGCGTGTGCAAGGATAACCTAATACAATATTTGCCGCAGGACGTGTATAGCATCTACATAAATTTATATGTAGTATAAAGGGTTACTCAATTGAAAGTCATTTTGAAAGTTTGTAATGCATTAATGCAGACATTTTTGATCCTATAAAGTATATACATATATATACTGGATCTGCAAGACGAAACTGTCTGTTTTGAGGTGACACAGAGCTAAAACTTAAGATTTTCTTGGTCCTAGGTATCTACAAAAGAGATTTGAGAACTGTTGTTAAGGTAGTCAATGATTACATATACATGGCATATACAGTATAATCCGGACCGACGATTTTACGTCATTATATCCGGACGTCTCACTAACCGAAGGGTGCAGTTCCATACAAGCCATCGAATTTTGCAACAGGTCAGTCGGATGCTACTGTATATCTTTTCAATTTGCAATTAGATTCAGGAATTTTTTCCATATTTATTATCTATACATATAACAATTGGTACACCCATTATTTATAGATAATATTGCGACCAAAGAGCTTGTGAGTAGCATTTAGATATTTTTCTCATATAAAATATTTTCAAGTATCTACAAGTATGTTAAGCAAATGACTTTATAAGTGAGTCTATATGTATATGAATATGTGTGAAATTCAAAAGTACACACAAATACACATGAGTTAACACTTTACACACTTTGTGTGTAACCTTTGCTCTACAAAGTATCAAATAATATATTAAATTTCTCTCTATTTTTTGCCAAAGTTTTTATTTAAATTTAAAAAAAAATTGTAGGTATATTATAGGTATTCCTAGTACCCAGAGCGCTTTTTTTGACAAACAGTATTTGTGTATTGCACTGTGAATACTTATGTAAATTATAAAAAAATCAATTTATACGATAACTTCATAGGAAACAAGTTCAAATAATAAATTCACTCGAAAAGCGGTCAAGGGTTTAATTTTTCATTGCAAATGAACAAAAGCAAGCATATTCAAGGATGTATGCAATGCTACAGCATAGCTTTTTTTATAAATTGAAAATTATTGGAATAAACTATTCAAATATTTTCACATTAATAACAAATTTCTTTGCAATTGCCAAAAATAATAATTCCAGTAAAATAATAAAATAATTCAGTTTGCATATTTTTTATTATTAATATTAAATAAAATTAACTGAAATTGCTAAAATAAGCTCCAAATAGAACATAATTAAATATTATGTTTCGAATGAAGCTCGAATTGATGCTATATGCAGCTATTTTAGATAGAATAGCTGCAATTTAAATATAATAATTGTTTAAATCAACTTCAATTAATTTGTGTAAAAAAACAAACTACTACGGCTGCTATTTGTAACACAGGAAATCTTTTTTACTCAATGCGTTGATAAGCAAATTTTTTTTCTAGATTTCTATATGAGCTTTTGTTTCATTTGCCAACTATGCAGTCAAGCTGTGATAACCTATTCAACGTTGGGGTTCAATACTGATTGCGGTCAAAAAAGCAAATAAAAATAAACAACAAAATAAAAAAATAAATAATAAAAGCTAAAAATAAAACATAGAAAATATTTTTTTTTTTTTTTGAAATGCTTGATATTTATTTTAGTTTTGAATTTAATTTGTTTACAAATCAGTGCTGGGCACATGTGACGTTGCTACAGAATGTGATTGAATGTGAATACTCAGCACTTAAACAAATAAAAGCATATTTACTAAGAATTTTTCTTTACAGATTTTAGAAAAAAACAAGAAAAATTGTTAACTTCGGTAGCACCGAAGCTTAAATACCCGCCACATGAAACTTTAATTAGTTTATGTACTATCACCAGTGTCGTACATTATATATCGCAAAGGGGTTGGGTGGGGACAACTCATGTTGGGCCTCAAATAAGACGCATATATGTAAAATTTTAAGCTTAAAAATCATATATAACAATCGTTTTCTTGAAAAAATAAAAAAAAATGTAAGGTATGTTTGTACGTGGTCTGTAAGTTATAGCGGCCCGATCCTTGTCATAACGGTAGCATATTTAAAGGATAAGAATAGAACTGATTTTACTTAGATTGGAGTGAATATATTCATAAATAAGAAATATTTTTATATAAAAATTCAAAATGGGCGCTTGGTTTGTATGGTGGCTATACTTTAAAATGGGCGTGACATCTTGTTTTTGATATTGAATGACTTTAGTAGTGTTTTTACCCAATTTGTAGTAAATACATTCTTTAAATGATTACAATTTTCATATAAAAAATCGAAAAACAGTGTTGAGTTTGTATGAAGGCTATAACTAACTTGTAGGTCAATATCTCTAAAACTTTCCGAAAAAAAAAATTGCAACAGACGGACGATGACAACAGACAACGGACATGGCCAAATCGATTCGTCTCGTCGAGCTAATCAAAAAAATTATATATACTTCATGGGGTCTCCGATGCCCCTTTTAATGCGTTAAAAACTTTACGACACGTTCACGATGTGTGAAGGGTTTAAAAAAAAAAGTTGTCACTACATTGAGTCGAGTCATTAAAAAACATATCTACAATATACAGGATTTTATAACCAAAAAAAAAAAACTGATCAGTACAATAAGTACACAGTGAATACAACTGAATATATGCTGTGAGCACTATACGCACTCATTTCATATTCGTTCATATTCAAAACTATTCGATTAAAGTACATACTATACTATTCGATATATGTACACAGTGAATACAACTGAATATATACTGTGCACACTATGCACACTCATTTCTTATTACACGTATTTTCGTTCATATTCGAAACTATTCGATTATAGTGGGTTGAAAAGTAATATGAAATATTTCAAAATTCAAATTTATGGCGTCACTAAATCGAAACGCTTATAAAAATATACAAAGAGCACAAATAATATCTATTAGCATTAAATTATACTGGTTTTTAATAAATAAAAATAAAAATAAAAAAGAAAAAAGGTTACGCAGTCACGTATAAACAAAACCACAAAACAAAAACAAATAATAACAAGAATAGCAACAATGAATGGCAGGCAGGCAGGCAGGCCTGAACTCCAAAACAAACAAGAGCAACAAAACAAAACAAAAAAAAATATATAAAAGCATCACGTCATACCGGTTTCAACTTAATTCAACTCGATTTGACCATTATGAACAACATTATTATCATCATTATCATCATCAACGTCGACGTCGACGACGACTAAGTCAACTTTAACCAAAAACTGAGGGCAGTTAAGCGAAAAACTTTAACTGAAATAAAAATATAAATATATGCACACATAGGCACACACACACACACTGACACACATATTAATAATAATATTTTTGTATTTGTGTGCAAACTGTTGACTAACCAAATTTTGCACAGTAACGAAACTAGACTTGCTGGTTATTATGCTACTATCTCACTCGTTCGCTCGCTCTTTCTCTCTCTTTCACACACACACACACACTGTTGAGCATCTAAAATATAAAACTTAAATATTCTTATACCACAAATAAAAATCAAGTAAACTGCTGCAGACGACAATAAACGAGATACTTTTTTTTTTTATTTGTAAATGTATCTGTGTGTATCCGTGTGTATCTGTCACTTGTTACACACAGCAAATATAATAATAAAATGACAGCATTTTTTAACTGAACCGCAACTAAAATTTTAAGAATAAAAAATTTACGTGTAAGCGCAAAAACACATGGTGTATCTATAAGATACACAACCGCACCTTGCTATAATTAAGACAACTAAAACTTTTTGCGCAACTAGAGAATACAAATTTTTTTTTTTTTTTTTTTGCTTATATAAAAGTTATACATCAATTTGTAGCGTTTATATAAAATGATTCATGATACGTTATTTTTTTTAAGATTTTTAATTTCATATTTAAACACTTTTTTTTTTAATTTTAAGATTAAAAACACTTGTGGTATCTTATCGCGAGATATACTTAAATAGTTTGCTATTTTTTTTTTTTTTTATTATTTAAAAAAATTCTCAAGAAACTGATTCAGCAGAAACTTTAAAGCTTTAAATGCTTTTCAATTGATTTAGTATTTACATTTCTTAGATACATTTTTTTTTTAGTACATTTTTTTTTTTGCATTTTAATTGAAATTGTAAACGTAAACGAATGAAATTTCAATTAGAATTTTATTAAGTTAACTGAAACGTGCATGAATTTAGATACACATGAGTGTATGCATGTGAGTATGTGAGTGTGTGAATTGCATTTGTCATACAATTTTTTTTTTGTGTATGATTCAGAAAAAATTGTTTTGATGCAACAGTTTAGTCATAAAACTTTGATTTAGACTTACTCGTTTTATAAAATTGAAGAAAAAAATAAAAGAAATCATTTTCAACACAAGAAACTGCTAACTTGTTTTAGATACATGAGTCATTTATGTGAAATTGGCACTAAATGTAGAAAATGGAATGGTATGGAATGGTGTGGAATGGAATGCTATGGAATGGTATGGTATATGGTATCACGTTGCCAATACTCAAGCAAGAAAGTATGCATTTGATTAAAAATTAAACAATAAGTACACAGTAAATACAACTGAATGTTTGCTGTGTACTATAAGCACTCATTTAACTTTGTGCATATTCATTGCTTTTGAAATTACTTTTTCCGTTTCTTTAGCTTCTTTGCTTCAAAGCATTTCATTTAAAGTCTCAGACAAAACATTTGTCAATTTAATTTATAAGCAACTTAAACAGTTGCAAAATGTATCTGTTCTCGTCTGTTTGTCTCATATCAAAGGCATATAAAATTTAATACGATTAACTTGCAAACTGTTTGAAGTATTTCTTTTTCATTTGAATCATTCATAAATACATACAAGGCTCTCTTCTCATATTGCCATTGCAACTAAAAGTATCTGCTTATGGCCAAAGTCATAGAATATCACAATTTGCAATCACTTACAATTTGTTGTTTTTTTTTTTTTTACTTTAAGCATTTTGCCTGCGTCCTTGCTGCAGCATAAGATTTATTTTTTTTTTTTCACATAAATTATAAAGCAAAAGGCAGTCTACAGAATGTTGCCAAAGTTACAGGCGCGCTGCGCTGTTTGCTCGCTTTAGCAATTTCCTGCAAATATTTCTTGACACCGCATCTATCTACAAGATATGTATCTACCATACAATGACGACGAAGACGACAACGACGCAGCCACATTCTGTAGACAGTTTCATTTATTTTTTTTCGAGCAAAAGATACAAACATACACAAAAGCAAATATATATATAAATACTTTTATATGTACAGAGACGTCGTAGATAATTTGCTACAGATTCGCCTTTAAGAAAAAAAAATAAATAAATAAAAAGATGCTTTAAAAGCGCAAAATGTATCTGTTGCTTCATTGCATACTATGGCAACAGCTGCCAAAATGAAAAGCCAAAATATCTACAGAGAAAATGATAAAATAAAATAACAATAAAAAAAACAACAACAAAATAAATATAAGCTAAAGGTTCTCTCACTTTGCTATACGCTTTGATGTTTGTTTGAGTGTTTTTTGTGTATCTTTTTGTGTGTGATTGTATCTGACAGATATTCGCACATGTCTTTTGCGCCTTTTTCATACATTTTTTTGTTTTGTTTTTATTTTCATTTTCTTGCACTTGTAATATTTTTATTTGGAATTTGCCAAACCCCCGCCTCACAGCACTGTCTTCGCTCTTTGTCATTTCCTTTTTATAACTTTCTCACTGTCTGATTTGCTTTGCTGCCATTTGACATTGCTTTTTGTACAATATAAAGGGTGCTTCAATCTAATGAAATGTATTCTCGTTTTTGCTTTTACTGCTTGAATGCTTTTAAGATTTATTATTATTATTATTGAAACACCCTTTTGCATGCAATATGCTTTTATTGTACTCCTGCTCCGCATCAGAAATGTGCTCAAGCACGAAGCAAACATTTTGCTGTGGCGCCAAACTGTCGTCGTCGTCGTCGTCGTTGTCGTCGTTGTTGTTCTCAATATGTGTACGTGTCGCCCGAATTACAGTTTACTTGCTTCGAGCTTTGTTTAACGTGACTTCCTAGAATGTATCTTTTATACTGCGAACAGTGTTCATATATTCCAAGAACATTTTTGATTAAATTTTATTCAAATGAAAATTTTGTATGAAATATTTAATTGAAAATAAGTTTTAACATTTTATAGAAATTTAATACTTCAAAATTTTCTTATTACAAAATTTTATTGCAAAAATATTTATAAAATTTCCTGAGTACATTTCCGGAGAATAGTTTTAATTAAAAAATAAGTGTTTAAGCAGAATAAGTAAACCACAAAAAGAATAAAACGTAAAACAAAAGCAAAATAAATCCAAGAAACTATTAAACGAAAAATCAAAATTTAATCAAAAACGGTTCCAGAAAACAATGTGCGCAGCTTTTAACAAAAATGTAAAAAAAAAAAAAAAAAACAATAAATAAAGTCAAAAAAGAAAAACCAAAGCAACACTTAAATTTTTGTTTGTTTTTGTTTTAACAGGGAATTCCCTCTCATTTTTTTTTACACATACACTCAACAGCAAAGAGCACTTAAGAGAGAGTTAAAAGCAACAAAATATGAAAATTGAAACAAAGTTGAATGGAAATCTCACAACGATTGAAAGTGTCTTAATATGAGCGTAAAAACAAAAACAACAACAAAAAAAGTAGCAGAAGCTAGCCGAGCGCAATTTGCGAGTAACGCGTCGCGTCGCCAAATAAATTGTTTTTTAGTTATTTTGCTGCACTTTTTTTTTTTGCGTATGAGCAATTTTTAATTGAAAGGAAATTAATCATAAAAGTGAATAACTTTTTTTGTTTTAATTTAGTTTTTTTTTTTTTTTGCTATTTTAGCATTTTTGTTTTTATTTTTTTATCAAAGCGCAAATCGCAACTGGTTGGCAAATTTTACGCGTAATAAAAAATTTTAAGTCGTTTGCAAGATTAGCAAGAATTTATATTTAAAAAAAAAAAAATTTTAAAATATATTTTTCTTTAGCTTTATATTTAACCTTATCAAAATTTACATATACATTAATACATTTTTTAGTCTTTTAGATAGTTTCAATTTCCCTGAAAATCGCTGCATTCAATTGAAGCTTGTTTTAATAAAAATATTTTTCCATGAAATATTTTACCAAAAAATATTTTGCAATTTCAAATTTTTTCATGGCCATTTATGGTGAATTTTAAAATTCCCAGGAAGACACAGGAAGATTTAAATAGTTTCAAAGAGTTTTTGCTTAAATATTTTGCGTCTTTTACAAAATTCCTGAAAATAAAATTTTATTTTCAATAATCTAAAAAAAATATGTAAAGCAATTGCAACTGGAACTTCATTATTTCAAAGTAACTCGTTTGATATTTTTTATTTTTAACTTCATAAATGTATAAATGCATTTTGTAGACAGTAGGCGACAATTTGACGCCCAGCTGATTCAGAGAATTTCAATTATTTGGAGCAAATCGTGCGCAAGTGGGCCAACAAATGTGCATTTTTATTTGTATTTATTATTATTTTTTTTTTTTCGTTTGCAAGTCTTTGTTGTAATTTTTATTAAATAAAAAAAAATTAAAAAAAAAAATATAAACACATACATACATACACATACAGATATCTATATGAATATTTCTATCTATAGCTTAAGCAAATATTCACAAACAGCTGCAGAGTTATTCTATTTTGTAATATTTTTTGCATATTGCTCTGAGCTACACATTTATTTTTTTATCTGTTCACATTCCATTAAATAATATATTTTTAAAGTATTTGTTGTGTTTGCAATTTATGTTGATTTTTTAATGACTCAATTGGTATTTTACATACGAAGTAAGGCTTTGGATATCGTTTTGGACATTTATTTGGTTATCAAAAAATTTTTCGCTACAATTCAGCCATTCTGAAATTATCGATACTCTAAAAATTATCGATACTCTAAAATTATCGATATTCCATAACTATAGGTATTCATAAACTAACGATACATTAAAAATATCGATACTTCATAACTATTGAGGTGAAGGTGCATGAATACGATTTTTAGGAATTTAAGTAGATCGCTAGGTATTTTATTAAAGCCCATGTATAAGGATCCATCAACTTCTGTTTAAAAATTAGTGAAACTCAAATTTCGCAAAAATTAGATTATATCCTTCAGTTCAAGTAAGTTTCTAACAGCGTTGACCTGCCAAACATTGACTCTTGCCGCATGAAATTTTGTTTTTAATTTTTATTGGGCTGTGTTATCAATGCTTTTAAATTATTCATGAACATCGATTCATAACTTTTCGATACTGCAAAACTATCGATACTTTGAAACGCCAATACTCTAAAATAATCGATAATCTTATATTATCGTTAGTCTAAAGTTATCGATACTCTAAAATATCAAATCTGATCGATTAATATCGTTTTACAAACTAAAAGAACGACTTCGATTGTCGTTTATTTGGTTATCAACAGCTTTCACGATACATTTCAGTCATTCCGATTTATTTTTATTTGACGTCAAAAAGTTTTCATTTTTTCATCGGAATTGAATGCAGAATTCATTACATTTTTTTTCCTTTTGTGTCATAAAAAACAGCTCATTGCTAACGATGACGAAGTATGTCTTTAAATACATTGCAACATAAATATTGTGTATACGTATAAATGCGGCTTCCCCCAAATCAAAGAGCAACGCGCAATATATATGTACAATCCGTATCGTATGTTGTTTTCTCAGTGAATTCATTCAAATAATTCGCAGAAAATTAAAACTGGTTTAATGTGCTTTTTCGTCGTCTTATATTTTTTTTTTTTTTTTGTCTAAAAAAACCTGTTTCAAAGTTCTGGCGTTCGATCGAATTGAAAGTGCAGACAAAAAAAAACTTCATGCAAAATGATGCTGCTGCTGTAGTTTGCAAAGTGTATCCAATTCAATCCAGCATTATTCTTCGTTTTCGCTTTATTTTTGATGACCACATTTCCGCTGTTTGATGCTGTTTTGCTGCGATTGCTCATCATTGAACTACCTGTTTTACTGTCGTGTCTGTCTGTCTGTCTTTTCGTCTATCTGATATTTTTCGTGTTACCAAAGCATCCTAAAAATAAAGTAAAAAAGCATAATACACAAAGACGCCAAGAAAAACGCATTCAGATGCATAAAGCCAAGCAACTGAGTATCCCAGCCTGGCTGCCTGCCTTCCTGGCAACATCGTTGCTGCTGCTGCCATGGAAACGTTTGTACCAAAGCACTCAATCAGCAGGTGGTAGCGTTGATTTTTTTTTTTTTCCTGAAACAAAAAACTAAAGGATGCGCTTTAGCAACATTACTTCCCCAACTCTTTCGCTTAATGTTGCATGCCACTTGAGAAAGGTTAACTTTAAAAAGTTACGAAAAATTTAATTTGAAAATTGTTTATAATTATTTTGCTAAACAAGTCAAGATTGTCTGAAATTTTTTTTTAAGTTTGTTGTCAAGAATTTAATAATAAAAAAAAAAAATTTTTAAGATTTATTATTAATTAAAAATACTTTAAGCGTAACCCGTGCACTACTCAAATAACGCGAATTTTTACTGCATGCGGCGCACACTTTTAACTTTTGTGCAGCCTGTTCACAGTTTCTCCCTCTTTCTCTGTCTCTGTCTCTGCTACACTCTTACGCTTTCTTTCTCTTGGTCAGGCTTTTAAAATTATTCTTATTATTATTTTTTTTTTTTTTTTTGCAAGTCTTTAAACCGAAAGCGGAAACTTTTCAACGCGTTTCTGAGAATGCTGCTTGCCTGTTCTTTGCTTTAATTTGCATGAAACATTTCTTTGATTTCTTTACTTGTTTACATGCATTCATCTTCTTCTTCTATTTTTTTTTTTATTCTTTAAAGGAAAAATGACGAAGAACACTTTCGTTGTTGTTGATAAATTGTTTTATTAATTTAATTTTATTTATTATTATGCAATAATTGATTATATAAATAAGCTGACGCAATAAATTTGAGTGAGTCAAAGATTGTTTTAAGTGAAAAAAAAAAAAAAAAATTGCTGTAGTTTTTAAAACGTCTTCAAAGCAACAATTTTATGAAAATAAACAAAACAGAAGCGTTGTTTAAAAAGTAAGGAGAGATTAGATAATTGGTTTAAGCATTAAAAATATTTTGATAATTTTGGTACTTCAAAATTATCGATAGTCAATGACAATTCAAACTTAACAATAATTTTATATTAATCAATTATACTTAATGTTTATCGATATTTTAAGATACTCCAAAATCGATACTCCAAAATTTATCGATGCCTTACAAAAATTATCCTACAAATCGTATGCTTGTTACTCTTTCATCTAAAAGTATTGAAGCTTTATTTTTGATAAGATGAGTTAGTTGCTTTGAATAAATAAATATTCTAAAATTACAAAACGGTAAAACAATCAATTGAAACTTCAAAATTAATCGATACTTTAAAATTATCGATACTCTGAAATTATCGATACTACAAAATTAAGTATCGGTACTTCAAAATAATCGATACTCTAAGATTAATTAGTTGCTTTTAATAAATAAATATTCTAAAATTAACAATACTAGAAAACAATTAATCGAAACTCCAAAAGATATTAATACTATGAAATTATCGATGCTTTGAAATTTTTGATACTATAAGTTTATTGAAACTCTAAAATTATCGATACTCTGTAATTAGTGATACACTATAAATTTATTAATACTCAAAAACTATCGATACTCTGAAATTTTTGATACTATAAGTTTAATGATACTCCAAAAATAATGATACTCCAATATTATCGATACTCCAAAAATATCGATACTCTAAAATTACTACAAAATAAGCATCTCTGAAAATTATTATAATAAAATTTAAACACATTTCATTTTTCTTCTCAAATCATCAAAACAATTCTCATTTCACTGTTTGCATTTCTTTTGTCTATAAAATTTTTGCCAATTTTCACAGCAGACAAAAATGTTTAAATTCAAAATAGAAAATCTTTTTTTTTTTTTTTTTTTTTTTTTATACCCGTCACACACAGTGTGGAGGGTATTATCATTTTGTCAGAAAGTTTGTAACGCATTAAAGGAGACATCTTAGACCCTATAAAGTATATATATTCTTGATCAGCACGACGAGACGAGTCGATCTAGCCATGTCCGTCTGTCTGTCCGTCCGTCCGTCCGTCTGTCTGTATGTATGCGATTCATTCGCTTAGTATAAAAGATATTGACCTGAAACTCGGAACTTAAGCTTTTCTCAGTCCTAAGCAGTTCAAGTGTTAAAATCAAAGTGCCACGCCCATTTTAAGGGGTAGCCCCCATATAAACTTACCGTTTTTTTCGGATTTTTGTATGAAAATAGCAATTATTTATGAATGTTGTCACTCCAAGTTGGGTACAAATACTTCTTATGTCATCTAATGTTAAATCCAAACTGCCACGCCCATTTTTAGCTATAGCCCCCATACAAACTTACCGCCCATTTTCAAATTTTAAATGAAAATAGCTATTATTTATGAATGTAGTCACTCCAAGTTGGGTACAAATACTTCTAATGTCATCCAATGTCAAATCCAAGCTGCCACGCCCATTTTTAGCAATAGCCCCCATACAAATTTAACGCCCGTTTTCGAATTTTTGTATAAAAATAGGTATTATTTATGAGACTATTCACTCAAATTTATGTAAAAACACTTCTAATGACATCCAATAACAAAACCAAGGTGCCACGCCTATTTTTAGCTATAGTCCCCATACAAACTTATCGATTATTTTCGAACAAATGTATGAAAAGGTAATTATTTTCCAATATATCTTTATAAAAGTATATAAGCCACTGATGATCACACTAAACTATTCAAAGATTCGTGTGACGGGTATTTAAGCTTCGGTTCCACCGAAGTTAACGTTTTTCTTGTTTGTTACTCAAACTTTATTTTTAGTGGCAATTTTGTTTCAACTTGGAATTTCGCCACAAATAGAAGAAAACAAAGAAAAGAAATTCTATTTAAAATGGAAATAAACATTTCTTTTTTTTTTTTTTGTATTTTATTTTTATAAAACATTTTAGTGTTTTTAATGTGAAAATTAGCGCAACAAAACAAAATGCTAAAATCTAAAAATAAACTAAAGAAAATAGACGCGCAAATATTTAAAATAATTTTTTTTTTTTTTTTGGTACATTTTGGAAAGTTGTGCAAAAAAAAATTATTTTTTTGAAGACAAATGCTATGCGCTGTCTGTCTGCTTTTTCGTAGCTGAACAATTAATTTGACGTCATCGAGTGAAATGTCAATGTTATTGCGTGGGCTTTAGTTAGTGAAAATTAAAAAAAAAAAATAAATAATTAAGAACAAAAACATTGTTTATAATAATAAAAACATTCCATGAATAATAATTTTTCTTTTTTTTTTAAATTATAATTGAAGTATTTTTATCTTACAGAGAATACCAATAAATTAATTATTTCGAATGACTTTTAAGCTATTTTTTTTAAATATTATTTATAAATAAAGCCATGCAAATATTTATTAATAAACTTTGTTTTTCCTTTTTTTTTTTTACAGAATCAACAGTAAATTCACGAAAGTCTGCATTGGAAAATGCACGCGAAAAATTACGCGGTAAGAACATTTTTAAATGAATTCTCTATAAAATGATTTATACTTAACGTTTTGAAGTACTTGAAAATTAATGGAACTGTTAAGAAAAATATGTATATGTATATTAGGGTGGTACAAAAAAGTGTTTAGGTTTTCACCGCCTAGGATTGTTCTATATCGAATATAAGAAGACCCGTATTTTTTTTTTTTAAATCAGATATTATTTAATGGTGCCACCAAGCTCAATGAAGTTTCCCATGCATTTTAGATGGGTAAAAATTAAATAATAAATGATTAGATGTTATTCTATGCACATTTATGAAGAGAAACATACTTAGCCGGTTTAAAAATATTTTTTTTCCAGAAAAAATGTTATTTTCTAATGAATAATATATGGAAAACTTCAGGTGCTAGGCGGCTCTATTAAATATTATCTAAATAAAAAATATGCAACTTTTTATTTTCGATATAGAACAATCCTAGGCGGTGGGAGCACACAAATTTTGTTAAAAAAATTTTGTTAAAAAATTTTCTTCATACATTTGTGGACCACCCTAATGTATATTGTAGCTGCGTGTAAAACACTCTAAAACTTTCTACGAATTTATTATTTAATTGAAACACTTCAAAAACGTTATTATTAACTGGAAAATGATAAGATTTTAATAATGCTGATAATAAATATTCTATAAAATATTTATATTAAAAAAAATTTAAGAACTATGGCAACAGAAAGTATTAAAGGAATGAAATTCGTTCGAAATACTGAAATAATTCACAATTAGTTGAAACATATTTTAAAAATTAAATAAAATATACACCGTAAATGTTGTTAAAACTAATTGTGAATTATAAACATTATTTTATTGAATTTAAGAAAAGATTTGAAAGCAACCAAAGCAATTAATTTTAATTAATTCGTAGAACTACTACATTTTTGAAGTGTAAAAACATGCCACCATGGAATAATTGACATACACTGTCATTTAAATAAGCTTCTGAGTTAATAAATTAATAGGCGTGTGTGTTATAATTATGTTGAATATTTATTGATATAAAAATAAATTCATGCATAGCATTCTTATCTTTGCTGTACACTATATATAAATCTATAGATACTTTTCTATATGTACGCGATAAGCGAAATGGCGTGATTCATTGCACAGTACACATAACAAAGCGTATATGTATGTATGTAAAATTTTCGATAGAGAAATGTTGTAATAATTTGAACTTCTTGTATGAATTTTTAGATTATATATATAGCAGAGTTCAATAGTCTGTCATGCCATAATCTTATCAAATAGAAATTTGGTATTTCAGTTTTCAAAAAAAAAAAACAAATTTTGCAAAATTTTAAATCACTTTCATTATCAATAAACATTTGATAAGCAGTACAATATATATGACGTGAGCAAATCTTTTATGTGCGGCACGAGCTGAAAAACTAATTTGGAGATATAGTGCCAAAATGAGTTAGCAAAAAGAAAATAACAAAAAAAAAAAAGAGACTTAAGTAGCAAGTGAAAAATCAATTAATTATGCATTTGCATACAAAGGATATTTTAAAGCTAATCCTTTCAACGTTCTCAATAAATGCCCGGCGCCCTGTCTGAACTGCAACAAATTGCAAATCTTTTCTTTTCATTGCTAAACTCATTTAGTACGGCTTGGTATTTCCCGTGAAACTGTGAATTGAGCAGGTAGTTTTTTTTTTTTTTTTTTTTTTTTTTTTTGCTTAAGCGCCTACCCGAATTTTATTACACTTTGTATGACCTTAAAATACTTTTGTATCTTTGTATCTTTACGCATGCAAGTCAAGTGGATTTTTTTATTGTTGTTGTTTGTTTAAATGAAAATGCAATGCTTAATTAATGTGTTTTTCTTTGCTTCTATTTTCGTTCGTTTTGCATTGATTGTTTTATCGGTTTTACCCGAGAAATTTTTAGCTCGTTTTTAATGATGCTACACAGCGGCTGACATTAAGTCTGCGACTAAAGTGCTGCATGAAATAATGATTTTGCAATACATAAAAAGCAAATAATTTCTGCATAAAATTAAATTAAATAATATTTAATTGTTTTTTTTTTTTTTTAAATGTCTTCACAATAAATTTAAATATATTTCGCGTTTGTTGAAACAATTAAAAAATAAACAGCTGCTTTATATAAAAAAAATAAAAACAAAAATAAAATAAATTTTAAATCGTTACAATTATGTGGACCACTTGCCGCCATAGCCACTGACAGCAACTACGTCAATAACAGCAACAACAACAACAACAAAAGGAACAGCAACGTTTAAGAAAAAACGAGACAAAACTATGAGACCGACAATCAACAGCAACAACAACAAAAACGAAAATAAATTCAATGAATTCAACGCTGCAGCGATTCATCGATATACAAGCTACATACAAAACATACATATGTAAGTGTATATGTACATACATATACACATACATACATATGTACATATGTACATACATACATAACACATGCCATGTTCAACATATTTCAACTGGCGACAGAAGTCTGCGATCACAATGATATTTTTGTTTATTTTTTATATTTATAATTTTATTTTGTTGTTGTTGTTGTTTTAGTCTCTCATTGGGACCGCCGTTCTGTTCTGTTCTCGTCGTTGCCGCCGCCGTCGTCGCAGCTTCTTCTTCGCTTAATATAAACTGATTTAATAGACGCTTGAAAAGGCAACAACAAAAATTACGTATAAAAAAAAAAAAAAAAAAAAAAATGAACAGATCGAGCGACGTTGCTCTGCGAAGACCAAGTGGCAAAGCTAGAAATAAATAAAAAAAAAATATATAAAAAAAAAAAAGATACAGATTCAATTATTGGCAAGAATAAAAGTAAGCGGCATTGTACAGAAATAACTTACAGTCAGGCTTCAATTTTCTTTAAATAAATTCTTATAATTCTCAAACAGTTTAAGCATAACAATAGAGGCATTAGAGATGGAGAACTGTCCATAGCGCGGACTATCAATAGTTCTCCACCTCTAACAGGAATTTCGGCGGTGTTAGAAGGCCGCAACTGATTTCTGTATACATTAAAAACTTCATTTTTCATATCCCTTTTTCGGAGTCTCAACTGAAGCTATAAATATTGTTGTGCTTAAACTGTTTGAGAATTATAAGATTACAAGAATTTATTTAAAAAGTAAATTGCGAAATTTTAGTGATTTCGTAAATGAGAGTTTACTGGCTCTTTACAGCAGCATAAAGAATAGTACTAGTGCATATACTAGTTCTTGGTAGACAGTAAACGGTACTTGTTGAGAAGAAAAGTGTACGAAGAAAGTTAAAAGAGCCCATCATATAAAATAAATCTCTTTCGCCTGACTGATTGACTTATTTTAGGCAAACGGCCTACAGGGACAACAGCTAAAGATAGGAAGCTGAAATTTTTACTGTACATGTATATCATTGAGTAGAGAAGCACTAAGGCGGAATTTTTGAGAATTTTGACCGGGGCCTAATGGGGGCTTATACCATATCTTTGCAATGAATAGACGTAGAGATTTGAAACTGGATACATTTGAAAGATGATAAGGCGTGTTCAAGGAATTTCGGGAATTTGAACCAGACCCATAGGTTAATCCAAAATAGATCTTTTGAAGAATTTTTTTTTTTTTTTTTTTTTTTTTTGATTTCAGGTAAGCACTAAGTCAGGTTTTGGAAATTTGTGTCTAAAGGGTCCTTCAAAAAATAAAAGTCATATCTTTGCATTTGAAAGATGGTTAAAACATACTTTAGGCGTGTTTAAGGGATCGGACTCAAAATAGATTCTTTGTACTCGACAAACAGTAGCAAAAGAAAAAAAAAATTAGATTATAAAAAATTTACCTACAAACGTGCACACATTATTTTTAATATATAGACAAATTGCTATTGCTGGCGATTCCCAATCAGCGACAACAACAAATACAACAATAACAACAACAAAAAATGTTAATAATCAAGGCAAGCGCAACCGCAGCAAAATAGTCGCCAAAGTTATTTACACAAGCCATGGACAGACAAACAGACAGACGGACATTATCGAATCGAATGTACAATAAGCATGAACTCATGCTAACAGCAGATACACACATACACACACACACACACACACACCTAAAGATACTTAAATAGCATATTGAGCTCTATAGATATAGAATAAAAATATAAAATCTATTCGACTAGCAAACACTGAAAGGCAAATATACAGTAAAGTCGAGTCGAGTCGAGTCAGCGTCGAGCAAATAGTGATCGAATCGATGAATAGATGAGCGAATAGACAGACAGACAGACATTTGGACAGACGGACATGCTAACTGACGCGCGGCCGGCAATATGAAAAATATGCGTTCATTTGTTCGTTTACTTTTTCGATCGCAGATACGAAACAATCTAATGGCGTAGTTACTCACTCAGCTAGATTTTTTTTTTTTTTTTTTTGGATTGTGTATCTATTATGCACAACTATAAAATAAATAATATAAACATTTTGCCAGATTGCATCTGTGAGTGATCGCAGTCAATAACGCAAGAATTGAAACGAAATGAATCGAATCGAATTGTTAAATTACAAATTATCTAAATATATTTAGCAAGGTTTGATTTGTGAGTTTTATATATGTTTCTTTTTTTAATAAAGCAAAATTGTTTTAGATACTTTTCATTTGCATATCAGAAAATTCTAAACATTACGTTGCTATTTTATTTATAGTTACGCATACACACACACTGATGTAACTGTGCAAATATTAACTGAAATTGACACTGTTTTTTGCACAAATAATTACACACACACTCATAACTTAACTCATGCAGCTACAGATACATTCAATAAAGCAATTTAAATACATAAAAAAAAAAAAATTTAAATGGCAAAGTAAGCAAATAAATTGTTAAATTATTCTGAAATATTTATAATCGATATAAGCATAACATAGTTAGTTTGTATAAATACAATAGTTAAAGATACAAATGTATCTATGCTTAAAAATATTGATAGATTATAATATTTTATGCATGTTTATTAAATTGTTGTTCTAATTATGTAACAATAGGTTCGTATGCACTATTTTTAAATTTTTAAAAGCTTTTTTTAATGCAATTTTCAAAACTACCAAAGGTTTTGCACTCGCATTACTAATTAGATACAACACAGTAGATACAAATGCAAAAAAAAAAATCGAGTGCAGCGGTTGTTTGATAACTAGAATAAGTATTTTCTTTTTAATAGAATTTTTTTTTAGAGACTTACAAGCAAAATGACATTTTCTGCAAAGCTTTTGTTTTTGCATTAATTTAATTTTTTGTATTATTCTTGAGTTTTATTCAATTAGCTTTGATTATGTGTGTGCGTCAGATATGTGTACAATACTGTATGTATGTACATATGTATATAGAATGTATATACATAAATAAATTGTTACAGTTATATAATGGGTGTTTTAACTGAACAACTTGTATCTTAAGCATAAAGGTGTAAGTCCATCAGCTATGTAAACCATATCGTTTTGTCTGTCCATAAGTCCGTCTCGAGAGAAACCTAGTATACCATATAGATGAGTCTTTTTTTTTTTTTTTTTTTTTGCAAAAACTCATTTTTACTTATTCTAGAGATGTCAAATTTGTCATAGAAAATTCCAATGAACATCCCTACTAAATATCAGATAAATATATATATAAACTAATTATTTTTGAAGCTATTTATTTGATACGTTTTTTTTTTTTAAGATTTACGGCCTCCATTAGGCTCCGTGTTAAAATTTTTCACCTGAAATCTAAAAAAAAAATATAACAAAAATACATTTTGGTTACACCAATGGACCCCAGCTCCAAATTTGCTGGACCGATTTTTGATTTCAAAATTAACTAACCATCATCACTTCTCCCTGCAACTTCTCCTGCAATTTTATGACAATCGGTCGAGCCGTTCTCGAGTTATGGAGTGGCAATCAAAATGTACACTTCTTTTTGTATATATAAATAAGAATAATTGTTAAGACAACATATTTTTTTAGCTTTGATTTGGTTAAGATCGGAACACTATAACATATAGCCCTCATCTAACGTCTATTTTCGTCTATTTACAATCCAATATGACCATTATAGATTGTATAAGAATCGGATAAAGCCCCTCATTCAAACTCATCTCTCACTTTCTCACTTTTTTTTTCAAGAAAATTAGTGTAATATCTCTAATTATAGTGCATATATTATATATGGGCTATATTGATCCATTGACCACCACACACTGCATTTTAGAAAATACTAGCTACATTGCCGTTGATCAAATCAAAAATTTTTCCAAAGGAAAAAGTTTGCTATAGAACCGAAGTTAAAATTTTTCCATCTTATTTGTTTTTTTGCACAATTAAAACACCCTCGATTTCACTAAATGTGTTTTTATAGGTTCGTAACTTTGTTCGTATACACCGAATCAAAACTCAACGAACCTCAATTAAAGTAGTTAACTCTATTGATTACTTTTAATATCGAACTTCGACTTTCAAGACACAAAAAGTCATGACTTGCCAGCACCTTTCAATGTCTCTCTTTTTTTTTTTTTTTTTTTGTTTCTTGCTGTCTGTCAATAAGTCTGCGCCAAAGCGCAAAGACAAAAATATATTTAAAAAAAAAAAAAAACAAAACAAAAAAAAAAAAGACAAGACAATAACAAAAACCAAAAAAAAAAAAAAAGGGAAAGAAAAACAATATAAACCTGTTTCATGCAACAAAACATGTGGGAGCATTGCAGTTAACAAGCATAAGAATATAAGTGCAAGACAAAGAGAGAAAGAGAGAGGTAGAGAGCGAGCTAGTGCAACGATAAAAGAGATCGAAGAACAATAAACTTGGAGCCGACAATGTTGATGGCGACGACAACGACAACGACGAAGACGACCGATCGACGCCAGTAAGCGTCGCGCCAGACATGATCATGTTTACTTCATACACACACACACATACATACATACATACGAGTTGAAAAAAACAAACTTCATGCAACATATATAGTATATATTCCCCAACTCGCCCCCTCCCTTCACTACACAATGCCAATTTAGTGCTACATGTCTACACATCTGTCTCTACCAATGTCCGTCTGTCTGTCGGTCGGTCTGTCTGTCTGTCTGTCACTTTGGTTTTTTGTCGTCACTTTGGCGGCGGCATTTCAGCGCTTCTGATTCTTTGCAGTCACTCACGCCACACTGCAGCAGTCTTTGGCACCGCCACTCTTTACCTCTTGCTTCTCGAATGTTTTGCTTTGCCACCTATGCAACGCCTGTTTTATGTTGCATTTAATGGTTTTATTTGCTCATAAGTACATGCACATATACATATGTACCTACATATATATTTGTTTGTATATATATGTATATAGACATTATATGTATATATCGATTACCCAATGCATGAATGAGTTGAGTCGTATGGTTCATTTGGCCATATTTCTGTCTGTGGTTGCAGCACGAGCGAAGGTAATAGAAAATAACAACAACAACAACATCAATAAAAACGACGACGACAAAAGCATTTACAATGAAGGCGTTCATCGTGTTCATGCATTTTTTTTTTTTTTTGCTGTTATTGCACTTCGACTCATTTACTCATTTAGTTTTGCATACAGTAGCGGTTGCATTTGATTGTGATTGTTTTTATTGTTAATCTACGTATACATATATGTATACTGTACTATACATACCCTACATTTTAAAATTTACAGAATTATAAAAAAAAAAATTTAATTCCCAAAGACTTGCAAAAATTCACTCTAACCGATGGATCCAAAGTATACAGTTTGCTTGCAGGCTTCAATATTGCATATGTGTATGCATTTAAATCTCAAGTGAAGCGTATTATTACTTCGTTAATAAATTCGTTAAATATTTCTGGCATTTGATTTGTATCTACATACTTACGTACTTTGTATCTTTGCATGAATGTATCTATAAGCTTGCGTGTTAATTGCAGCAAAACAACAACATTCGATATTCGAGCAATCCAAATGCTTTTGACTATACCACAGCTTGCCTAGGCTTACCTTACTCTATTTCGTTACGAATTTGAACTCAATGTGAATACTAGTTGGCTAGTCTGTTGGCGCAATTGTCTACAGTTTGTGGCATGTTTATTTTTAAATCAATCGATTCACAAAAAGACATTTTATTGCTGTAATCAATCGTCGCGTGTAAGTGCGAGTGTCGATTTATACAACTGGTATGTCTGTCTGTCTGTCTGTCTGTATGTCTGTTTGTTAGTATGTTTATCTATTTAATATATTACAGTAAGTTCAAAAAGTATTTGTATAAAACTAAAAAAAAAAAAAGTATTACAAATTCTGATGAAATTCTATGTTAGGACAATCGAAATCACCAAAATTTCGTAGGTGTCGTAATCTGAAATCCGAATTCTTATATGCCACTAAATTTTTATAACTAGTATTTTTTTTTTATAGAATTTCAACACATACCTGAATATTTAATTAAAAAAAAAAAAAAATGATATTATACTTTTCAAGAACCCAAATAACTAATATTGTAATTCTTGGAACGCAGTTGTCGCAGTAATTTTGTAATGTGATTGTAAATAGTTTTTCTCCTCTGGAAGCCAAATAAATTTTTCGACCTTTTATTTTACTTCAGGAATCTAAAATTAGCTCAAAAAAGACTATCCAATTATTTTGTTTTCCATTATTTTAAAATAAAATGAATTCTAAAATTAAATTAATCTAAAAACACATTTTCGGAAGAGTTCATTTAAATTTAATATTTTTCTAACAGAATGTATACTAAAAATATTCATATAATTGCTTTGGATTTCTTCATAAACATTTTGTTTTTCGTCTACAATCAATATTACACCAACTTCTGGCATATGATAATGATGATCCATGGTAAAAAAAAAAGCGTCACTCATGTTGTTATTTGTGTCGATTAGATTATTCACCTCTATTTTTTTTATATTTTTTTTTTTTTTTTTTTTTTTATAAAATCATCAGCGTCATCATAATCTTTAACGGCGTCGTTGAGTTTCGACTAATCAACACACACGTTATCGTTCATATAAAATAAATATAAACATTTACATTTGTATGTATATAAATATGTTATATATAGACCTACTCATACATATGTACATATGTATGGCATGTATTTCGCTAAGTACTTCAATATTATATTACGAGTATTCAATAAATGTATAAGTTAAGTACTATCCTTATCGGTTTGCTAGCTTCCGTTGAATATTTTGATTTACAATTTCGTTTAGCATGGAGCAGACTTATCGTTTGACTATTTTAATTCTATACCATTTGTCGTTTATCATGGTAATTCCCCAATTAGTGTACTTACTTTTGATAAGATTGCAATCAAAATTAAGAAAGAAAAAAAATCAATTATAGATAATATGGGGTCATTCAAGTCTAACCTCAAAAAAATATTAAAATTCTACGAAGATGATCGCAACGCAATACCCAACTAGTTGCCCAACAAATGGCGCTTATGGCACAATTACTAGAAATACTAGATTACTTACAATACTAAACATTTTTTTTTTTTTTTTTGCACAAATAAAACAATAAACAAAAAGAAATAAAAAGATAAAAATAATTAAACAAAAAAACGTTAACTAGAAACCAAGCGTGAAATACCCGAAACAGAATTTTTTTTTATCATCTTATATACATTTAAAATATAATTCAAAATTTTTTATTAATTCGAAAAAAGAAAATATCGTACGAGACAAGACCAATTGAACGCATGATAATTGAATGCGGGGTGTACTTGGAGGCTTCCCTACAAATAATCACTCAAGTATTTATCTATGTTTGTGTTTGAATAAATGTGTATCTGTGAATATAATATTGCGTTTTTTTTTTTTTTTTTCGCGGAACTAGTAGTCTTGAGTAAGGCATCTGTTTGAAAAGAGTGTTCTAAGGCAGAGAACAGCGTAAAAAGCAAACAATCCAATGGAACGTATTTACATGCATATACAAATTGTGTTGATGGCAACGCATAAAGCGAAAATAAGTAAGTGAATGAGCAATAATCGAGTCAAAGCTTATGTCAGAACGCAACAACGCAGTTAGATAGTATTAGGCACAGGCGAGTATATATGGGGGGTACACACGAACTATAGACGAAAAGATGTAAGAACAGTACGCATATATTAGAAAAAAAAAAACAAAACAATAAAATCGGGCACAAATGTAGTGTATAAAGCTAAGAGATTAAAAACGAAACTAAAAGATTATATGTCAATTTAATTAAAAGCGAAATTTTTAAAAACTTTCTACACTTAATGTTATTTTGAAAAAGAAAAAAGCGTATTGGAGTAAGATTTGCCAAATTTTTAAAAAGCCGAATTTGAGCAAATTTAAATCCATGAATTTATAAACAGTTCCTAAATGAATAATCTGGTGACAGTTTGAAGCTCAGATGGTTGTCTGTTATTATCATGTTGATCCGAGCATCGGGAAACCAAAGTCGGAAAAGCTTTAAATAGTATACAGATAAATCAAAGAATATGTTTTTCTTTTCGTTATATCAAAATAATTATGCCGATTAGTGTATTAAAATAAAATGATCTGTCAAATAAAACTATATGACAAGTTGCAAAACTATATAATTTGTGTTGGGTATAAAATAAACTATAGCTACAATACAAACAACAAAAACAACAACATTTTAAGAACACGAATACACACACTCGCACACACATACCCATACAAAACTTGTCTGCAATGACGACTTGACGACGCCAAAGCACTTGCCGCAATCGTTGTTGTTCTTGGTATTGGGGCGAGTTAATGACGTTATAAGGCCCAGCTTAAGAAATGTGCATAATATTAAATATATAATGAAATAATGCATACGTTGACTAGGCCAACTGCTATATTAAGTTTTATATCATAAGAAATATATGTATGTATATTTAATTTTTTATTTTTGCGCCCCAAATTTTTCGTTTGCCTCTAAACGTTTTGCTACTGTTTACCAAATGAGCAATGAAACTATATTGAATGAAGTGAAATATAAACGCGCGACGGACAAATGGACAGACGTATGATGACAAACACAACACACACGAATGCCAAAGGCAAAGCTAGCAACAACAACAACAACAAAAAAATAAAAACGACAACAAGAAGAAATGTTGTTGTCTGGTTTCTTGTACACTTCAAGTCCCTTGCTTGCCAATCAATACAATATGACCGATCTGATCCAAACAACAACATTGCCGTTGCCTTCTTTTCTTGCCTGTCTGCTTGTCTTCTGCTGCCTGCCTGTTGCCTCCACCGCTGCTGCGCTGCTTTTATATGTTTTGATAGCTAGGCGCAATTGACGTCGTCGCAGAGCACAGTCGAAGATCGTACGTTGGTCCGTTAAGTTGTGCGAACGACTCGTTATCGTTTGTATCTGTATACGTGTGTGTGTGTGTGCGAGAGTGTCTGAATAGAACGAAAGTGCAGACGTATAGAAACTTGTGTGGCGATTATAAATTTATTGAAATAAAATCAAGAAATATACAAACAATTAATTATGCAAAGCATAAGCAACTGGTTATTAATTAATTAAATTAAATATGTGTATTGAAATTATAAAACAAACAAAAAAAAAATTTTTGCTATGAAAATTGCGGACTAAGCGAAACAAAATCGAAGCAACGAAAAGAATAATACAAAAACAAAAAAAAGAAGAAGCAGCAGCATTCATTCTCAGATTGTGCTTTACACTTGTTGTTGTCAGTCAGTCACTCAGTCAATTTGCCGCTTCACCTGTCGCTCTATTTCTCTCTGACATGCGAATTTTTAGTTTGTTGGTTTTTTTTTTTACTAAAAACGCATAAAAAACAAGCAATACAACAATAAAATATTGCGGTATGTGGCGTATTGTTATGTATTTGTGTGTGTGTATGTGTTTTCCTTGCAAAAAAAGCGAAATTACAAAATCAACGTCATAAAGTGCTAAAAATAAATACGACATAACAACAACGAGAAGCATACAAAAAGGTGAATAAATATATAAAAAAAAGAGAAAAAGCTATTTAAAATTAAATCAAATAAAAAGCAAACGAAACGAAATAAAAATGCAAAAACAAAATTTTTCTTAGTGTTGCCAATTTGCAAGTGCTTTTATATAAATGTGTGTGTTGTGTGTGTGTTGGTTTTGTATACTGATTAAGTAATTTATATAATTTGTATAATATTTTTTACTTATAATACGCTTGCATATGTGCATCTCTTTCGTTATCTCTTGAATTCCAAGAAAATCTGTGGAAATTCTAAATAAATAAAAATTACAAATACACACACCCACATAGCAACAACAACAATAATACAAAAAAAGAAAAATCAAACAACAAAAACATTATTACAATTGATCGCTACAGGCTAAAGTGATACATTCGTTCGTTTATATGTTCGGGGCAACCCCGAAGTCGAAGTCAGCGCATGCAGTGCAGCCGCAGCAGCAGCAGCAAAAGCAAAAGCAGAAACAACCAAAAAGATACTTGAGATTACAACAAAAGTCAATTGAGTGCGGGTGAGTAAACGTATGTATAAATGAGCTAGGCAAAATTAAAGACAAGAGTGAGAAAGCAACGAACACATGCTGTGCACACAGGTTTTGTTGTTGCTGTTTTTTTTTTTTTTTTTTTTTTTTTTTTTTTGTTATTGTCACTAGACAGAGTTCATTTCGTTAAAATTCGTATCGAATTCAGTTCACAGACAAATAACAAAAAAAAAAAAAAAAATAGCTTAAATTGACATGCATATAACTACAGTGAAATCTCATAAAAAAGGTACAAGCAAGTATTATGATTTATTTTGTTGTCTATAAGTCGAGTAAAATATTCAGATACACGAGTAGTGTGCACACAATATTCTTTAAGCCAGGGTCAGATTTAGAACGATCTCTTGTAGTTGCGATTAACATTCAACAGTTTCGCCCATCTGGAACCACTGATAAGATGCCCAGTACTGCTTTTAAGCTTTGCTACATTTTGTGTTGTCTCCGGCTATCATCTGTTTAAGCCTAGAAGTCCATTTTAAGAAAAACATATCTCAAGTACTCTGATTTCCATCTATTTATAACCCATATTCCGGAATAAGATTTCCAATGTACTTTTTTTTTTTTTTCAAATTATTGCCACTAAAACTTCTCACACATTATGGCAACATGCTGTGACGTTCTTATAATTATTTTTGTCGCTTATACCTGCTAACGTAACGCTAAATTAGAACGGCGCCAGGATACCTGCAACAACAACAACATCAACAAGAATGTCGGCGGTAACGACAAAGACAATAAAAACAAAAAAAAAAAATACTAAAAGAACAACGTCTTGTTGCGAGCAAAAAATATATATGACTATATATATGCTCGATGAGATTGTCCACGTACATATAAACACACAATATGTGTATCTTAGTTTGCTGTATGAACGGGGTTGTTAGAACCAGAGCTCAAACAAAAGAAGAACATGGTATTAGCGACGTCATCAACGTCAAAAGATACAACAACAAGGTGAAAATCCACTTAAAACAAAAAAATTTTAAGCAGAGACATAAACATAAAAACAGCAAAAAAGAACAAAACTACAAAGGGCCACTTGAGTGCGCAGTACACACCAAAAAAAAAAAGAAAAAAGAAAAGTATCTTTGTATCGCACACCATGATTCTACACTCTATTAGTTCTGCGTGAAAAATATTTCAAGTGTTATAAAAACAATTAACATGCAAGTAAGGTCGTCGTCTTCGTCGTCGTCGTCGTTGTTGTCAGTCGGCGGTAAAGTATGCTGCACGCATTTATTGGGAAATACTTGTAGCACGTTTGTACTGTTGCAGCATTCATGTATCTAGATATAATATAGTATGTATCTTTACTATACATATAGACATAATATGTTATAAGTATGCTAAAATTTTTGGAGATTCTTTTACATAAAAATATTTTTTCTTGTTGCTCACTTTATGTTGTTTTTTTTTTTTTTTTGTGAATTGTCATACGCTACGCTTTTGAGATACTTTTCGATTTCGTTTACATGTGCTGTCTGTGCGCGTCATATGCTATTTTGTATTATTCATTGTAGACAATGTTGAATATTTGTGCCCCAGGCGCACTGACCTTGACATCTGTATAGCTTACGTATTTTCGTGCTTCTTCTTGAGACGCTTATCAGTACTTTATGCGAATTAGAAATATTTCGTCATTTTTTTTTTAAATATATGCGAATATCTTAGCTTCTACAGCTGCTGCAAGCCTAATGAATAGTTCAATATTTTAAAAAAAAAAAAAAAAAAAAAAAAAACTTTGGACTTGATTACGAAAAGTCGACAGTCAAAGATTGCAGATACACCTGCCAAATTTTCTATTTTTAAGAAACAAAACAAAACGAAAAGAAACTTAAATCTAAATAATAAATAATGGGCATGCCAAATGACATGGCACGTTGGCAGTGTACAAAAATAGATTTGAAATACTTTTAAAATATAAAAATTTCGGCGCTAACGAAATTAACTCAAATAGCTAAAGAAATACTACAGCAAAAATAAATTCGAAAGAAAAAAAATCACATATTTTAAATAAAACATTTGAATGTCGTCTTACGTAGTTGCTGACATAAAAAAAAAATAAAAAATAAAAAAAATAAAAGAATTTTTTCGAGCAAAAAATAAAAAAAAAAAAAAAAAAAAAAAAAAAAAAACAAAAACAAAATAAACAAGATTCAAATAAATTAAAATAAATTTTAAGCAAACAAAAATGAAAACAAAAAACCAAATGTTATATTTATTAGATTTATTTGTAAACAAAATTTTTGCTTAAGCAATTATTTAACAATTTGGTGCCGTCTTTATAGATATTTTTGTAGATACAGATACTTACAAACATGCAGATACAAATACTTGAATAAAGTCAAAGACAAAAACATTTTAAAAAGTCAGTGCACCTATTGAAACATAAAAACAACTAAAAGATATTTTTTGTTTTTCAAGATACTTTTAATTAAATGCCAAAGTAATGAACAATTTATAAGAAGATATTTTTTTTGTGTAGGCTTTTAAATTATGAAATGTTTAAACGCATATAAAATATTTTTAGCTTTGTACTTTAAATCGCAATTTGTGTGAAACTAGAAAAATATTTCACTATTTTTTTTTTTTTTTTTTTTTTTTTTGAAAAAATTTTCATTGTTAATAAATTTCGAAAGAAAATCTGTTTTTGTTTAGCTACAAAATTTTCTAGAAAATTAAAATTATACAGAAAACGTCACAAACAAGCAAAAAAAAGAAATTCTTAAAATATAAAATAAACTGAGACAATATTTCAAATGAAATTTGCAAAATAAGCAAAAAGCTTTGACAAATATACACAAAAAATTAAGATACATAATTTATACAATTTAAATTGAGTCAAAAAAATTAATAAATTTAAAAAAAAATTCGATTTAAATTGTTTTTGCATAACTTAAACACCCACTTGCTGCGCCAAAACTTGTATCTTAAGGAAATCCCAACATTATTCTTTGCTGTGCGTCGTTTTGGTCTATAAACAAGCAATAAATAATTTTTGAATATACAATATCCGCTATTTGATTATAGTATAGATACATTTTTAATAGTTTTTATAGATATATTCCCACGAAAACTTTTACTTACGTCAATTTCTACTTTTCTGTGCTAGCAGCAAATCTTAACGGAAATTAATGAAATATTTCATTTAAGTTTTCTTTCTCTTTTTTTGTCGTTGGAAAATTTTTTCTTAGTCAGCAGCAGCAGCAGCACGTAGTATAGAATTTTGTTTATTTTCAATGTCAGGTCGTGAAAAATTTTCGCGTTGGCCTTTAACTGTGTAAACTATAGACATGAGTTTTTCAATAATGTATTTCACTACAATATATATTTTCTTTAAGGTGAAATTTCACAATTGAAAAAAAATTTAAATAATACTTTTTAATTTAATTTAAAGATAAACAGTTTATATAAAATCGCTAATTGCTCTTATTGCTACATAAACTTTATTTTAAATATGAAAAAATGCAGAACGTTTGCTCGAAAGCATCCAAAAGTATGCAATGAAAATTAAAAGTTTAAATAAATGTAGAACATATTTTGAACTGGAGATATTCTTAATCTTACTGATTATAAATTCAAATTTTCAATAGTTTTCATATTGCAATGCTAAAAGACTTTGCTTGGTGAACCTTTAGACTAATATTAATCAATACAATAATGTAAAATCGAAGTAGTTATGAATAACACGAATGTAATTCTACAAAAATTATACGATATTTTAAAACAATTTTATATAGTATATATATTTAGATACAAATATTTATATCTATTAAATAATTAAATAACTAACCACAGAAAAACCACATGCATTATAAATGTTAAACCCCAACTTTTATAAATGTGATTAAAAATGTGGAATACGTTTATATATTTTTACACAGCAATTTATTCTTTGACCTTTTACACTTTTCATTACCCCTACTTCTCTACTTTTTACTCTTGTATTCCGTTGCCCTTTTGCTATTTTACATATTTACCCTTATAGCAATTTACTCTTTGATCATTTCACAACCTCACCTTTATACACATTGCACGGTTTGCACTTTTGCACTTTATATTTTTACATTTTAAAACTTGTCTATTTTTAAACTTTTACAATTTTATGCTTTTGACGTTTTACACTTTTGCACATTTGCAGTTTGCCACTTTTACACATTTTCCTGTTTATACTTTTACACTTGTTTATTTTTCCCCTTTTTACACTTTTGCACATTTGCACTTTTGCTCTTTTACTTTAGAAAAAAATCTGTACCAATGCTTTGCGCTCCAAAGTAATTTTTAAGGAGGCATCTTTATTTTTATACCCGCCACACATAGTGTGAAGGGTATATTCAGTTTGATTTTTGTAACGGTTCTGGAACCCCATAAAGTTTATATCTGCAACAATCGATCTTGCGATCAATCCGTCTGACCGACCGCCGTCCATATGTTTGTTTCGTCGGAGTTTATTTGGTCAGTTTAAAAATATTAAGCTGAAATTTCGAACATAAGCTTTTCTCTCGAACGACTATAACAAGTATGGAAATGAAAGTGCCACGCCCATTTTTAGGTATAGCGTCATACAAAATTACCTTTTTTTAAGGTTATTTGTATGAAAATAGCTATTCATGAATTTGTTAACCAAATTGGGTAAAAATACCTAATGTTTTTAAATGTCAAAATTAACGTTCCACGCCCATTTTTAGTACGCAATACAAATTTGACGCATTCGAAATTTTGTATAAAATTAGGTTTTTTTATGAAATATTCACGTCAAATTGAATAGTACACCTCCCATCTCTCAATTCAAAACAGAAACCCATTTTTAAGTAAATCCTTTTTACCATTAGTCCTTGTACTTTTGTATTAAAAAGTACATTTATAAATGTGTATAGGCCAATGATATCCAATTAAATATGCAAAGATTCGCATTGCGATTTCATTTTCACCGATTTGATCTTTATTTTTTTAAGGTTCTGATTTTAGATGCTACTAAACTGACAGTACAAAAAGAACAAACTTAGAGTACTTATTTCAATATGCTCGAATTATTTTAAGTAATAAAAAAAATGCGCAAAATGAGCAAAATTAAAAGCTAAACACAACATAAAAAAAAAAAAAAAACAAAATAAAACAAAAACCGCAAAAATAGCAACAAAAACCAGCAGTCTATGATTTCTTTGTTTAAGCTTATCACCCACACACATACACAGCTACATTTGTTTATAGATACAATAATATACGAAGACAATAGACGTCATAGCACAAGCAATAGCATTTGATTTCAATATAAATATTATATTTATACTGAACACTTTAATAACTTTTTGATTGTTGTATTATTTTATATAAGTTTACATGCAAAAAAAAAAAAATACATTTATAAACTAAATAAATTATCATGAAAAGCGCAAACAGAACAACAACAACAACAACAACAATTAATACAATATCAATTACAATAATAACAACAACAAAAACACAAAGTAACTGTAATAGCTTATCTCAAAGCGTTTTAGCCCAAATGTATAGTGTACAACGAGTATTGTACTTTACTCGCACTTAATAAAGCTTTGTGTATAGCGAGCGAGATAGCTATATTTGTTATATTTATTATCGCATACACAGCAAAGCAACAACAAACAAACGTAATCAAAATATACGTCTCAGCCGCGCCTTCGTCTATGACACCTTCGCAAACCTAAAAAAAAATAAAATAAAATATAAAAAGATAAAAAACGTTAAAAAAAAAAGTTCAGCTACACGCGCTCGTTCAACAAGCTAAACTTGTTTCCTCACAGAAATACTCAGCTATACACACACACACACACAGACATAAACATTAAATGAATAAATAAAAGCAACAAGAAAAATACAAATATTTTATATACATACATATACATATATACTATAATTGAGCTTGATTCATACATACAACACAGACTTATAGATACACTAACAAACACTTACACATATACACAGTTGTATAAATAAACGGCGGGTTTCCTCGTTTCTTTTGAATTGACTAAGCGGCTGCAGCAGTAACAACAACAAAGACAACAACAAAAACATTATCGAATCGAATTGACTGTGAGGCTAAACACGATGAATATGGCGCGGCAGCTTTAGTGTTGTCGTCTTTTTTTCTGTTTTTTTTTTTTTTTTTTGTTGCTTAGTCATTTGATTTTTTTTTTATAATGATGGCGTAGCAAGGCGCGAAAAGGGAAGCTTTGTCTCTCTCGTTTCCGCTTGCGTGTTATTTTTCATACATTGTTGGTAAATGGTGCTCGGTGAAGCAGAGCACAACAATGAAATAACAAAAAAAAAAAAATAAATAAAATGAAAAAGAGAAAAATAAAATTATATTGGCAACTCTAGTTAGTACTTGCTTATTGGTCTTTTTGTTGTTGTTGTTTGACTATATCAATTGTGTAGAGCACTACAAGGTCTGATTTGAAAAATTAATTATTATTTTATTTTTTGTTTTTTTTACATATTAAGCAAATAAATGTACTAGAGCGTTTGAATAGGATTCTCGAAATGAAAACGATTGAGCGATTCAAATAAAATTGTTCGACTCGTTTAATTTCGGCGTAGATTAAGAAACTTTTTATAATTTTATCGAGTATAATTTAGCCAAATTTAAGTAAAAAGTGCTAAAAATCAAATCAATAAAATTGCAAACAGTTCCTAAACCAATAATCTGGCAACAAAATGTTGCTCAGATGTTTTTTTTTTTTAGGGTTGCCAGCATTTTACTGCAAATCTTGCGTCAATTCTGAGACAACCCATATGTTTTTTCGTCTTCTCAAAATTTTGAGCAGAATCAAAGCTTTCAGTTAATAGTTTTCATGCGTCACAAATACTTTGAAGTAAGGAACCAAATTTGTTATGGAGTCGTTTATAAATAATTCGTTCATTATACGCAATTCTTTGACGATTGAAATTAAATTATTTTGATTAAATATCACGTAGAGAAGAGTACACTCCCCTCTCTCGAAAAGAAAACTTAAGAGTAAATACTTTTTTTTTATCAGTCCTTGTTGTTTTTTTTTTCCTTTCAAATATATTAAATATGAAGCCGCATTCATTTCATTTTGATTTGATATTCGGCTCATTCACTAGTAAATGTCGATTGTTTTTTTTTTTTTGATCAGCTTTATTGCTATTTTTTTTTTTGTCGTTGTTTTTGTATGACGAACCAACTGGTTGCTGTTGTCGTCGTTTATTATTATTTTGCTTCTCTTTTTTGCTTCATAGCGATCATGTAGCAATTATTATTTTATATTAGCGTATCTTTTTATACATACAATTCTTTTTTGTTGTTGGTATTTTTGCTTTTATGTTTTGTGCTGCTGTTTCTTTTACGTTGTTGCTTCTTGTTTATATTGTTGTTATCGGTTTAGTTGTGTTTTTTGTTGTTGCTTTCATATGGCGACTATGGGGCGCATGTCGATGCGATGGTGCTCCCCAGACCTTCCTTAGTCAGCAAAAATTCGCATATTTCGCTTTGAACGAATGAGTACGTACTTATAGATATAAACGTATATATAGATACATATGTATATGTATGTATATATAAATTTAATACATACTTACGCCTGTTGGTTAGCTCATTCGTTTCTAAGTAAATTTGTAGTGTATGAAGTATGTTTGTATGTCTTTTATTTAATTTTATAGTAGATGTGTATAAAAAATATCTGTTTGTGTGTTTGCATTTTTGCTGCTTGCTGCTCACTTGTACGCGCGTTTATCATGAATTTACCATGAATTTACCATGAATTTTTTTTTTTTTTTTTTTTTGTTAATATTTATTTTTATGTCGTTTTGTGCTTGATTTGATCATTTCGAGATGGTTGACTGGTTAGTTCGTATGCTATGGTATGTATGTGTGTTTGTACGCGCGAGTTTATTAAGCGTTTAGGTGATTTTTGTGCATTAGTTAACGTTTGTATGGTTTTTTTTTTGTTTTTATTATTTGCTATTTTTATTATACTTATGTATATGTATGTATTTGTATTTGAAATATAAAAAAAGCAGCGATAGTGTCAGCTTTGTATTGGGTAATTTTTGAATATTTGCGGAATTTTATTGTACTTTGTTTAAAGATGATTTTAATTGTTTTTTGTTTTATAAAATTCAAAATGATTGTAATAGAAAGCATAAAAAGAACAATTTTAAAAGATAGCCTTCTCTAATTAAAACTATTAAATCACTGAAAGAGTAAACTTTCATACAAGTTCTTTAAAAAAACAAAAATTGTTTCCAAGTAAAGCAGCGTATAAAGGCTTTGTTAAATAATAATTCTTATTATAAATATTTTTCTTTAGCATCAATTAAAAATTTGAATTTACCAATTAAACCACGGTGCGTATTAATCCAACAAACGCGCACATCTTTATCAACATTCAAGCTCTAACTCTCTCTCTCTCTCTTTTACTGTTCATTTTATAGGCCCCATTAAACATCAACTTGTACGTAGCCGTATCTCTTTGTATTTGTATTTGTTTTCTTTTGCAAACATTGTTGGTGGCGTCGACTCTATTGTTGCTCTGTTTCTTGTTGTTGTTGTTGTTGTTGTTGCCTTCAAATATGTTTTGATAATTTTTTTTCTGCCATTGCTGTCTGCTGACGTCGTCGCTGCTTCCTCTTTAAAAGCCTACTACTTGTGTTGTTGTTATTTCTTTAGTTGTTTTTTTTTTTTTTTTGCGTTTTTGCGCTGCATTGCACTTGTGTGTGAGTATGTCGTATAGTATCGTTTCGTCTTCCGCTGCTTCTTCTTTTTTTTATTTATTTTTTTTTTTTACACACATTTGCAAAATTCCACATCGTATTTTGCACATGTAGTAGTAGCTGTAGTATCTATGTGTGTGTTTTCGTTTTATTTCTCGCTAACTTGGAAATTGAATGAATTTCGCTTTGCTGTTGAGCTTGCCTGCCAGGTCGTCGTCTAGTCGCGTTTCGTATGCGAACGAACGAAGAAGAAGCTAAAAAATTTGTCGGCAGCGGCGGCTTGTTGCTCATTCTATGCAATATTGTTGTAGTGTATAAACACGTCTCGTAATAGCGCAGCAAGCAACACTCTAAGCAAGCGAGCAAATAAATAGTATCATCGTATCGGTCGAACAGACGTATGGAATGGTGATTTTGTTTTTTCTTGTCTTGTCTTTCTTTTTCATTTTATAAAAATTTTTTTGTGCGTTTGTGCGTTAAACTTGAACGATGAAGTGGTTAAGCAACCGAAACCGAGATAAAAACAACAACAACAACAATAATCGCACGTGAGAAAGAAGCAGCAGAGGCAACAAACAGCATTCAAAAATAAAATACAAAGTTTATACAAAGGCAATTGTGCGTGCGTGCGTTTATCTTTTGCTTACTTCTTAGTTGACTGTGTGTATTTTTTTTGTGTTTGTGTGTGTGTAAAATGTTTGTTGCTTTTGCGAAAACGATCTTACATACAAACATAGTTATTGTGTATCTGTGTTATTTTATCAACACTTGATTCATTGGAATTTCGTTTCATTTCCGCGAATTTTATAGTTTACGTAAAAACAACTTAAGCAGCGGCACTATGTCTTCTTTGGCTCAACTCACGTACGCGTAGTGTATGTAATAAAGATATACAATATATATTAAGTGCAATGTAAGTTATACTTAATTTGTGCAAGTAGCTTATACACAATTAAATTGCAGCATGAAAACATTTATTGTCTTTAAATAAAAAAAAATAATAAAAAAAGACAAATTCAATAAAAACTAAACGCAACTTATAAGATGACGTACCGCAAGCAAACATGTTCGTCATGCACATTAATTGTTCACAATAGACAGACAGGGAGACATATGGACAGACGAACACAAAGACAAGAAATACAAGCGCCAATAGTGTCGCCACACTGTCGCCATTGCAATCAACTAGCACAGCAACAACAACAACAACAACACCTTCAATGAGCCATACCTTTTATTGGCGTCTCGTCTCTTATACGCATGTGGGAGTGAGTGTGTGAGAGAGAGAACTACTCAACTTGTCATTAACTATTTGTAAGATCTAAAAATGTGCAGCTAATGTGCTAATAGCATACTCTCTCTCTGTCTCTCTTTCTGACGTCACAACAATTTGCATTCGTTTAACAAGTGATCTTCGTTTTTTTTTTTTATTACAACCACACAGTGCTGTCGTTTTTTTTTTGTCGTATTTTGCTTGCTTGCATATCATATGGCCCGGGCAAGTGTCAATCACTTACAATGTGCACAATTACAATTCATATTTCCCCCTTTCCCCTTAAATAAAATATGAAACCTACAACACTGTCTCGTTTTTTTTACTGTTTGAATGCGCGCTTAACACTTGTTTTTGTTTCATTCGCACTTTGACCCAGTGTCGTTTACGTTTACGTTTAAAAATAATTAACATTGGTTTCTGTTTAATTATAATTATTTTTGTTGTTGTTGTTGTCGTTTTTAGCTTTTTAATTTACATAATATTTTTTTTTTTTTTTTGTAATACAAATTTATTTTTGTTATCGTTTATTCGTTTTTTGTTTTGTTTTGTATTTTCATTATTGTACTTTGTTCTTTTTAAATATTTATTAAAAATTTTTAATTAAATTACTTAGAAGTGCATTTGGCAGAAGCTAATGTAAATGTGGCGCCATTTTTTTTTTTAAGTTTTAGTTTGGTTATTTGCCGAATCTTTTGTATTTTGAAATTTAACGAATTGCAAAAAATTTTGAAAAAAAATATTGTATACGCCATTTTTAATTTTAAAGAACTGCCACTAATATTAGCGACCATAAAAGTAGAAAAGAAAATATTAATTGATTATGTCCCCTTATTATATCCCCTTAGCGTAATTAAAATAATAAAGGGTGTCCCAGAATTAACGCACAATTTGAAATAAAGTGCTGGCAACCCTAACAAAACTCTATCGTGTAACCTTCATTACTAGTTGACTTAAACTTTTCAACTGTCAAATTGCTAATTTTTGAGAGTTGCCAGCACTTTACTGCAAATCTTGCGTAATTCTGGGACTTGCGTTCATTCTGGGACACCCTTTATTATTTTAATTACGCTCATTTATTCCATTTAAATACACAGATTAAAAATGTACTCTTAACTTTAAACCTGCTACATTGTCATATAATAAACAAAAAAAAAAAGAAGCAGAAAACAATTCAAAGAATTATTGTTTTATTTTTAAAGCTGATAAGCAAAAAAAAAAAAATAATAATAATAAAAAAAATGAAAAGACTCTACTTTTGTTGTCATCATTCATAAGATCATAAATATATAAAGCGGGAAAAATAAAATCTTTGCATTTAATTAAATACTCAAGCAAAGTTGAAAAATAAACTTTTAATGAGTACATCATAACGATTAGCTTATCAATTAGTACATATGTGTATGTATGTACATATGTATGCACATAGTAATCCTCTTATAATTTCTAGAATATTTTTTACACATAAATATGAATAGCTTTACTCGGTTTGCAAGTTATCTATCAGGGTTGGCATACAAAATTTCTTTGAATTGGTTTCAAATCTTTCATGTTTTTGCTCGAGATTTGTAATCAAAAGTAGAAGAGATAAGGCACATTTGTATTGCATATTTCTTTAAAAGAATCTTCAATATCGCTTCAAACATTTTTCATCAATTTTTTAGCAAAGATATGGAAAGTCGCATTCCTCTAACGTAAAAAAAAAAACCATAAAATGTCGATAGAATTATTTATTTGAGCTACAAAAATGTGCTTTTATTACAAGTTATGCAAATTCGAAGTATATTCCTAGGCAAGCTATTAATTAAACCACAAACTATGACATACCATATATACTATTTACTATATAGTATAAATATTTCTATATATAATCAGTCAGTAGCCATTGCAAATCGTATTGTTTGAGTTTATGATTGGCATTGCAATTGTCTTTAAATATACTTATAGTATGTGTGTATTTAAATCGTTCGTCTTCATGTCTCTGACGACTTGATTAAATTCAATTCAATATGTACATATGTACATACAGAGTATATGTACTTTGCTGCATAAAGTACTTGTACTTAATTGAACATTGCACTTTGATTGCTGATACGAAATGGCTTTTGATAATAAACATACATGAACAGAGATAAAGCAAATACACTATACTGCGTAATCGTAACTGTGAGCATGTAGCGCTTATTTCAATAAATTGTTTGAAATTATTATTATTATTTTTTTTTTTTTTTTGTTTGTATATATAAATAGACATTAGCCATTAATTCGGGCTCAAGACTAAATCTATTGCATTTATTTTATTAAATATTTTAATATTTTTTATTTGTATACATATATAAACCGACATCAGCCATTAATTCGGGCTCAAGATTAAATCTATTGCATTTATTTAATTAAATATAACATTTTTTTTTTCGTATACATATTTAACTGAAACCTCAAAAGAGCTGACGTCAAACGGTATCAATTGCTGTCAATAAAAATGACAGCAAAAAAAAAAAAAATTTAATCTAACAAGAAATTTTATAATTATGAATTATAATATTTTTTTTTGAAACACATTCATCTTTATATTTTTGTGACTAAGACAACAACAATTTAAATAAAAATAGAATCATTAATTAAATATTGCAATAAGTGACAAAAATTTATAAAAAAAAAAATGTTGTATTAAATTTTAACAGATAAGAAATCTGATACAAAAAATACTCGTCTACAAATTCAAAAAGCACGTCTTCCAATGGAATTTTTCAGTAATAATTTAACACGTTTTAAAAGTTTTTTTTAATCTTTTACTCATTTGCACTACTTAACGTAATAAAAAACAATCAAAAACGTTACCTTCGGTGGAACCGAAGCTTATATACACGTCACATGAATCTTTAAAGAGTTTATCATCATCATATAGTGATCATCAGTGGCTTAGATAGAACTTCAATGAGATTTTACTCAATTTGAAATAAATACATTTATAAATAATACTTATTTCCACACAAAAATTTGAAAATGGACGGTTAGTTTGTACGGGGGCTTTATTTAAAAATGGGCGTAGCACCTTGGTTTCGACTTCGGATGACATAAGAAGAGTTTTTATCCAATTTGTTGTGAATACATGCATACATAATACTTATTTTCATTTAAAAATTTGAAAATGGGCGGTAGTTTTGTATGGGGGTTGTACCTCAGAGTGGGCATGGCAACCTGAATTTAAGATACAAACTAAAACTAAAGTTTCAGCTGAATATATTTAAACTGAGCGAAACGAATAACCTCGCACAGACAGACAGACGGACGGACATGGTTCGATCAATTCGTCTCATCAAGCTGATCAATAATATATATGGGGTCTCCGATGCCTCCTTTAATGCGTTACAAACTTTCCTATAAACTGATAATACACTTCACACTATGTGTGGCGGGTATAAAAAGAAAATGTTGATAAAAAGTAAACAAAAATAATCAAAAAAAAAAAAAAAAAAATTATAATAATAATAACAATTTAGCAAAACTTAAAATGGCCGAATTTGTGTTAATAAATGTGAAATAGCAAACTATAAAAAAAAAAAAAAAACATCTTACTTTTTTTTTTAAAATATTTTTATGGGTTGTATCTTTTCTTATTTACACATATTTATTTATGTAATTTTTTTTTTGTTAATTGATTTTGTTTTATTTTAATTTTAATTAAAAATATCCAAGCCAGAATTTCGTTAGCATTAAAAATTAGACATTCGCAAATTTAATATTCGCTAAGGCATTATTTTTAAATTTTTAAATAAAAAAAAAAAAAATGAAATAAAAATCTACTGATATACTCATACTGAAAAATCTAACTATTTACTTTCTTTTTTTTTTTTAGTAATAGATACACTTTTAAAATACACATACATACTCATTCAAAAAGTCGTTAAAAAGCCCTTGCTTTGCTGTCTGTTGATAATAAATGCCAAATGGCAAACTTATTTATTTTTCTATTTATTTTCTTTTCTTTTATTTACATAGTTATCGCTACCAAAACATCATTATATGCGCTATTGTTAGTTTTTCTACAAGCATATTCTGTGCTGTTAATACAAATATTTGCAGATTTTATTTCTTTTATCATTGTTTTTCTATTTTATTCTAAAAATGTATCTAGATACAATATAAAATACAAATGTATCTGTGAATATATTTATGTATATGTATTATTTTTTTCGTTGACATTCAAAAGCAACAAGTTGGCATGTGTATATAAATTTTTTTTTCGCATTTGTTTTTTTTTTTTATTTTTTTTTTTTAGATTTTTTAAGCGTTTCAACGAGACACATTAAAGCGAATCACAGACAAAAAAAAAAAATATACACGAAATAGAAAGTTGATAAAGCAAAAAAAATAAAAGATATTTGTTGACTTTTTGATTGTGTTTTAAGTATTTTTTTTTTTTATTATAACACCCCCACTTCACATTGAATTACTTTCTATAGATACTTTTTTTGTGTATCTTTTACTGATTTCTTCGTTTTATCGTTTGTTATCATAAATTTCCTTTATCATTTTGCTTACGCAAAATTTCAACTGAATCACTTGAAGCAAAATTGAAATAAAATAGAAATTAAAAAAAAAAGAAATTCGCATTAAATAAAATGAAATCTTATCAATTTGGGTATTTGGATTTTAGCTATTTGTGATAATGAAATGTTTTTTTTTTTTTAAATTTTTTTTTATTATTATTTTTGTTTTGTTTGTTTTTGCACAGTCACAGTCATAAAAAAAGCGTGAAGAGGCAGACACGGCGTATGAAAATGATGAAATTCTGTTGATGCAAGTCAGAATTTTGTTATCAAATGTTTTTTTTTTTTTTTTTTTTAATTTTTTAAAATAATTTTGTTGATAATGTTTTATAGCAATTTAGTATGGAAATAAATGCCTATTTTTCTGCCTGTACGTGTATGCATGTATAATTTATTATTATTATTTTTTGTTATATAAATTCAAAAAAAAAAAAAAAAAATATATTGCATGACCAACCCATTTTCAAATTTTCAGAATGCGTTGTCAAGTGTTTTTTTTTTTTTTTTTGAATTGTAAATGTAAAAAATGAATATTAAAATGGGTATAAATATATTTTAATGCGCTACACATTAAAACGAACTAAAAATATTTACACGGACAGATGCACAAGTTTGTATTTAGAGTTTAAAGAGAGATGGTTAAATTTTTTATTGAGATTTTTCGGACAGACAAAGAAATTTGGATTGGAAAATAACAGATAGACGTACTATATACATTTGAATTGAGAGATTACGATTAGCAATTTTAATTTCTTAACAAAAAAAAATGAATAAACTAGAAACCAACTCTTACCGACTCCGATCGTGTGCTAAAAAGATAAATTACAACTGTATTTTTTTTAACTCATTTAATAAATCAATCGGTTGGGTGTGTGCATATGTATGTGGGCTGAAACAAAAATGCTCAAAATTATAGCTAAATAGAGTTAGGTGTATTCTAATTTATGCGGCTTTGCTATAAAATTATAGCAAATGTTTTGTTGTATTTATAAGCTAAAAAAATTAAAAAAAAAAAAAAAAAACATAGGTTCCACATTTCTTTAAAATATTAACTATGTAAAAAAACTAAAAAATAAAAATAATAAAATCATTATACATTTTTTCTAAACTACTTTTATATTTTTTAATTTAGTTTTATTAAAAATTAAAAAAAAAAAAAAAAAAATAGGTTCCACATTTTTTAAAATTATTAATTATGCAAAATAAACCTCTTAAAAACTATAAAATGTTTTAAAATTTTTTTCTAAATTATTTTTTCTTTTTAATATTTTTATTTACAGATGATCCTGGTGGCACAACAAAACAAACAAACAACGATACTATGGAAGATGTTACAACCACAGTAAAGACAAAATCCACAGCAGCAGCAACAACAACGACGACGAAACAATATAAAACCACAACAAAACAATACAAAACAGCGAAGCAACAGCAACAAATTAACGATATAACGCGTATTAAAGCTACAGCAGCAACCGCAACAACAACGACAACAATTTCAAGTAGCAACAACAATAATAATAACAACAACAACAACAATAGTGCCACAGTGTCTACAACACGTAAAACAAAAATAATAATTTACAAACATATCGTACAACAACAGCAGCAACAGCAGCAGCAACAGCAACAAGTGTTGAAGCAACACCCACAAAAATAACAAAACAAACTAAAGCAGCAAAAGTCTTAGCAAAAAAATCAACAACAAAAGTAACACATGAGGCAACAACAGACAAACACGATCCACTTGCAATTGTTGCAAATGATAAAATTATAACAAAAACAAATGCTAACAAAAAAGAGCAAACAATAAGTGTAGCCGCAACAGTAGCAGCAGCAGCAGCCACAGAAACAGCAACAAATCAACAAATTGCTGTCAGTAGTAGCAGCAGTAGCAAATCAAACAACAACAACAACAACAACAGTGATAGTAGTATTAGTGAAAATTATGAATTAAGTATTAGCATTAATAACAAAAATAATAATAATAAAAATAATAATAAATTGAGTGATAGCAACATGACGCTACAACATGTTGCACAAACAAGCGCAAACAATGCTGTTGCAGCTGCGGCTAGTCTAGAATTGCCTACAACAGCAGCAGCAGCGGCAACAGCAGCAGTTGTTGTGATGGATAGCGTTAATAGCGTTGCAGCAGCTAACGCTTCCAGTTATGCTAACGTCGAAGCGTCGAATGTCTGGAGTAATTCCAAATATTTACATAAAAAATTTAAACGTTTGGCAAGTACAACTGAAATGGATATTGCTGCTGCCAATTCAGATGCTATTACAGACGCAATGTTGCTGCAACGTAAAACATCGCTATCATCAGCAAGTTCAATATCATCGCCACCACCAGCGTCGTCAACGTCAACGTCAACAAAAACAGCAGCAACACATGAGCTAAGTAATGGACATGTGTCGCAAGCAACACCAAAAATCAACAACAATTGATTGAATTAAGTGCCAATTTTTTAAATAATAATCAAACTCAAATTCACAATAACAGTCAGCAACAACAGCAACAATATGCGCCAATAAATGCTGCCAATCATGTTATATTGTCGACAGCAACAGCCACAACAACTGAAAGCAACAATAATATTAATAAAAGTGCAAATAATACAATAAACGTTCCAATGACAACGCCGCTGTCGACCAGTAACAATAGTAAATTATGCTGCGCATGCAAATTTATCACCAGCAACATTTGCGCAACATGAACTACAAACGCAACCAACGACAGCAACAGCAAACTCAATAATACAACAGCAACCGGGTACCACAGCTGATAAAACACTGCCAGGCGGTGGACGTCATGTCTGTCCGTATTGTAATTTAAATTGTACAAAGCCATCCGTATTGCAAAAGCACATACGTTCGCATACAAATGAGCGTCCGTATCCGTGCGAAACATGTGGCATACGTTTCAAAACGAAAAGCAATTTTTATAAACATTGCAGGTAAAAAAAAAAATTAAAATAAAGTGTGACATTGTATTAATCTATTTTACTCTACAACAGATCTCGTTCACATGCAGCACGTAAACGTGGCATTGAAGTACCACCGGATGCGGATGATGGCTTGTATGGCGCTTCCGATCAAGAGCTTGACAATGAATTCAGCAACAGCAGCTCTGAGATGGTAAATAATAATATGCTTATCCAAAAAAAGCATTAAAACAAACGTTTTTATTTTTTACAGATAAGCCGAATCGACTCACCAATTGACGATGGCAGCAATCTATCGCCTGCAGTATTGCAACAACAACAACAACAATCGATTAACTCACCCACACCATCGCCATCTACATTGTCTGCAACAAGAACAACATACCTGCAACAACCAGCTCAGCAACAACAATTGCCATTGGGTTCACCTGCAGCCGGTACACTGCCACCTACAGCAGCAGCTAATAATAGCGGCGTAAATCTTACCACCACAACTACGATGCAACATCGAAATTCAATTGACTATAAGCCATATAAACCAAAATTCCACAATGCAGCATTGTATGGTCCTGCCGCTGCCAATGGCAAACAATTAGTACAACAACAACAAGAACAACAACAGCAACTGTTGTCGCAGTCTATGTTAGAACAACTACAACAACAAATAATATTGCCTACATCTGCGCATCATAATCATCAGCAACAACCACCACCACCGCAACAACAACAACAACCTCAACAACATCCGTCATTGTCACCAAGCACACAGTTGAAACTGAACAATCACATTAGTACGCATCAATTGCAATTGCAAATACAACAACAGCAACATGTTGCTGCTGCTGCTGCCGCCGCCGCTGCTGCCGCAAATCAACCGCTACTCATGTCTACAAGTGCTGCTACATTGCCTGGTGGTGCTGGTGTATTTTATTCTCCGAATGCAACTGCGCTATTGCATCCCAGTGCACATATACCACCACCGCAGCAGTATTATAGTCCCGCAGCAGCAGCAGCAGTTGTGGCACACCAGCAGGCAATTGCATTTCAAATGATGACACCACAACAACAGCAACAATTTCATCATCAGTTACAAATGCAGCAACAATTTCACTTGCAGCAGCAACAACAGCAACAGCAGCAGCACTCGCCTCTTTTGAAGGGTGTAACACCACAACAAATTGTAAGTTTTTTTTTTGTTGTTTTTTTTTCGCAAAACGTTTTATTCAAATACTAATTAAAATTACAATTTAGCTACATAAACCACCTACGCAAGCGCCTTCAGCGCTTCCACCAACAGCGCCAGTCATGCCACAGCCAATAATGGCAAACAATCATATTGCAGCAGCAACGCAACAGCAAACACCGCTTCACTATTTGGCGAATACGCCAACCTCAGTTGTCACAACATCGCAGTTGGCACCTAGTGTCAGCAGCAATACTACAGCTACCTCAATCTCAATCAGTGCACCGCCCACAGCAGGTCTGAGCACGTTTGCAACAACTGCTGGCGGCATACAAGTGGTAAGTAAATTAAAATACATAACACAAATTATTCTATAGCTCATAACTTTTTGTTTTTACATTGCAGAATGTTGAAAAAGTCCAAGAACACATATCGAAACTTATCTCACAAAATGAGGCCATTGTTGAAAATAAAGAATTGCTGCTACAAAAGAAATATCCGAAGCAATTGAATCGTTCGCGTAGTTTTAATAATGCCAACAACAGCAATAATTCGAATAGCAATTCCATCTCAAATAGCGCAGCAGCAAGCAATGCATTGCAACCGCCAAGTGAACGCGATACAAATGTCAAATTGGCGCAGGCAATAGTTCAAAAGCAACAACAGCAGAAAAAAAAAAACAGCAGCAACAACAACTACAACAGCAGCAGCAACAGCAGCAATATCAACATTTTCAAATACACCGTCAAATGGAAGCTGGAGTAGTAATACTACCAACGCCACCAAATGGTATCACAAAAAGTGGCTCAAACAACGCTTATATCAATGCAGTCAAAACGCAAACTCCGCCCAAGCAACTGCCACCGCCATTGCAACAGCAACCAATGCAACGGCAATATCGCGCCGATCCAGCACAGCTACCGATCAATGTGATTGTACCTAAATCGGAACTTGTTGCAATTCAATCAAATCAGCCTGGTAACTCCAATATGCCACTTAATCTGTCTGCGAAACCAAAGCAAAATGCTAACGCAGCGAATAACAACAACGTTGCACCCAACAGCAGCCAAGTAGTCAACAACAATAATACACCAAAGAAAAGGCAATCGATTGATTATCCTAATCCAAGCGTAACACCTACGTCGTCGACTAGCAAGAATGCAGCGCCAAATAACTCCATAATCAAGAATCTGTTGTTAAATGCACGCGGTCTTGCGGTGCCTACCGGTGAAGGTGATGATGCTGTCTACAATTGTCCCATTTGTGCTATGGAATTCCGTACTGCAGAGGATTTAAAATTACACAACAGCACCTACTGCCAGGGCGCATCTACAAGCGCACCCATTAGTCCCTGCTCATCACCATCTTCAAAATTTTTACGCTCAAATTCGATCTCACTTTCGCTGCCCGAGTTGAAAAATCAGCTGGCCTACGCAAAAAATCCACTTTCATTGGCGAAGCTTGCATGGTCACAGTTAAAAACCAAGCCGAGCACATTGGTGCTTAATCAGTTAAGTGCATCACAGTCACCGGCGCGTACAAGTACCAGCACAACAGCAACGTCTACAACGACATGCGTTACAAGCAGTACAACAACTATAACGCCTGCTACAACTCAATCACAAACACCGGCACCGATAAACACCCAAATAGATCCAAATGTGCTACGTTTTATCGATACACCATTGCCCTCACCTGGGCCATTGCTGGGCAAGACGCCTTTAGTCGACTATAATCACCAAAGTGTTTCACGCAAATCGGAAGATGTTGTTATAACCAAAATGCACGAGGATCGTCAGTTTGGCAATAGTGATAATCAAGCCTCAACACCCAAACGTGCAAAATACGATCAAGCGGCTGCAAGTGTCAGCGAGCTATACGCAATCCCACCAAGTGGCACTACATTCTTCAACAACAAATCGAGTGGTGGCGAAGTGCAGGGTTTGGTGACCACAGTCAACACAGCCGCTAATGAATTTAAGAAAGAGGAACGCATGCGTCGTTTTACTTCATCTGGTGGCTCTATGATTCCGATTTCGGAATGCAATGACATCGATAAAAGTCCAAAAATGATACGCACACCGCTACTTTCCGGTGGCAGTTTTCAGGAGGTCTCACCAAAACACCAAAAAGACATAAAGGAACGCAAATCAAACGATTTATTATCAGCACTGACACCCAAAGTAATAAACGCTTTTAGCAGCAATAGTGTTGCGCAACATTTTCAATTTCCGCCCATAAATTCGATAACCGCATTTAATCCGTTGACACTGCCACCTATGGTGAGTGGCGTAGAAAAATCAATTCCATATGTGCCCGGCATTCCAGGTCCCAACAGTTTGACACCGCATATGCAACTATTACCACCGCCGCCACAACAGCTACAGTTGCCACCACCGCCTACTCGAGGACGTAGTCCAAATCGAAAACAACCCAGTCCACTTTTACCAATACAAATAAGCATCGATGCCAGTAAGCCTGTGACTGTTATGGCAGGTGAACGTGAACTAAAAGCGCATTCACCGTTCGGTGGCGTAAGGAATGTGCCCAGCGAATTTAGCCGTCAGCCACCAACGCCAGCACAACGTAGTGCATTCCAATGGAAGAGCAACAATAGCAACAGTGGTGGCAACAGCTTAGAAGTAACAGCGAAGAAGTCGTTTAACTTTCAACGCATCGCTGAAAACGTCAGCCCACGCAAAAATTCTGCTGCAGCAAAAGCTGCACCCCCAACCGAAGTAGCAGAAACACGACACTTTAATTTTGATAATATATCAAAGCCTGACAGCGAGTCTAATAAATCGGAGACTCTAACTACTCCACTGCATCTTGAGACAACAGCTAATGCTGAGCCTATGGAAACAGCCTCCGGCAGCAGTGATGCAAAGAAATCGAAATTCTTGCGTCCCACGAGTTTGCCACTAAAACCAGGTACGTTTACGCCAAAGCGACATCATGGCATAACACCGACAGCAAATACGCTGCCACTTATCTCGCCAGAAACGCCGCGTCCTTCAAAATCATGTGTGCAGCTCTATTTGAACGGACATGCCTACACTTACTTGGGTCTCAAGTGCAGCACAAAAATGTTCTATTGCACCGTAAACTGTCCGCAACCTTCTTACGTTGCGGACATGCACAAACTGTCCATGTATAGCGTGTGGCAAGTTTGCGCAGAAAATAATCCGCATCCGCTTGGTTTCAAAGCAAAAGAAATGATTGCGCTATATGATTCCCGCCAAAAGTTGTTCACAAATACAATGGCTGGCAGCAATAAAATGCAGTACACTGTAATCAACTCGCAGAAATTGATTACGAATGCCAAGCCCTATGGAAGCAGCACCAGTAGTCAGGAACAATTTTATCAGCATCGTCAGCTGCAGCCCATTGCTGCGGAATTAGATGCATTAAAATTATCGCCACTAGAAGGCAGCAGCGATGCTAAAAAGGAACGTGGCAGTGGCAGTGATGCTACTGGCGGAAATGCGCAAATGCTCATCGGTGGCTATGAATCGCATGAGGATTACACCTATATACGTGGTCGTGGACGTGGTCGTTATGTTTGCAGCGAGTGCGGCATACGCTGTAAAAAAGCCATCGATGCTGAAGAAACACATACGCACGCACACCGATGTGCGTCCGTTTACGTGCAAGAACTGCAATTTCAGGTAAGGAAATATTATAAAAATTATGAACAACTAAAAGAAATAATCGATTTGAATTGTTTAACAGTTTCAAAACAAAAGGCAATCTGACCAAACATATGCAATCCAAAACACATTACAAAAAGTGCATTGAACTCGGTATTAATCCTGGTCCAATGCCAGTCGATGGTGAATTCATGGAACAGGATGTAGAATTCGATCAACAGTCGACCACTTCAGCCGGTGGACGTACTTCGTCCATGGCGGGTGAATCAGATTCGGATGACTATAGCGACAACGAAACTGAAAGCAGTGGTAAGTTTGAAGATTGAATTATAAATGCTGCAAACGTTTATATTTTCATTTTATTTTAGATACTGATGAATCGAAATCTCGTTTAAAAGAGCATGAGGCAGCGCGTAGTCTGCTTTCGCTATCGATGACGCCACCAATACCACAACAAAGTGTCTCACCACAACTATTAAACAGCTACCAAGCAAATCAGAGCAATGATTTCAACAATAGTTTGCAGCAACCACCGCCAGCAGCAAGTCCTGCAAATAGCATAGGCTCCTCGGTTGGCTCTGCACCAAGTGCCATTAAGCGTGTCGTCTCGTTTACATCGCCAAAACCGCCATTTGATTATCAAAAGCAAGAACAGTATTACTCAAATCCTGAGGAATCGAAACCAAAACGTATGGCTGCCAGCGACGAAAGCGCACCAATGGATCTAACCAAACCACGTTCCTCTGTAATGCAACCAACAACGCTGCCAACTTTACCACCAACGCCCTCACCAACGCTTTCAGCTATGTCGTCAGCAGCAACACATGCCACCATGCATGAGATGCCCTCGCACTCTCAAGCGCAAATTCACGATGTCATCTTTGGTAGTGGCACAAATGAATCCGGTTTTCTGAAGACGCTAATACTAGCCTCCGATAAAGTGCGTCTCTCTACGGAACATGAAGCCGAAGAGCTTGCCTCAGCCAAGTCCGTAGATGGAAATGTCGTTTGTGAAGATGTTTTACTGCAAACATATCTAAAGGAACAAGCCTTGCATAATGCACGCATAAAACGAAGTCAAGTAGAACGTAACTTTGTGGCGGATGTGACTACGATTGCAACTACATCAGCTCCGTTCGTTTCGTTGGCTTCTTCAAGTACAGCTGTAACTCTAGCAACGTCGCATGTCGGCGCCAAACTCAGCGTGGAGCCAGCGAAGCCAGCACGCATACAAACGCCGCCAACAACTGCCAACGTTATTGTTGATGTGCCCAAAATTGAAGTACATAAAGTCAAGACACCAGAGCCACAAATTGAGTCAGCTTCTGCTGCTGCTGTGAATAATAAAGCGATGAATGATTTGACAACGCCAAAAAGCAGCACCAAGTTAATCAATGCAAAACTATCAGACTCCGGCGAAGAGAGTGAAAATCAATCGGATGCAGAAACGAAAATCAGTAACACACGCAAGACTTCAACAGTGAGCGAAGAACACAACGCTAATTTGCCAGCAGCTATACAACAGCCGGATGCAACAGACTTTACAGGTGTCTTAAGTGGCACAACTACGCGTACTGCTGCCATTGCAGAAGATGGCTTAAAGAGTAGCAACGCAACAACAACAACAACAACAACAACTGCAAACAACAATAGCAACAGCAATAAAGAAATACAACCAGTCTATCCGCGTGTACCTCTTACGGCGGCCACTGCCAGCGATGCGCGTCCAACTTGTACCATTTGTGGTAAAACGTTTCAGCGCCAACATCAACTAACACTACACATGAATATACACTATATGGAACGGAAATTTAAGTGTGATGCATGCGGCATATCCTTCCGCACACAAGGACATCTGCAAAAACACGAACGCTCTGAAGCGCACAAGAACAAAGTAATGATGACATCAACATTTGGCGTACCAACCACCTCAAATCCACGTCCGTTCGAATGTACCGACTGTAAGATTGCATTTCGCATACACGGACATCTGGCCAAGCATTTACGCTCAAAAACGCATGTACAAAAATTGGAATGCCTACAGAAGCTACCGTTCGGTACATATGCAGAAATCGAACGTGCCGGCATTAGTTTAACCGAAATCGATACAAGCGATTGTGATAATTCACTCATATCACTGCAACAACTTGCAAAACGTTTGTTCGAAAAGGATCCCGGTAAAATGAATAGTTATACATTGGCACAGGATAGTGCCAATTCGAATACCGGCATTGGTTCACAGGATAGCGCCTCTGAAGATGGTTTTAGTGCAGCAGCTAGTGCTGCAGCATCAGCGATAGCCTCACTGGATAATGACAGTGCAGCAAATACGCCGCAGCGTAATAATTCAACATCAGAAGATGAGGCTATATCAAATGGTTTAATGCATAATCTCAAACGACGTCTGCCGGGTAGCTTTAGTAGTAATGGCGAGGAAAGTGATAATCAAGCGGAGCTGTTAAGCGGCGCTGAAAAACGTGTACGTTTAGTCTCTGGCAGTGCAACCGCCACATCGGCAACAACACCAAATGCAACAGCAGTAGCCGCAGCGCGGCGGCAGCATCCAACTGACAGTACGCATATATGACGCCACCGACATGAATACGGCCAATGCTGCCGTGGATAACAACACTGCAGCAGCAGCAACAATCAAAACCACAACAACCGATTGCAACATACCACCAAGCGACATTGGAACAATATACGCCGCCATTGCACCAACTTACCGTGCCGGGTAGCAATTATTTACAGAATTTGAATAATGTGCCAGCAACATCGAACCCACGTAAATATTAAATTAAAAAATATATATAAATATTAATAATAAAAATAATAAATTTGTTGTTGCAGTACTCAAAGAGTAAAATGCAAAAAAAAAAAAAAAAAGAAATGAAAATATTTTCGACCAAAAATCAAACATCGATCGCATATCAAATCCCTTGCATATCTCTTATTCACCAACGGGCACACAGTTTTGAAATAAATTTAAATTAAGTAAGCTGCAACAACAACAAAAACAACAAAAAATACCTACTTTATAAGATACTCCCCAACGCTATAATTTTTAAGTATTTAGAGAAAATTTGATCTAAAAAAAATACAATATTAAAAAAAAAATACACATATACGCATATGCATATATCCGATGAACGTAAATATTAAAACAGAGGATTACTAATTTACAAACTAGGCTAATTCTATGCAAAACTTGTTATTCAACTAAAAAATAGATTTACTATATATTATCTATGGTAAATATGTATTTGTGTGTGTGCATAACTTTAAGATATGTTTACATAAAAAAAAAAAAATACATGCTAAAATATCAAAACTATAAAAAAAAAAATTATTATATTAGGGGCGTATAAACCTCTCTCAACATTATCGGATAAAAGAAGTATATGTCTATATAAATTTTATAAAAAAAATAATATGTGTGTTTTCAAACAGAAACTGTTAAGTGCTGTGAGTCTAATAAATTATCGATTGATCTAAAAAAAAAAAAAAAAATAATAATAATTATATATTTTAAACTATATAAAACATACATAACTTAACTTTAACTCCAATGTCAAGAAAACATTTTTTTATTATTTAACAATTAGGTTTTTTTTTTTTTTCTTTTGTTTTAAATTGGCGTTATTTAGTAAAATTAATTTTAAATTAAAAAATCACGTAGTTCTTCCTAATTTAATATTAATGCTTCAACAAAAAAATATTGTTTTAAAATTAAAATTGTATATTATACTTTACCAACGAGATCACGAGACTCTTATGTTAATTCAATGCTTAATTTTAGCAAAAAAAAAAAAATAATAATAAAAAATAAAAAAAATTATTTTTTTAATAAAAATTTAATTTTAAAATGCCTTTAGATTTTTTATTTTAATGCAAATTAATTGTAAATAATTTATAAATAAATTAATTTAAGAAAATTTCTGTTGTCATATTATAATCAAATATTAATTAATTTAGTTCAATAAAAATAATAAAAAGAAAATTAAAAAAAAAAAATTATTATTATTTTAATTAAATAAAATGTGAAAAAAATTGTACAAATTAAAGCAAGAACATATTTTAAATGTTTATACACTAAATAAATTAGTTAATAAAAAAAATATTATTATAGAAATATATATATTTGTGAATGTAGTTAAAATAACAAAATAATAATAATAATAAAGATATAAATAAATTAAAACAGTGATTATTACATTATTGTAAATGTATGTGAATGCATAAAATAAATATATCAAAAAAAAAAAAAAAAAAAAAAATATAAAAAATAAAAAAAATTAAAAACATATAAAAAAAAATAAATAAAAAGTTTTATTGAAAAAAATATATATTAAATGTTTACACTATAAAACAGTAATTGTTAATTTAATAACTTTCATACCATAGGCAGTTGGCAGCGGCCCACAGAGGTCGAGAATGAAATTATAGCACGAAATAATACTTTACGGCACTTCAAGCTGATTTCAGCAACAGTTAAGGTTCGGTTTGAGCCCGTTCGCGATTACTTTGAACATAAATTATTTTTTTTTTTTTTTTTTTAAAATTATTATTTAAAAAAAAAAAATTAAAGCGATTTTTGTTTATTAAAAAAAAGCGATTTGTATGACATCACTGAATATATTTAAAATAAAAAATGTATTTGTGTGTAATGTAATTCTAAGAAACACTTTTTTTTATTTTTTTTATTATTATTAACAATGACATTTTTCAGTTATTAATTAGACTTGAACTCAATTTCACGTTTATTTAAAAGCAGTGCTGTTTTTATATGTTTACTTTCGTTTTAGTTTTGTAAAAGTGAAATTGAGAACAAGGCTGTTATAATATAATTTCTCTAACGCTGTTTTTTAAAACCATTTTAATCTGGACTTGCACAAGATATTGGTATAGTTATGCCACAAATCTTGTTATTATCCGCAGGATCAACTAGAATCGGGTCTGAAAATACATGTATTCCTGCGTAATAAAAGTAGAATAAATATTAAACGAAAAAAAAAAATAAATATATAATTATAAGACTTGCGTACCAATAAAAAAGCAGCGCCCAATATTAAAGCACGTTCCTTACCGGTCAGCTTAATATCGCTAAAATAAATATTTGTAGTGTATTGTGACTTGCTTGCGAGCCATTTGTGATCAATGGAAGCGCGTAGATCACCGCCAGAATGTATCTGCAGTAAAAAATTATATAAAATTATACCGAATTTTTAAAATAAATATTTTTTTACCTTAAAAAAAACACTCCTTTGGCAAACAATAACAACAAAAGCCCGTATTCGCTGGTCCATCTACGCAAAAAATCGGCTGATTTGTAGCGCCATCTTCAATGTAAAAAACTGGACGTAAAAATGTCGGTGATTGTACAATGCGTCCTAGTACATTGCCCGGCGGTATCCAAACTTCTAGATTTTTTGGCTGACAACAAATTGAGCCAAGCGCTAGTTTTTTATGAAATACCAATGCCTCCTGATGCGTTTTATCCAGCAGATGCATATGAAATGGGCGTGCCGAACCCCAAACTAAACGATTATTTGCTGTGGAACTTTCGGTTGCAGCAAATATGGCATCACCGAGTGGAGAACGTACCACATAGCGATTCTCCGATGAAACTGCAGTGAGTGCTAAAAGTATAAGGATTTTTTTTTTTTTTTTATGGAATGAGTTAATCATTTTAAATTTATTTTACTTACTTTCATTTAACTCAAAGGTTTGCTCAATGTGCACCGATGGCAAATCGGCGAGACAATCATATCCGGATAGTGGTATAAATGTTCGATTATTATTGACCGTAGATATGGGTAATGGTATGCGTGTTGAAGCTTAAGAGAGTGGAAATTATTAAAATTTAAATTATATAAAATTAAATTAAATAAATTGTTTTTTATAGAACTTACGCAAATCCTGTTGTCGTGGCTGTGACGTTATGCTTATTGGTCCATCATAAACTAAAAGAAAAATTAAAAAAAAAATAAAATAAAAAAAAAAAATTAAAAATAAATAAATAAAAAAATTAAAAAATAAAATATTAAAAAAAAAAAAAAAATAATTTAAATTTAAATTTAAAAAAAAAAAATAAAAATTTTAAAAAAAAAGAAAAATTAAAAAAGGAAAAACATTTTTTTTTTAATTAAAAAATTAAAAAAAAAAAATATATATATATATATATATATATATATATATATATATATATATATATAATATATATATATATAAAATTAAGAAAACATTTTTTAACAAATTTAAATCAAAATGACAGTAACAATATTTGTTTTTAAGGTATTTAAGGGCTTTCTGGGAATCTTGAAACCAAAAAAAAAAATTTCAAATAATTTTTTGCCGGGCTTGGGAGCCTAGACCTAGACAGTATATATCAAAAACCTTATTAAAGTAATGCATCGCAATACAACAAACAATAGTACTTCAAAACTAATAGGCCAAACAAAACAAAAGCTGATAAGATATTAAAAAAAAAAAAAAAAAAAAATATTATAATCGTACGTTTCGCTTTTGTTATTTTCTTCCCAATGTTTGCGTTAATCCAACAAAAGCATTTAATAATAATATTTTTTTTTTATAACTTGCCTAAGCAAACCGTGCTGCTTGTATGAGTCAGTACCTCTGTATATAAAGCAGCTACCACTTATTACCAATTTTATTTTTATAACTATAAATAGTTTACCTGTAGGATCGCTAGAATTTGTCTGTTGTGCAATGCGTATTTCGCTATCGTATTGCAAATTGCGTACTGCATCGTTTTGCAGCATTTTAAAATAATTTTAAAAATATTTCTTTAAATTTTTTTTTTTTATTTTAACTGTGGAATTTGCAATTTCAAGCGCTCTATAATACGTTAACGTTTTGTAGCCAATAATATACTGATAATAACTTAACTAAAGCAGTTATTGATTACCTGCAAATGAGCATTTTCCAAACTTCTGCGCTCTTTCTATAAGCGCTTATCAGTAAAAACAAAAAAAACAAAAAGCTGATATATTGCTTAAGTTTTGTTGTTGACTTGTATAATTAAGTCAATTTGTTGGTATTGGCATATTTTTCAAAGCACGTAAATAAAATTAAATATTTTTCTCATAAAGTATTTCCTATTTAGTCTGGTGTTTCAAAATTAATTTAAAAAAAAATTTTAAATATTTATTTAAAGCAAATTCAAATTAACGGCTAATTTTGGCTTTGGGATTTTTTAGCGCCAGCTGCTATTTTGCTTCCACTGCACATCACTAACGAAATACCGAGTGAGCGAAATAGCAATATTGCATACAGATGTTTAAATACAAATGGCGAAAAGTAGCGAAAGTATTTTCTTTTTATATTTAACAAAAAGCTCTAAAGATTGTATTTTATTTAATTTACTAACGTATTCGTACAATTGTATTGTGTTTGTGTAAAATTAACAATAACATTTAACAGTTGAAAACAAGGTAATTTAAATTGAAGTGTATTTTTTTTTTTTTTGTGCGCTACAAAAAAAATTCATTCATATATTTTTTTTTATTATTTATAAAAATATAATGCATAAATATGACTTTTTATATTCGTATGTTTTGTTGGTTAAACATGCTTTTTAATATTGATTAAGTGCGCAGGTTTGTTGGTAAAATATGCTCTTAATGCGTAAAACATAAAAACTCTTTCGCCGAGTGGGTTGCACAGTGGTCAAGAAGTGAAATTTTTCGCGTTTAATAGCATAAAAATGTTTACGATTTTATTATAAGTTATTATGAGACTTGTTCGGGTCAGCAGAGCAACGCTTAGATCTGAGTTAGTTAAACTCAATTAAATAGCTACATAATGATATAGGATGAGCACGTCCACTACAACTAGAGTAAGTCTTTGATATTCTGGAGCAGCTATGATTAGGTTTAATGGCCATTCACTGCCTGAGGATGGCCCTACTCAAGGATTGTCTGATTTGATCAGACGTTACGATACAGTAATCAAACTGCGTAAATCTAAATCGTTCAAATTGTTCGTTTAATTCGTAAGGGGCTATCTGAATTTTATATTCTTTTATAAATTTCCAAATCCATTGTAAGTTGATATAATCAGCAATGTTCTCTCGTTGCTAAAGAGTTGGCGCAGAGAGCGTGTAAACAAAACGGGGAGCACACGTCTATCCCAAAAAAAAAAAAAAAAAAAAACAAATCTATCCGAACTGAATTGTTTCGTATCAGTTGTATTTGCTCTACACGTCATATTGTACGTGCAAAAAGCTTCTGCATCGACTTCGTTTTTAAAAAAAAAGTTTTTAAAACAATTCACAAGTGTTATAAATAAATAAATTAATAAAACAAAAAAAGGTTATAACATTATTGCTGCGCTTGATAATCAAAAGATAACAAGAAACCTGAAACTTAAAACAAAAAACTATTGTGTTAAACAATTTCAACTGAAGGCATTCGACAGTCTCAGTTAAAACTCAAAGTGAAAAATTTCAATATAAGAAATTTTTGTGCTCGGAAAAACGGAATTTTCTCTTTAACCTAACCCTCATTTGACTTGACTTCCATTATTTACCGTTACATTTCGGGGGTTGTTTATTTGAGCCAAAACCGTCGCGCAGTGTGTGTGGAAAAAGTCAAGAGTTGCTATAGCAAAAAAAATAACAAAAAAGCCCATGAAAATATTTAAAACAAAACAGCAAAATAAAAATTAAATTAGAAAAATTAAAAATTGTCGTCGCGCGTGTTTAAGAGTAAACAGAGCACTTGGTCATGTCACTTGAGGATCCATTCTTTGTGGTGAAAGAGTGCGTTGTCAAATTCTATTTTTTTTTTTTTTTGTATTTTTACCGAAAATTGCAATTATTCAATATTTTTTTTCTTGCTTGCAGCGAGGTTTTCAAGGCGCTGAACAAGACACGCGGTCTTTATTTACGTTGGCGTGAACTGGGTGAAAGTGGTGGCGCAGAGGTTGAATGGACCACAACTGAATTACGGAATTCGTTGCGTAGCATTGAATGGGATCTAGAAGATTTAGAAGATACAATCAATATCCTTTACAAAACAATAACATTTTTTTTTTTTACGAAAAAAGAGAATCCGAAAAAATCTGTAGAAACAAATATTTGCGTAGAACCGAAGCTTGAGTACACTTTACCTTAACATAAAACCTAAAATTGTGTGGGTTGTAAAAAACAGAATTCTGAATTCCGAATTTTTTGTGCTGGACATTACAAAATTTGCAGTCGGTAGAAATATTATTTGGGTGGAACATTTAAAAATTATGTGGGCTCTTATAAAAGAAAAACAGAATTCTGAATAACATAATTTCAATTAAATTTAATAGACTAGACACTAAAATTGTGAAGCGTATAAATATGCGTGACAATTGCCATTTGATGGAATGACATTTTTTTTTTTTTTGAAAAATCAATTTTGTAGGTAAAAATATTTTATTATAAATTTTTTTTTTAGCAAAATTGTCTCTTCTGGTCAATCCTTAACTATAGTCTTTGTTATTTATCCAATACGCATCGTTGAGAAAAATCCCAACAAATTTCGCATCGATAATCGTGAACTTTCAAGCCGGCGTCATTTCATCGACAATACACGCGATGAGGTCAAACAGATGAAGGAGAAGATGAGCCTGAATCGGAGCAGGGACAGAGATATAACGGCACATCAACCTTTATTAGACAACGAACATCACGGCAACGGCGGCGGCTCATTATCGAGCGGTGGTGGCATCATTATAAACGGACACGGACACGGCATTGGTGTTGGCAGTGAACATTGTGATCATAATTCACATATAATTAGCGATCGTACGTATCTGGTCGATTGTCCGCATACAACAGCGAATTCAATCATTAATAGCGGCAGTCAAGTAGCAAATACAATTGCCGGCACAATGTCAGCAGCAGCAGCGGCAGCTGCATCACGTCACAGTGGTACCAAATATTCCAAATTAGAGAATGCGCTAGATAGTCCCAATCATGGTGGTGGTGGTGTTACATTGGACAGTCCAGGACATCGTTTTGTCGGTGATACTGTATCCATACAGCAACGCATGATACATGGACAGGAGGAACAATTGGATATGATAAGTGATTCTATTGGAACATTAAAGACTGTATCACGTCAAATAGGCGTAGAATTGGATGAGCAGGCGGTTATGTTGGATGATTTTGGTAATGAATTCGATACAACTGAATCGAAATTGGATACGACAATGAAAAAAGTGGCCAAAGTACTGCACATGAATAATGGTAAAGTTGGAGATTTTCTTTAGAAGCGTAACAGACTAATAATTTCAAAAATTTCCTCTTACAGATAAACGTCAATGGGCTGCAATTTTAATACTTTGTGGTCTCTTGTTGATTGTGATAATTTTGTTTATAATTTTGTAAAGCATTTTTTTTGTTTGATAAATTTTTTTTTATAATTAACATTCCAGCACATTTCTTCTAAGTCTTTAGGTACATAAATAGCATAATTTATTATTATTATTTTTGTTTTATAATTGATAATTAATTAATTTATCAATTTATAGTTTATATTAATAATTGGAAAAGAAAAAATTAAAAGAAATTGTACATATACATCGAGTTTCTATTATGTGCCGTCTTCTATGAATTATTTTAATATATCAAATAAATTTTGCGTCTATATGTAAATCGTTCCAAAAATCAGCTATATAAAACACCAAAAAAAAAAAAAAAAAAATACGAAATATATTTAACGATTTTAATATTTAGTGCAATTTAAAATGCATATGAAAAATAGTTTAAAAATCAAAACCTGTATCAAGTTTAAAGTACCAAATTATTAGATGCATATAAACGAGATCTATATATATATATACACATATATATTTAAAGTATATAATATATACGCGATTGTGAATTAAAATTTATATCAGAAGTGAGCATAGAATACCAAAAAAAAAAAAAAAAAAAAAAAATAAGAAGAGGTACTTTTAATTAAATAGACCTCTTTTTTGTAAGTTTGTATTGTACTCTTATATTGTACAATTGAATGATACGATAACATGTAAAAGTCAAAAATTGAGAAAAATATATATGAAACACTTATTTAACGAGATTATATGGCATATTTTATTACTTTTTTGGAAACAGACAAAGTAAAACTAAAATGAGGTGGTTTATTTGGTTAGAATTTCCAAATAATGTTTACAAATTCAGAAACTAAGCACAAAATACGAGGTGTGTTCAAAAAGTATCGCATATTTTGTGTTTTTTTTTTTTTTAATTTTTTATTTATTCATGATTATCTATTTTGTCCCCTTTAAAGTAATCCCCTCCCGATAAAATACACCTATGCCAACGTTTTTTCCATATAGCCATCAGCGCCTTCTTCGATTTAGCTTTTATCTCCTCAATCGACTCGAAACGCGTTCCCCGGAGTGGTCTCTTGAGTTTTGGGAAAAGCCAGAAGTCACACGGTGCCAAATCAAGCGAATACGGTGGTTGCGGAACGATATTGGTTGGATTTTTGGCAAAAAGTCACGAAAATCAGTACAGTTTTAAAAAAATCATCATTTTTGGTACCAACCGAGACTTGACACGTTTGAGGCCCAAAACATCCTTCAAAATTGTATTAATTGTTCCTTTCGATACGCCAATTTCATCAGCAATGTTAATCATAGTTAATCGACGGTGTGCAAGCACTAATTCTTTTACTTTTTGGATGTGAGCATCCTCCGTTGAGGTCGATGGTTGATCAGGGAGCTCTTCGTCTTCAACACGTTCGCAACCTTCTTTCAACAATTTATAGCAATCAAATGTTGTTGATTTTGGTAGAGCTCGGTTCCCATAAGCCTTCTTCAACATTTTTATTCCATTCAGAAAAAAAAAATTTGATACAGGTTCTTTGATCCAGTTTTTTGAATAGGTAAAAATCGAAGACGATCCAAAACATGTGCAAGCAAAGCAGCTGTCAACAATTAAGTGAACATTCAAAATGGCCGAGCTTGTCGGCATAAGCATAAGTGAGAGACATGAGTACCAACATAACGCCACAAAGAAATGGAAATTCGAATATACGTAACCTGCGAAAATTCAAAATTCGCGATAATGTTTGAACACATCTCGTATATTATATCACGTTTTTCAAAAAATATTTACGCGTTTGGTACAGTTACTTGCATGCAAGGATAAAAAGTATCGATACAGTATACCGAAACATGTGCACATCTCTAATTGCATTTAAAGCCGGTCGCATCTTTGCAATGCAATTCTTGCTTAATTTAACTCATTTACGACACTCGAACAAAACAAAGTAGCTAGAGTGTAATTATTGAAAAAATATACATTTTAATTAAAAACATATAATTACATATTTTAGTATTGCAACGCTTTTGTACATTATGAAGCGCGCCAAGACGCAGTCCAGTTCTAGCAAAGCTAAAAAGCCAAAGGCAACAACAACAAAATCGAAGGCAGCAAGCGATTCAAGTGACAATGAAGCAAATAATGCGCCTAAAGTAGAAGCAACATATACCAATCTACAAGAATTCATGGCACATCTCGAGCAACAACGCAACGCAACTGCAGCCAATGTACTCGAGTATGCTTTCCGTAAGAAACGCGTACGCGTTCTAAGCGCAGTGACAGAAGTTAGTGAAAAACGCAACGGGGGCATTGTCTATTGGATGTCACGCGATGTACGAGTGCAGGATAACTGGGCGCTGTTATTTGCACAGAAATTAGCATTAAAACTTGAGTTGCCGCTGCTAGTAGTCTTCTGTTTGGTGCCGAAATTTCTTAATGCAACTTTGCGTCACTACAAATTTCTGCTTGGCGGTCTGGAAGAAGTGGAGCGTGATTGTACTGCACTTAATATACCCTTTCGTCTGTTATTGGGTCCAGCTGTAGAGCGTCTGCCGGAGTTGGTGCGCACTCATAATATTGGCGCAGTTGTTTGCGATTTTGCACCACTGCGTGTGCCGCGTAAATGGGTTGAGGATGTTGCGCAGGCGTTACCCGCTAATGTACCGCTAACACAAGTTGATGCACATAACGTTGTGCCGCTATGGATTGCATCCGATAAACAGGAGTATGCAGCACGCACTATACGCAATAAAATCAATAATAAATTAGGCGAGTATCTCACAGAATTTCCGCCTGTTATAAAGCATCCGTATAGCTTTAAGTTGGCTAATGATTTCAAGCCAATCGATTGGCAGGCAGCGCATGATATGCTTGAATGTGATATGTCTGTTGATGCTGTTAGTTGGGCTAGCCCGGGTTATAAAGCTGCATGTAAGCAATTGTATGAGTTTTGCACTAAGCGTTTGCGACTTTTTGAGTCAAAACGTAACGATCCAACAGTAAATGCGCTCTCTGGACTTTCGCCATGGTTCCATTTTGGACAGATCTCAGTGCAGCGCTGCATACTGGAAGTAAAACGTTTTCAGTCAAAGCATAAACAATCCGTAGACGCATTCTGTGAAGAGGCTATAGTACGTCGCGAATTGGCCGATAATTTCTGTTATTTTAATGAGAACTACGATAATCTGAAGGGTTTACACGATTGGGCTTTTAAAACGCTTGATGCACATCGAAAGGACAAACGTACGCCGGTCTACACACTGTCCGAGTTTGAGAAAGCACATACACATGATGATCTTTGGAATTCGGCACAGTTACAGTTGGTGCGTGAGGGTAAAATGCATGGTTTTCTGCGCATGTATTGGGCTAAAAAGATACTCGAGTGGGCAGCGACGCCGGAGGAGGCACTGGAATATGCTATACTGTTAAATGATAAATACAGCTTGGATGGACGTGATCCGAATGGTTATGTCGGTTGTATGTGGTCCATTGGTGGCGTACACGATCAGGGCTGGGCAGAACGTCCAATATTTGGAAAAGTGCGTTACATGAACTATCAAGGTTGTAAACGAAAATTTGATGTAGCCGCATATGTTATGCGCTACGGTGGCAAGGTACACAAAAAATAATTTATCTCGAATAAAATTTGTTATTGTTATACATTTTAGTGTTTTTATTCCAACCAGAATCCTTTAATAGACAAATTATTTTTTAAAAAGTACATTTATACGGCGGCGGCGGCGAGTTTCCCCGACTCGTTTTAATCTTTTTCAGCAATCTTGGTTAAATGTTCTTCGATTTCTTTTTCCTCGAGTATTCTGAAGTCAGGATTATCCTTGCTAACAATGCCAATTTCAATGCCATTTGGCTTAAAGTCAACAGCTAAAACATTGGACAGGCAGGTTATAGCCAGCTGTATGGTTTTTTCCTCCGACAAATTATTTTTGTATTTCTTCTCCAGAAAACTGCTTGCTTCAACTTGCTTAACGCCAACAGAGACCGCGCGAAAACCACAGAAATAACCAGCGGGGTCAGTCTTGTAAACACATGGGCCTTGTTCATCGTCGTAAGCAATTAAAATCATGCTGCAACCGAGTGGGCGCATTTCAGCATTTTGAGTATAAACCTGGTTGATGTCAGCAATGCGACGACAGAGCACATCAACGGGTATATCATAGCCGAATTTGTAGCGAAAGTTGGCGGCTTCATAACGTGCCTTCTGTACCTGTGAGCGACTGTCGGCTAGAATGTAATAAAGAAAGCCAATTAAATAAGGTATTTCATAAAATACATTACAAACTTCCTACATACCAATGCGTCCTGTCATAACACAACCAATGTGCTTTGTTATTCTGAACAAATGTGTAACAGTGTTCTCGACAATTAGCTTCTCGGTGATCTTTTTTGTGTAGCTATAACGGCACAGTCACCGCTTTTTATGGCCACCGAAGTGATGCCCTCTTGACTAATCGCCTTAAAGGCATATTCTGTAAAAGCAAAAGATACATTTAGTAAATTAATGTGTGCCATATTGAAAACCAAACTTTAACGCACCAACTTGATAGAGGCGTCCCTCCGGTGAAAAGATGGTAATGTGTCTATCAAAGCCGGCTGAGCTACCGCGGGACATTTTACAATGCTGCTAATTAACTTGTGCTGCAATGTCAAATATATTAAAGACTTTAATGTTGTTGTTATTAAAGGAAAGATAGTAATTTTAAATTGATATTTACGTGATTTGACAGAAATAACAAAATTTGCTTGCTTCACAGCGTACGACGATGATATTCAATTTCAGTTCTAGTGATGTGAAATATTCATTTAATGACGTGTGATTGTCAAATATGGTGGAATAGTGTTGTAAAGCACATTAAGAGAGACATCAACCTACAGATGGCGCTACACTTGTCTACAGCAACATATGTGTCAGCAGATACGCTTGTTATAAGTGCGAGTAGTACTGCAATTTAACCTATCTCATTTTCACTACCATAACCACTGACGCTATTTAACTTCTACCAGAGCAGCCATTAGGCAACTCACTGTCCGGGGCCTGACGTGCATGTAGCGCCTTGTAAAAGTGTTGCTGATAACTATTGCCCGTCCCTACGCCTACATAAAAAATACTTGCCCAACCTACTTTGGTGGAATCAACCAGCACGTAAACAAAGCTGCATCTAGGCAGCGCTGAATCTTCTTATATCCTACCTAGCTCCTCCTAATGCTCAATGAATCAATGCTACCGTTCGACAACCTAAAGAAGGAGGAGCTTTCTTCTACTAAATAATTACTAAAAAAAATTACTTATTATTTCTACTACTAACACTGTTGTCCGCTGCTGGTTCGTCAGCTTTGTCTGCGTCTGGCTGCGGCTGCAGCGAATTGTTCCCAGTACAACTAGCCCTATGCTTATACATCGTAGTCCTAGAGTTAAAAGCCAAATCGCACTTTGAACACATAACTACTGGACGCTTGCCGCCATGAAGCATTGCTATGTGGACCTGCAACGAGTAATTCCTATCAAACGTGCGACCGCATTTACACTTCATTGTAAAAACAAACTGAAAAAAATAACAAAAAAAAGCAATCACTTCACTTTAACTAAAATCAAAAAACTAACACTTAATCACTTACAACTTATAGCACGAATAACAAGGCAAGTAATACTATATAACTATTGGCAATAAAAATAACAATAAATTGCAAAATTGTTATTCACTTGATCACTTCACTGGCGACTAGTTATATTGGCGCCAATATCCTTTACTCTGCGGCTGATTATGTGACCGATTGTGCGACCGATTTTCGATTTTCAAGGCGGTATCATTCACACTCAATCACCCAATCACCTACTAGTTCATTTTATTGGACGCAAAAGTGAATATGGACAATTTTACACGATAAAAACAATATAAAAATAATAAATAAATAACGCTTTCATATGTTCTAGAAAAAGACATACATTCGCGTTTTAACACAAATCAAATTTAAGTGCTTGCGTCTTACGTAAAAATGCTGGAAGATGATTTGAAAAATCAATTGCAAATCGCACGCAATGAAATAAACAATTTGCGGTAGGTCAAAAGATTAGCTTAAAAATTAAAAAAGATTACATTTTATTTTTTATTTAAAAAACGCAGACAACAAGTGCGTAATCTGCAGCATGTGCAACGCAAGGACATTGATGCCATAACAAGGGCGTTACGTGATTTTCGCTGTGAAGGATGCGCTCAGGCGGCGAAACAACAACAGCAGCCGCTGCAGCAGTCGTCGCCGCCTCCGCCAAATCAACAAATACAGCAGCACAACAATAAACAAGATCAGCACACGACTTTAACACAAAGCCACAGTGACACTCGGTTTCGTGCAATCGGTGTCATACGTACAGCTTTTCCAGAAAAACGCGCTGTACCACGACAGTCAAGCGTTGGCAGCCGCTTGCGCGGTGTAGTTGAACTTAATTCCGATGTCTTCACAAATCCCGAACACTCGCTTGAAGGTTTATGCGATTATTCACATCTTTGGTTAATATATCATTTCCATCGTAACAATGCGCATCCGAAGGCCAAGGTTGCACCGCCACGTTTGGGTGGTGAACGTGTTGGTGTTTTTTCTACACGCTCACCGCATCGTCCTTGTCCAATAGGACTGTCATTGGTTGAAATTGAAAAAATCGAAGGTGCTACTATTGGATTTTATGGTACTGATATGGTTGATGGTACACCGGTGCTGGACATTAAGCCTTACATTCCATTCTATGATGCACCCATGTTGGGCATGGAAACAGGTTTGAGCATTTCTTTTGATATTATTTTTTTTTATATTAATGTTAATTATTTTTTTTCTTAGGACGCATTTCTGTGGGTCCAGTTGAAAATAATGACTTTTATGATTCACGTCAGGAACCGGATGGTGAAGAGGATGAACTGGAGCTCTATGCTGCAGCAGTGAGCAACAATACGCACAGCACACAGAATAATATTGAACTGGACAATGATTATGATTTAGTACAATTTGCAACATTACCGCCGCCACCCAGTGCAGTGCGTGTACCAAACTGGGTGGTGGCAAGCCATAGGCTTAATGTCTGCTTTAATGAGCGCGCTGAGACACAATTACGCGAGTTACAAGTACAGAAACAATGCATTATTGATATACTCGAAGCTGATCCACGTTCAGTTTATCTGCGTACGAAATATGGTTCACAAATCTTTACGTTTCAATTGACTGAGGTCACAGTCACCTGTAAATTCGATGATAAAGCCGGCACCGTAACTGTCGTTCAAGTGCGACGCAATGAAAATGTACAGGATACAGCTGCTGCTGCTGTTGCTGCAAGTGAAACACAGCAAATACAAACACAAGCAGCAGTGGAATAATGAAGATAAACACAAAAAAAAAAAAAAAAATAATGAAGCTGCAGGATCAGTTTCATGAAACTCGTTTTTTGTAGCAATTCAATTAAGCTTTGCTATTAAGCGTTGGCTTTTTTGTTAATTTTAGAATTTATGAAATAGAAAGTGCTTACAATTTAGTATTTTTTGTATGTTTTGTGTTGCTTAACAACATTTTAGACTTGTGCAATAAATGCGCATTTATTATTGAAAAAAAAAATTACGATTTATTTATTTTTATAAGTAAGCACCCAGTGAGCAGGGTGCGCTGATATGAAAAGAATATGCTCACAGTATTGTCTGCTTGTCGTACAAGGCGACTAAAAGGCATTTTGCGTTTCTGAATTAAAAGCGTTACGGCTTTTATTTCAACGCAAAATTTATTGAATATTTTATGCATTTTAAATAATTTTTATATTTTCTATTTAGGCAAAATATTTACATAAAACTTGAAAAGAAAAAAATAAAAATAAATATACATATAGTAAAATGTCTGTAGAAACTTTAAGTTGGACTGAATTTGTACAGGAAGCTAAGCAATTTATAAAAATATCTGATCATTTGGCGGATACTTGGACACTTGTGGAAAAGGTAAGTTTAAACTATAAAATAAAAAAAAAAAAATAATAATATTTAGCTATTTAAGCCTTTACCATATATTAAATGACTGAATATATGAACTATTATGAACAATATTTAAGCTATTTTTAAATTAAAATTTTATTTAATTTAAGAATAAAGACGCACCAAATAGCTATCTCGTCTACAAACAAAAACTCAATTGCGCACTCTCCGATGCAACTGAAACAACCGAATTATTACAGCTGGAATATCACATAGTCTACAGTGTATCCTATCAAGTGCCTGTTTTATATTTTCAGGCACATCGTGAAGGTTTGTATTAAAATTTAGTTTAATAGTTGTTTTTTTTTAATTTTTTAAAATTATTTTTATTTGCAGATGGCAGTTTACTCGATTTGGATGCATCTTGGCATATTTTTCGTGATGCTGCTAATTACAAACGTTCGGATATGCTTTCGATATTAACACAAATGGAGCATCCAATATTATTTCGTCCATTTTTGACACTACATCCTTGTCGTACTGCACAACTTTTAGCACAATTTGAAGGCACAACGAAGAGTAGTAATCGCATTTTAACTTTTATAAGTTTAATTGGACCATTTGTGCGTTTAAATTTGGCCAATGAGTATGGCTTGAGTTGTACTGCAGAAAATTAAACAAATTTTTTTTATACATGCATAAACAGTTATTTATTTATTTTGTTTGTTTTTATGTACATTTAGTATATAATTGATATATGTATTTATATATTTATATATATATTTATTTATAGAGTTTTTTTTTGCATACATACTACAATAAATAAGTTTTAACATTTTTAATTATTTTCTGTCTTTTAAATATTATTAGTATTAATATTAGTATGTATATAATAATATATATATATATATATATATATATATACATATATATATATATATATATATATATATATATATATATATATATATATATATATATATATATAATAAATAAATTATTAATATGTTTATTCTTTTTTTTTTTTTTTTTTTTTGTACAGAAGCACACAAAGTATACATTGCAAAAATATGTTTTCAATGGTGTATAGTTTTTTTCTTCTATATAATATAAATACATATGTAAACAAATAATATATGCATTAGTTTTTCAGCTACCAAAAAGATAATGCTCATTTTATTACAATATTATTCAGTTAAACATTAACTAGAGTTTACTATAATTTTATATACTATATGTGTATCTCTATTGTTTTGTAGTCTTAAGTCTAGCTTAGAAGTAAACAAAAGGGAAAAACTTTTAACTTTTTTTATATAAAAACTTAAAAATTGGAGCTACAGTTAATATATTAGCTATAAGTGAGAGTGGCACATTGCAGAAAAATTTCGTTTAAGTTCAAAATTTCAGTGCAATCTCTTCAAAACTGCATCATGTACAAACATGATTTTCAAATCCTATTATCTCTACAAAATATTTAGGTTTTACGTTTGAAAATTTTTTTGATACTTAACCTAGAAACACCAATTCATCTTGGATATTCTAAAGAAAAAATTCCGAATCTGACTCAAATCGAACAATTATTTTACTGCAAGTTTTAGACTGTCTGCACTTTTTTTTTACTTATCTTAGGAAGACTAAGATTCCGATTCCGTTAATCCAAAAATTTTATATAGGCGTCAGGCTCTATGCTTGCACATTGTAGAAAAAAGAGCCATCAAATTTGGTACTTAACATCTGCAGCATCTCTATTCGTTTTCTTGTTATTATTAATCTTAAACTTTGTATATTTTAAACTTTTTTTTTTTGCTTCTTTGTTTTGGAAACATTTAGCTGTAAATTACATATTTTTTTATTTAATTATATAAAATGTTTAGTATATATATTTTTATACCCGTTACACATAGTGTGAACGGGTATATTCAGTTTGTCAAAAAGTTTGTAACGCATTGAAGGAGGCATCGGAGACCCCATAAAGTATATATATTCTTGATCAGCTCGATGAGACGAATCAGTCTGTCCGTCTGGTCCGTCTGTCCGTCTGTTTGTTGCTATGCGATCTTTTCGATGAAGATATAAAGATATTGAACTGAAATTTTAAACTTAAGCTTTTCTCGGCAACGACTAGGTTAAGTTCGAAAATGAGAGTGCCACGCCCATTTTTAGGTATAGCCCCCATACAAACTTATCGATTTTTTTAGATTTTTTGTAAAAAAAATAGTAATTATTTATGAATGTACTCGCTCCCAATTGGGTAAAAACTTTTTGGTCATCCAGGGTCAAAACCAAGACGACACGCCCATGTAACGGGTATTTCAGCTTTTGTTTCCCCCAAATTTAAGTTTTTCTTTTTTTTTTTTTTTTTTTTTTGGAATATAAATAATTTTGTATTAATTTTAGCATTGCTAAAACTTGGCACAATCGAAATGGGAAGGAATCATAGAAGCATTGAGCAATATATATATATATCTACTAATTATTTCCCTAAACATTTTTTAATATGTATTTTCTTTAAAGCAACATATTTTTATATTTACTACATTATTATTATTATTTTTTACAATGGCTAATGGCACAATTTAAGTTTATTTTGTAATATGCAAAATATTCAATAATAAAAATAAATATAAGCATAAATATTTTATAATTTATAGTAATAAGCGTTCTATTTAATTTAATATTATTTTTAGTTTAATATATTTTTATATATAATTAATTTTTTATTTTAATGCTACTCAATTATTTTTTTGTTTTAACATTTTAATATAGCTTAAACTATTTATATAATATAATATAATTTTATTTGTTTTATTTATTTATTTTTTAGTTTTACAATTATTTTCTTAGTTATACATTTTAATATTATTAATTTTTTTATATTTATTTTTGTTCAATTATAATTAATGTTAACTCCTACTGTGGTATTCTCATTTCACAGCACAACACTTGCGTGTTTGTGTTTCTGTGAAAATCTTCGAAAAAATGTCATCTTGAAATAAAATCGTTTTTGAATTAACTAAATATATGCAATACACATTGACATACATTTATAGAATTATAGACATTTTGTTTGTTCGAATTTTTGTTTTTTTGCTTTTTTTGTTAAATTTGTGAGATTTTTTTTATAATTTTTTTATTATATATAAATATTTTTTTTTGAAATCCAAATTTAATGCCAAATATATACAATTTTTTTTTATGTGCAAATGTGTGTTTTATAATTATTATTTTTTTTTAGTAGTGCATAAGGTAAATTACATTTAAATTTTTTTACTTCTACAAGCTACAATTTTAATAAAGTTTTTTTTTTTTAAATACTCTTTTTTTATACATTTACATTAAATAATTTATTTAAGCATTTGATAATCGCATATGTATGTATGTGCTTAAATATTTTATTATGCATATAGACAGACAGACAGACAGACAGATATACATACAATTCGATAATTATATATTTGTAACTTAAATTAAATGTATCTAGATACGTGGTATGTATGTATCTAGACATAAATATATAGTTTTTTGTATTGTTTATTTTTATAATTATTTTTTTTTGTTAAATTACTTTTTAAATTAACGCTTTAAATGAAAAAATATTTGAATCCTTTTTAAATAATAAAATAGAAATGTAGATTAATGGCCTGATTAAAGTTAAATTATGTTAAAAAAAATAAAACAATGGTTATGTATAGATTACATTATAGTTATTTGCTTATAATCATATTAATACTGTATACGTGAATTGATATAAAATTATTTTATGTAAAAAAAAAAGCTACAATTATAAATTAAAAAAAAAAAAAATATTTGAAAATTAGTTTTTGTATGGGAGCTATATCCATTGAATCGAATACATATATGTACTAAGTTTAATACTCTGATATTTGAATAATTAAAAAAAAAACAAGTTACAATTTTACTATGTGTGCTCTCGATCAGCATTGAAAGAAGAGTCGATCTAGCTATGTCTGTCTCTCACTCTTCTCTGTCTACCGTATTTAAAAGATTATCTTGGAGACTACTTGTAAGAAATAGAGCCACCATATTTGAAACTATTACTATGCTGAGACGTCAAGCGGTCACTTACAAACGGAATTTTTATTTTAAGTGGTCTCCCGATACAAACCCATTCCAAAATTTAAAGTTTTTACATAAAAACTTTTGCATTTCTTGAACTAGTAATACTAAATTTAGTATAAATAGTCCCTAACAAAATAGTTCCAACAAAATATCCCAACTTAGGTAAACCCAAAAAAAATGTTGGTATACCCCATACAAAATAACCAATAATAATACAGACTACTTGTGATATCAGAGTAAGAAAGTAAGATAGTGAAGCCACATTTTTTAAGTGAGATTATTTTTTTCTGTTCACACGAGGTTGCGTAACAATTTTTGAAATATTTCATGAAAATCTTGCATCGTGTTTAAAAATTTAAAATCAGACTGTAAAAAAAAAAAAAATAAACACATAAAATAAATAATTAAATATAATATAAAGATTCAATGAATTGTTTCAATAGTTAAATAAATTTAAATTGGTTTAACGTAAGTTTGAATTATTTTCAAAAACTATTTATTTATACCATTAAAAAAAAATTAAATAAATAAATATAATAATTAAAAAGTTTGCTTAACATTTTACTTATTTTTTCAATAGACTTACTTTATGTTTATATTTTAAATTTATATAATTTCTAAATATTATTATTTTTATTTTTTATTTACATTATTTAATTTATTTAAAGCTTTACCATTTTCCATTGATATTTCATGTTCATGTAATTTAGTTTATATTAATTTATGCAATTAACACATGTACAAGTATGTATCTATTTATATAGTGCATATGTATGTATATAGTATGTATGTACAAAAAATTATATAAATATAATAAAAAAAGTTTTGTTATATTTTTTTGTTTTCACATTTGTATGGCTTAACAAATATTTCGAGCTAATTAAATAAATATTTAATTGATATGTTTTATTTTATTTTAATTTATTTTTTTTGTTTTTACCTGTTTTATTTATAAACTTTTATATACATTTAGTTGTTTATTAAATAAATAAAGTAAATAAACCATAAAAATGTGTACAATGTAAATATTTTCTATATATATATATATTTTTTTTTGTATAATATTCAATTTTATTTTTAATTTTAAATAATAAAAAAAAATTCGAATTAAATATTTATTTATTTATTTATTTTTCTTGGTCTCATTTCTGTTGCACTTTTGGACATTTAGTTAACATTTATGCTTTTTTAAATAATTATTTATTTATTTATTAATTTTGTATATGCTTTTTTTTTTTTTTTTTTTTTTTTTTTTAAGTACAAATGCAAATATGTATAATAGTATGTTGTGTATATGTGTGTTTGTTTATATATAATAACGCTATTTTAGCACTAATTTCAAAGCTTTTTTATTTTGTTTTGTTCAATGTTAACATTGACATTTATTTTTTTATTTTTTTTAAGTAATTTGGTAAATTTTTCTATTTAAACATTTAAATATAATTAAAGCTCACACAAAAAAAATGCATTATATATAAATATTTTTTATTTGCTAGTGTATATATTTTTCAAACATTTTGGAAAATTTCCAGCTTGTTGTTGTTCATATTTTTATTTTATTTAAGTTAAATTTGTTTGTTCATTTCTTAAGTTTTTCTTTTTAATATTTTTGTTTTTTTTTAAAGCTATTCTATATTGTGGACGGTGGTACTTTTCTTTAGTTTAAAATTCTTTTGCCCTATAATATTGACATCATAATCATCATAAGCTTCATTATCGTCATCATCATCATCAACATTGACCTCGTTTAATGCTTGCTGCTGCTCTCTGCTATGATCAATTAAGCAACTTGTAGAGGCACTATGTCTAAATCAACTACAGAGCATATTGAAAAAGCCGCGGCCTTTCTCGGAACGTGGTGCCATTAGCATAGGAACTTGATTCTTATGTGTTACTTTGATCTAAAATAAAATAAAATATGTTTATATGTACAGATACCAAGCGAGTGTGAGAGAAAGAGAGTGAGATGAACTTACAGTGCATGGGACCTGCATCCATGGTTCACCATCAATTTGCATAGGAAATGTTTTCTTTGTATTTATAATAACTTCGCTGCATTGTGCCAAACGACGTCCAGAAGCGCGTAAACCAGTGCGTACTTGACCCATGTGCAAACAATTTTCAAGGCCAATAACCTCAATGAGACGATCGCCAATATCTAAAAGTTTTTAGTAAATGTAATAAAGCAGTTTTCCTTTGGCGATTTCTTTCTAATTACCTTGTATTGCCACTGACAGATCCACCGAATTGAAACTGGTCGCTGAGAGTTCTTTATCGGAGGCTTTAAGTTTTTTACTTTTACCAAATGGTCCAGCACTCTTGCGTATACGTTTCTGTGATAAATGCTCACCCCATAGATTTGAGCCACCATGTGTGTAGGGTATATTTAGTAGCGCAATGCCTTGTAGATGTGGTCCGTTGGCAAGATCTAAAGAGACGCCATCGCACTGTGTTTTTAAAAGACATTTAAGATAAGTAAATTTTATTATTATTATTTGTTAATAATGTTGTTTGGCAGGAAAAAGTCACTTAAGCATGTTCAAATTATTTTTTTTTAACTTGAAAATATTTGAATTATGCGTTTGCAAGCTGCTGCTGCTTTGTTGGCATTTCTTCTTCGTGATTTATCATTTTTGCATAGAAATGTCATCCGGAAATGTGTAAAATCATTCGACCTTCATTCATTGCTCAAGGTCAAAGGTTGACCGCAGCCACCATACGTATGCACAAAATTAGATTTGTCCATTTTTGTATCTTGTTGCATTTTTTTTTAGATTTTTTCTTTCATTCACTTACCACAATTTCGATATTCTCGTGTAAATTTTTACAGGATGCAGCAAATGTTTCTGACGTTGCATATTCGAAATACCAAAGTTTATTTTTCATGCGACTATTGAATTTATGCGGATTCTTTTCGCGTTCCAAGTGAAACTTTAACGCAAATTGCAGCATCCTGAAAAAAAATAGAAAAAATGCGAAAAAAAAAAATTAAATTGCGCTCAAAAGTATGCAAAACTTTTTTGATTGCATTTATTGGTAACGTTTTTTTGTTAGTTTCGATTTGCAAAGATAAATGTCAGCTTCAATTAGATTTTGCTTAAGTTTTATATTTGTAAAATTTGTTTTCGAATTTTACATAAACTGTATGACGAACGGACAGTGAATTTATTGTACACATTCTTAAGGGTAAATACAATGTCTCTCTAAATTAGCTTAACACTTGTCACAACATTAAACAAACTGTTAATGTCAATACAGGGTGTTGTAACTGTTTATATTGTATAGCACAAATAGAACGTGCATGTTTCGCTTATCCTTTGTTTTATATGCAAATATATTAACGTTTAAGTTGGTACTACAACAATACAACGTGTATGCACGAACAAGATAAAGTTTCAAAATATTTGTTAAAGGACGACGCAGAAAAAGTTAAAAGCATAAATTAAGTTTAGTCCTGTTTGCATATTTGCAAATAAAAATAAATGTCTCAATTTGGTTCTGCTCGACTGTAAGAACGCTACATGTGTGCATTGCTATTGGCAAAGAGAATAGAAGCTGTGGTCAACGTGCTTTATGTGATGCGTGTCTATCACGTTTCAAAGATGGTCGTGCCTGAGATCTGGTAGTGCTGGGTCTCTGAAAATTCATGAATCCCAGTCAGCTGCAGCACAGATTCCGAAGAGTACCAGGGTTGCTTTTATTTAAAAAAACATTTATTTATTTAATAGACTAGCAGTTACCCGGCGTGTGCTACTACGTTTTACGGGCGTTTCGGCTGCTCTTTTAGCTCTTTTCGTTTCGCTGCTTTTTAGCTCTTTTCCGTTTCGCATCTTCGTCTAAAAAAAAAACAGCAAAACTATTTTTTTTGTTTATGGGAAAATTAGAAAATGGACTTCTTAAATGAACCGAATATGTATTAAGCATTGTTTTAGCGGAATTTCAATTTACTTGCATTGTTTACTTTCAAAAGAAACCGGTTTGGGGCTCACCGGTTTAACGGTTTCAACGTAAATTGCGGACATAGAAACTGAGAGTTCAAGAATACTAGGCGTGTTTGGAAGACTAGTGTTGCATCAAAACTACATCTTAAAGCTGTTTTATGTGGTTTCTAGAGAACTCACAACGATTAATCTTTTTGCAGGTGTAGCGCATACAAAACGGTTACAGCAAAGACAATATAAATAAACGCCGTAAATAAGACAAAAGGCATCCTTTGGGAAGGGCATATGTGTTTGTGTTCTTCTCTTACCACAACACACAGCAAACTAAGCTTTTGGAGATTAACTTTAACAAGTTTTGCAATGAAGCAGCACCTTAGGAGGCATAGCATAACATTTGCTTTTTTGGAGATTAAAACGTAAAACGTGAAAATAAAACGTTTAGTGTGGCAAGCACAAAATTGGCTTAGTTCTTTAAATTAAAATACAAAAAAAAAAAAAAAAGAATTATTAAAAGATAGAAAAACAAAAGAAAAACTGTGAAAAAAAACTAAGTGACTTGTTAATGTAGCAGATTTTGCGGTTTCACACTTTAAAGTAAAAAAAATGTCACGCGCACACCTACCGATAGCACCCACACACACACACACACTCACATAAACTCTTTTACATAGTATACGTTTTTTTTGAGCGTATTTAGTACGTGTGCAGTAATTTCACTTTTAGTCAAGTCAAGTTCATTTGAATGCATTTGCATAGCTTCGTAGGTATGTGGTATATAGGGGTGTAGGGGGTGTGTGTTCTATGACAGTTTGCGCTTTAAATCGTAAATGTTTATGTATGCAATGGCGTTAATACGCCTTATCGGTGTGCAGCGCAACGACGACAAAAAATAACAACGACAAACAGAACGGCAAACGCAGCCAACACACTTAGTGAATTCGAGTCGAGTCATTGCAGTTAGACTCGACTCCTGCTGCGTGCAGCGTTGTACATTTCCTCGCAACGCAAACGCCATTGTCAATGTGCAATTTCTTTGTGGGCGTCCCGCAGTGTGTGTGTTGGCAGCCAACTAGAATTTTAATTTCTTATTTTGCGTATAGCATTTGGCTTTAATACTGCGACGCCTGTCAGTATGCTACATTTTTTTTTTTTTTTTGCGAACCATGTAAACACCTCAACACCTACACAAATAGTCTCACATCCTTTTTACACTTACTTTACTTTTTTTATGCGCACTGTTGTGGTATTCTGGGCTTACATTAGCGACGCATTTAGTATGCATGTCACAAACCAAACGCACACACATATACAAATGGAACCGCACACCCACATAAAAACACTTTGACAAATGTTGTGACATACGCAAAAGCACACACAAATACGTAGACAGATAATATATTAAGCTACTTGAAGCTAGCTTTGCATAAACTTTAATTATTGCCGTCATTCTAGCGGCGGCAGGAGTGACATTTCTGTTCGATTAATTATTGCTGCAGGACACAAATTGAATTGTTAACTTAAAAAGAAAAAAAATGGTTGAGAAAATTTAGTAACATTCGAATTAATATTTTTTTAATAAGTATTTTTTTCTTAGAAGTCGATTGTTATTAGTTAAAGTCTTTTAATTGCGAAGTGCTATACTAAGTCATCATACATATGTGTCACAGAAATATATAAAACAAAATAAAACTACTTTCTGTGTTCTTAAGTTTTATGTTTTTGTTTCAAGTCATACAAAGTTTGCTTTCTAATAAAAACAAAATAAAATAAATTCAGAATTTGATGTGCAACAAAAAACAAAAACCGAAGATTTGCCATAGAAACTATGCATGTAGCATGAAAGGCGTTATTATAATTGTTGTTGTTGTTGTTCGTGTTGGAGTAGCTCAGAGTAAAGCTAAGTAAAACTTTGTGTTCAATGCCAGTTGTTGACGTTTGTTAGTTAGTTGCTTGGTTGAGTTGAGTTAAGCTGAGGCGTCAGAACGCGCAATATTTTCTAAGACGTATTAAAACGCAAGGCTAAGAACGAACTAAAGGCACTCATACATACATACATACACACATACATACAACTAAATATATATGTATATTTTCTAGTATGTTTCGTTCGAACAACAAAATACAAAGCAACCATAACCTAGACATAAAGTTAACCACTTTTGCTAAGTGTTAAATGGATTTTATATCTGTCAAAGCTAAAGAAAGCAGAATGCGCTTACAATGCTATGGAATATGTATTAGAAAAAATATATAAATATGTAAAAGGATTTTATATAGAACGAATGAAAGAATGAACGAAAAGAAATCCAAATAAATAACCGCCTACTGTTCAGACAAGCCACAAACATGGACTCTGCAACTACACATGAAATAGTAGCACACATACTCGTACATAGCCATATGCGCGAGGTTTGATTAACAAGAAATTAGGATTCAACTATTAATCGATTATTTCCTTAATCCCTTATTCGATTAACTGCTTAATTATTTGTTTCTGCCATTTCTAGAAACAAATGCGATTATGACTGGTTTCGGACCAAAAAAGTCAACTATCAAGCAAACCTTGTTTAGGCTTTGTTGGAAAGAACTTCTCCGAAAACTTCGATACCATAGAGAGGGCGATTATCGATACCACGATTAATCGAAACATTGTTATCAATTATTATTTTTCCGTCTGCCATTACTAAGGGCAATGCATTCTCTGTGAGGATGGAGAATTGTAAGCTGGTATCCATTTCGTGCAATCAATTTAGGTCTTTGACCGTTCATCTGTCAAAAAAAAAAAAAAAAAAAATTCAACTCAATATTTTTGTACCCTGTACCCAAAGGGTAAAAGGGTATATATTAAGTTTCTGCGAATGTATGTAACACACAGAAGGAAGCTAGATAGACCCTATAAAGTATATATATTCTTGATCAGCAGTGAAAGGGGAGTCGAACTAGCTATGTCTGCCTGTCCGACTGTCCGTCTTCCCTCCTCCCCTCGCTTCGCCTATGAAAACGATTATCTCGGAGACTAAAATTATATTAAATTAACCAACAATACAACGGTTTTTTTCTAACCCCATTTTAAGGGTAACCCCCTACAAATCTACCCCCAAACTTTGCGTTTTTGCATAAAAACGTCATTGTTTCTTATTGTAGGAAGTCTTAATTAAGTATAAATTATGCCTATGATAGTCCCATTGAAATATCCCAATATGGGTAGAACCAAAAAATTTTAGTTAGGGCTCTCATACAAATTCACCCTTTTTTTTCAAGTTTTTGTTTGAAAATTCAATTAAATAAGGTATATAACAAAGATAGATACATAAACATGGGGTACAGGGTATCTTCTAGTCGAGCATACTCGACTTCAGTGTTTTTTCTTGTTAAAACTAAACAAATGAGTTCTGCAGGTAGACACACATAGCTAAATCGTCTATTCTGACGTGATGAAATGAATTTGACTTCGAACACAATTTCAGCAACCATAAAACAAAAATATTGAGACTTTTAAATCAGTAAAAATAAATTTGTTGCGGACAGACGGACATAAAAAAAAAAAGTGTTTCTAGGTTAAAACATATTCTGCTTAGGGGCGGGTCGAATGAGAAAGAAAATCTCATTTTATGGAATTGCTTTTTTTACGTTTTCAGAAAAGTGATAAAATATTTTTGTATTTTGTGAATTTTTAATTGAACTTTTTATTTTTTGAGTACTCTAAAAAATATTCGAAGAATTTTACATACTTTTTCATTAAATTTTTCTTTAAACAAATCTCTCCGGAAAACACACATAACAAAACGCACGGTAAGATAAACCCGCAGATACAGATACAGATATATAAGAATATACTCGTATATGTATGAGCATAACGGTTTACGGCATTTTTATTTTTTGTCGGGATTTCGTTTAATACGCTTCTCTATTGCGCTTGCTTTTTCGATATCTCTTCACTTTTTTTTTTTTTTTTTTTTTTTTTGCTTAGATAGCACACAGCATGTCCTGTGAGTCCTATGAGAAATTGTGTATTAGGCTGATTTCATTTCAAGCGAGAAATGTTTGCACAAAAAGGATTTCAACTTTAGCCACACTTGACAAATAGTATCCTTTACACCCACACCAAACCAAAGCAAACCATTTGCACATACGAAACATAAACACTCAACGAAACCAAACTAAACTAAACCAAAGCACATCACACATAAATTTGAACATGTGTTTGGAATTTTTTTTTTTTTGTTTTTCTTTTTTTTTTTTTGATTATTTTACTTATTTTGAACGGCCATTTACTTGACTCGTTTTCGTGCTGAGCACTCTCTAGATGGCATTCAAGCAAAATGAAGATGGCAAATATATAAATGAAGGCAATGCAATAATGAAAGAGGCAGCGGGCGGCCTTTTTTCTTTTTTTTTTTTTTTTTTTTTTTTACAGATTTGTACTTGATTTCCGTTTTTATTTGCTGCGGATTTCATTTTGCGCAATTTCATTGTGCGCCATTTTGTATTTTACTTTTATTTCATACATTTCTTTATATTCATTTTCACTTTATTTATTTATTTTATTTTATTTTTTTATTTTTTTTTTTTTGGGTATTTTCATTGCGGTTGCTGTAAATTTGTCACTTAACATTTCTTTATTGTCGCATTAAATCTTTTTTTTTTTTGCCTTTTTTGTCGCTAAACAAGTTGTTTCATATCTTCTTAAAAATTATTACTAAATTATTCACGTCTGATATGAAAGTTTTAAAAGTTTTTCATTTCATTCCATTTGTTTATCGTACAAAATGGCTGGCATAGCGATAGCAAAAAGACAACAAAAGTTAAATGTGTGACACTGTTGACTTTTTGAACTAAGAAGTATTTTAATGCCTCAAGGGAGCAATGTGTTTGTATTTGTGATTTTCCATTTGACGCTGAACTCATTCTCTTTGTGTGTGTGTGTGTGAGTGTGTGTGTTTGTAAAGATAATGAGTTTCACTTCACTTGACTTTCTATGCAGCATAAATCTTTAATTAACACTTTCGTAAAATTTTAATTAGACGAGTTCTATTTGTCATCAAAAAGCTGTTTGTTGGCTGCATTAAGTTGTATGTTTTTGCAGTTCCTTCGAGTATTTTAATAATACGCACAACTGAGAGTTAGTGTCATTAAATGATTTATGGAAAATAATTACTTTAAAAATTAATAATGCTTTTACACAGTTAAACAATTTAAGCATATTGCTTAGATAAAATTATTAGTGTGGTTAATATTTAACAATTTTATGATTAATCAAAAAGAACGTGGTATTTCTATGTGGTTTTAGTTGAAAGCAATGCATCAGTTTTAGTGATTTTAGCTTTAAAAGTTGGCAAAATTTGCTTTTATTAGCATAGGCAAACAGATAAATTGACAAAAAGATACACAAAAAGACTGACAGATTAGAGATAATTAAAACTGCAATTTTTGAAACACAGTAAGTACAGTTACTGTGATTTATAAATCAGAGCAATTAATGTGATTTGAATTGGTTTCAAATATAGACTGACATAAATACACATATACATGATACAAGTTTAGATAAGATTTGATTGAAGTGACGATTAATCAGTACTCAATCACAGTGTTCACAGTTACTGTGATTTATCAATCAAAGTAACTAATGTGATTTGAATTGAATTCAAAAATAGACGGACATTAAAACACATATACATGATACAAGTTCAGATAAGAGATGATTGAAGTGACGTTTAATCACTACCAATGTGTTCACAGTTATTGTGATTTACAAATTTCAAAATCACAGTAACTGTGGCAATTTGAATATTATTATTATTATTGCTTAAGAGGGCACTTGTACTGCTACCTAGAGAGGTATATTGTATACCTTTACTGTCTAGATTACTGATTCTAGCCCTATTCTTTGAATGAATCTTATCATTCTGGCTGTAGCTACACATTCTGATAGAATATGGATAGGTGTTTCATCCAAACTACCACAGAATCTACACTCAGGAGAGCTTGCTACACGCATTACATGTGTGTTTCTTAAGTCTGCAGTGACCTGTTAGGAGCCCTATCATGATGCATAGCTGAGTTCTGTCCAGCTTAACTAATTAATAATTTGTCGCTTGTCCTGCCTTAAAAGCCAGTATTTATTTCTGGCTCGTTTTCTATCATTACGTTTTGTCTCATTAAGTGTGTGGCTCACAATGGGGCAATAAGGTGTCTATTCAATCACAGTGATCAGAGAAACTGTGATTTTAAAATTTATTTTGTTTTAGCATTGCCAGAGTTTTAATTTAATTTAAATTTGAATGTTTCAAGTCAAATTTGAATGTTTCAAGAACAGTTGTCATTCAATTGTATGCGTTTATAGAGCAGCTGTTCTCTGTACAGCTATTCTCTGTATCTCTGTACAGCGTTCATAAGTAAGAGAGCGTTTCAATCGCTATTGAATTGCTCGAAAATCACTCATTCACCTGAACAAACAATGATTCAATAGCTTAAAATGAATTCCAACTTATTTTGTTATATTAAAAATTGAAAATTTTAATAAAGTTTTCTTTTTTGTTTGTTTTGATGTGCTTTATATGCCTTACAAAGTTGGCAAATTGTAATAATAATTTTGTTTTTTTTCCAAAAAAATTTCTGTAAACACAAAAATAATAAAAGCAATCATCGAACACAAAATCAATAAATACAAAACAAAGGAGAAAATGTTTATGAAAATGAAAAAGCACATAAATTTTATTTTTAACATTTTTATTGCACAAGAAAATGAATATTACTGTTAAATCCATTAAAATTATGCACGTCATTTATGCAGCAATTGTGGAAATTATTATTGTATCTATTTGTAAATATTATCTACAAAATGAAAATGTGCAGATATGTATAAGGCTGATTTGATTTGGAATTGATTGCTAAATTAATGGCATTGAGAAAATGTAAACAGTGGAAACACATTTAGTGAACAGCTGCTTGGAGGCAAACTTATTCGAAGATTTTAAATATATTCTTTAAAACAAATTATACGAATTAAAATTTGCTGACGTTGAGTGTCCGCCTTTAGCAGTGTTTACTGTATTTATTTTGATGCACACAAAACACAGATGCTGCATAGAATTTATAAGCTTAAATTTTTCAATCCGGAAATTAGTTGTAGTCGTGTCCATTTGTTCCTCTGTCTGTCTGTCTGTCTGTCTATTTTTGTTATTTCAGTTTTTAATAAAAATTTAAAAAAATAGTTCCAGTTATCAAAAAAAGTTAAGTTTATAAATACAAAACTCATTTTGCCATATCATACAAATATGTCCGTCTGTCTTCGATTTTTTTTTACCCAACTTTTTTTTATTTATTTACTCATTTTTTTTTTTTTATTTGACTTTATGCTTCCTACTACATTTTTGACAGCTACGTAGCTACGTTTTTATTGCCTTTAAATACCTTGCAGCAATATATTCGCTCGTTCTGCGAGATTTCCATTGACGTCGATTTTTGTGAATTTCGATGTAATGCTCATTTGCATACGAATATATATTAAAGGCTTACGCGTTGATTACCAAAAATTTTCGAATCACATATACATATTTACATCAATATAGTATATATGTATAGTAAATGTATGTAGTATTTGTATAAAGCAAAAAACTTTAAGCGGAATATATTTAAATTGTTCGATTTATTTTCGTAAAAATATTTTAAAGATTTTGTTGAAATAACTAGGGATGCGTTGATACAAGTACATATATGTACTCGATACATATCGATACTTGCTTGAAATACATTAGTACATTTGGTAACTTATTGCTAAGTATCGATATTGTTGATGTCGATCAAGCGGCATTTCGAATATGGTAAGAATCATTTGAAAAGTAAAATTAATTGATGATAGCACAAAGTATGAGCCTAGTAACCTTTTGAGAAAATGTGTAAATTTTTTCATATTCTTAGAATTAATCAAAACACATGATAGTTAAATATCGATACATTTTAAATTTGAGCCATGAGTACATATATCGATACCATTCGGTATCAAAACATCGCTACACATACATAACTAATTAGTAATTTGTTTAAAATACTTATTAAATCTCTTAACAATTTTACACTCAAATGCCACAATGCATTCGTTCTAACGCAATTCATATACAGACTAACTAATGAAATCTGGTTTGCGCAACTTTCATTGCAATTATTACGCTTTGATTATTTTATACAATAAATGTACGAGTATTGTACGAGTATAAGCTGTAAGTGCTATACGAGAGATGGAGATGGCTGATAAGTGTAAAGCGTTATGAAAGTGAAAAGAGTATCATATGAATGTGAATGAATGTGAATAAATGAAAATGAATGTGAATGAATGTGAATGAATGTAAATGAATGTGAATGAATGTGAATGAATGTAAATGAATGTGAATGAATGTGAATGAATGTGAATGAATATGAATGAATGTGAATGAATGTGAATGAATGTGAATGAATGTGAATGAATGTGAATGAATGTGAATGAATGTGAATGAATGTGAATGAGTGTGAATGAATGTGAATGAATATGAATGAATGTGAATGAATGTGAATGAATATGAATGAATGTGAATGAATGTGAATGAATGTGAATGAATGTGAATGAATGTGAATGAATGTGAATGAATGTGAATGAATGTGAATGAATGTGAATGAATGTGAATGAATGTGAATGAATATGAATGAATGAATGAATGTAAATGCATGTGAATGAATGTGAAAGAATGTGAATGAATTTAAATGCATGTGAATGAATGTAAATGAATATGAATGAATGTAAATGAATGTTAATGAATATGAATGAATGTGAATGAGTGTTTGTGAGCGAATATATTCATAAAGAGCTCCACAATATAACTAATTCTTACAAAGAGCTGGAATATCAATGCATTGTAAATTTTTTTATCTTTTTAAAATAGTCTTTTTGTATCAATTAAGTCAAGCAAAACATATATTCAATAAAATTTCAAATATAACCCTCGCAAATGCTCATTGCCATCTTAGTTGTTGTTGTTGCTGTTGCTATTGCAATTACAATTGTTATAAATCAACAATGCGCTTAGCAACATGACACCAACATAATGCGCTCTAATATATTTTAATACTCTTGACTAATTATTATGCTACCAGAAAACAAACAAAGTAAAATTAAGTTGTGACATGTCGACTAAACTATGTTTTGCTGATTTAATCGTGGAATTTCGCTGCTGTTCTGCTCTGTTTTTGATGCAATGAAGGATTATGTTGCTGTCGCTGTTGCTGCTGTTGCTGTTGCTGATGCTGTTGCATGCAGTTGAAATGTTTACCACACGCTCGGGTACATTTGGATTGTGTTATACAATATATGTACTAGTATGTAAAAAGTTTTTTGAGTTAAAATAGCATAGAGCGTGTTTTAACTCGGTAATATTTTTTATAGTATTTTATTTTTTTTTTTTATACTTACCACGCCAACGGAAAAATAATTGTTGATTATGTTGTATGGCACTTGGCAATCCTTGTCCGATTGCACTTTGATGGGTTTTTGCTGCTGCTGCTGTTGTTGTTGTTGTTGTTCTGTAAATAGGAATGTTGTTGTTTTGGCAGTTGTTGCTGTCGGAGTAATGGGCGTTATGGGCGTATGTGGCGTTTGCGGTGTTGTCGGTGTAGATTTTCGAATGTATAACTGCTGTGGTTGTGCTATGTTACTGATACCATTGTTGTTGCTGTTGTTGTTGCTTTTATTGCCAGAGGCACTTTCATTTGAACTTTTTCAGTTGCATCATGCATTTTGGCCACATTGCTGGTTATGGTATTTTCATCATTTGTTGTTGTTGTTACTGCTGTCGTCGCTGTGGTTGACATTGTTGTTGGTATTTCTGTTTCTGTTTCCGTTTCTGTTGCTGTTGCTATTGTCATTGTTGGTGTCAAATCCAATGACAATGTAATTTGTTGTTTAACGATATTGTTATCCTTATTGTACTGACTGCCGTTAGTGTTGTTGTTGTTGTTGCTGTTATTATCCCTTTGATTATTCCCAATTGCATCGTTTTCCTGTTCATGTAACGATTTTGTTGGTGATTTCTGTATAATATTCTTTAGCTCCTGCCTGATTTCATATACAACATTTTCCGTTTTATTTTCTGATGGCAACATCTCAAGAGATTTAGTTTCCTGCTGCTGCTCTTCTTCTTTTAGTTGTTGTTGTTGCTGTTGTGTAGCACTTGCATTACTGCTACTGGAACTGCTGCTATTGCTGCTATTACTAAGTGTTGTTGTAAGCGTTTTTGTATACGTTTCGTTTCGAATGTCGACATGGATATGCTTTTTGTTGCACGACAACTTGTCATAGTTGCATTGGTTGTTGTTGTTGTTGTTGTTGATGTTGCTGCACCAATATCCTCAGTTGCCTCACTAGCAAGCATAAACGTTGATGTCGATGTGGACGCCATCATTGCTGTTTTTGATTTTTTTTTACTTGAATTGACATTGCCATTGCTGCCGTTGCTGTCGCTGTTAAGATTTTGTTGTCGTTGAATTTCCTCGAATTTTTCAATCATTGATTTCTCAACGATAACACTTTGCGATAGCTCAATCACCTTCTGCATATTCGAGTGCAACGTTACCTGCAATAGAGTTGTGAGCAGAGAAATCGATTAAGTGCTTACATTCGAATTGAAGTGCAACGAGTACACATTCAATGGAATCGAATCGAATCGAATTGAATTGAATTATTGAAAGAAACGAAATGAAATGTATGAGTGCACTTATTGCTAGACATGTTATAAGGTTTGAGTGTGTGTGTGTTTGTGACTGTGTCTGTCAAGAAAATATTATATTTCTTGAAATTAGAGCTTTCAATTTTTAAAGTAAGAAAAAATTTAATCGTTTGGAAACTGAATAAAAAATGAAAAATTTTTTTTTTTAATCCAAAAAACTTTTTTATATTTCCTGGAGTATAACTAGTGCTCTTCAAGCGCTTGCAAACAACTAAAAACGGCAAGTTACATGTTAAAGTGTCTAGAATATAATAATATTAATCTTTTTTGCTCGAATTTGCTCTAATCTAAATAATTCACAGTCAAACCGTTCCAATGCATTGAAACGTTTAACTCATGCGGCAGAACAGACGGACGAGCATAGCTAAATCGATTGAACTAGTTTGCATATATTTTTTTAATTTAAAAAAATTCGGTTGCATTAGATGAACGTGTTATTAAGCAGCCAAATTGTATCAAGTGTTCTTTTAAGTTCAATATTGTTAAGACAAATTGAATTTTACGCTTGAATTGACAATAATCAAATTACAAAAACTTTGTGCAATAATTAAAAACAAAAAAATCTTTTACCAAATTTTGTGCAATTATTTTTGAATTTAAAATGGTGTACCACAATAAAAACGATACAAACGATACAGAGTTGGGCATATGCATATCGAATGGCTTTTGAACTGCACAATTTTATTTATTTTTAGCTACAAAATTCCGTTGCGCAACAAAGCGAAAAGATACACGAAAACCAAAAAAATTCAAATGCACAATTTTAACAACGACCTACAACAAACTTCTTTAACTTTTGAACTAACAACGTAGCTGAACAAGAAGCATTAAGTTGAGACATGTATGTATGTGTGTGTGTGTATGTATGTATACGAACCTTTGGCCTTAATATATCTTCAACGTTTGCGGAATTTGTGACTTCGATACTCCAACGATCCAGCATTACAGTCGAAGCACGTTTTATCTTTTCCATGAGTTTTGGTATATTTTCACCTTCATAACCGCCACCCCAGCGTAGACAACGCGCCAAATCGTTGCCTGTGCCAAGCGGTATAACACCGATGGCGGGTTGTGTAGCTAATTCAATGGAATCTGCAAGTGGAGAGAGAGAGTGGGGTGAGAAATAACGAAAAAAAAAAAAAAAATATTTATATATAAATACAAAATGCGCAACTTGGTGGTTGTATACGAAAATTTAATGTGTAGACATACCCATAGCCTCAAGCACCCAACCGACAGTACCGTCACCGCCGCAGCAAATAACTTTGAAGTTTGCCAAATCCTTGAATAGCGTAAGTCCTGCAAAAATATTTGTTAAATATTAAATTTATGGCTGCTATTGAATTTAAGTTGACAACATGTTGTATACGTAATATATATTTTTTTGTTGTTGTTTGTTTGCTACATATCACGTATACGCAACGCATGACAACGAAATTGTATGCAAATAAATTGCAGCACAATTAAACGTGTGTAAGCGAGATAGAAAGACTGCAGCAGCACACGTGTGTTCTTTCCGTTATACTCGTTCAATGCATTTGTAGACTCACCTTCCTTTGGTCCACCCTTGGACAAATCGTAAATCTGTCGTGGATTGAGCATATACTGAAATTTGCGCAATATACGATCGCCCTGACGTCCGCCACTTTTAGGATTCACAAATACCAGCAACGGGCAGCTTTGCTTATCGTGCAGCGTTATTTGAAAGTGAGTTGCCTGGTGATGATGAATATGTGATTTCTTTTATTTTTTTATAAAAAATATAGACAAAAATATTTTATTTTTGTTTTTATGTTACGCATATGATTTTTTTTTTTTTTTTTGGGAAATTTTAACCGTGGTTTTTATGGTAGCGCAGATATTAACAAGCCAATGCAATGCAAATGTGTGCAATTAAAATTCAGAAATGTTATATTTTTTTGTTTAAATAAAATTTTAATGCGTACAATTTTTTTTTTTTTTACATACTTTATTCGCTTGATTTACGGAACGTTGACGATCCAGCACCGCTGGACATATCGCTGTGGGTGGCACTATTAACTCAGCATATTCGCCCAATGTGCATTCCTTTTTAACCGATGAGGCGCAGCGATTGTGTAACTAAAAAATAGGAAAAAAAAAAATCAGTTAATTATTTATATTTTCTTTTTATAAAATTTGCTCAATGCAGTCTATTCGATTTTTTTAAGGCAAACTAATTACGAAAGGTTTGCTTTTTGTGCGCATTTAACGCTTTCACTTAAAATTAAAAAAAAAAAAATTGATAAAAATTGTCTTTAATCTAATTTCCACTTCATTGATGCTGCCGCTAATGCCGCCTTTGCAATTTGCTTCACTACGCTTTATCGCTTCTTGGATTTTGCAAAGTCTTTTAGTGCTAATTTTGTATTTTTATTTTTTTTATTTTGTTTTCTATTTTTTTTTTGGCTGCCTCCTAATTAATCCGATTAAAAGTTCATTTACGGCAAATTGTTAATTTTCAAAGCTAAATGAGATTAAAAAGAGATTTCATTCTATTTTTTTTTTTTTTTTAATTATTTTCATTTTGAAATGAAGAAACTTAATTGAAGTGTGGCTGCGCTTCTAAAAATTTCGTTACGCTTTATGACTACTTAAGCGTTTTTTTATGTTTGGAAGACCATAAAATTAGTTAGTCTTAAGTATGATATTAAATAGTTTCAACTATTTGGCTAAAGCGAAACGAAAACGTATCGAAATCACAAAAATTCTACATTTACAATATTCGGAACATGCCTAAAAAAAAAAAATTGCCCTAAACGGAACATGCCTGAATCGTATATTTTTATGTTTTTACTTTCTCCTGCTTACTTAAGTGATTTACAGTTGCCGCATGTATTTCGTTTAGCGAAATTTATTTGTTAAGCATGTTCCGCAAATCGTAAAAGTAAAAATTTTGCTATTTCGTTTATGTATTGGCAACTTTATACTATGCTATGCTACATATTATGACAATCTAAGCTACTTCACTGCATACACATATCCCTGTAAGTATGCTGCAATTTAATACAACAAGGCTTTAGCGTTTGCTGTTATGCAATACAAATTTTACTTGATGCAATGTTTATGCTTTACACTTTGGCAAAAAACCTGTTTTTCCATTTCCAATTTTCTTTTTTTTTCTTTATAAAAATATTGTGTAGCGCATATATGCGTTTCTTAGCTATTATAGCTTTTTTTGTTTTGTTTTACTTTAGCTTTTATTTGTCGTGCTTGTTAGTATTTTCCCAGAATGGTAATAAATTCAGCATTATTTGCGCTGCACTTGTCAAAGTTGTTGTATATATTTACTTCTACTTCTTCTTCTACATCTTTATTTTTTTCTTGGAAGTTAATGCAATACGTGTAGTGATTCTGTGTATGCTTTAGCAATGTTTTGCTAACGCTTTTACTTTATTGCAGCGTACGTGCGTATGTAGCAGCATAATTTTAACTCAATGTGACAATTTCTTTTTCTCATCCACAACTTGTAAATGAATAGCAAAACAAAAAATGCTTCAATAAAATTGTGCAAAAATAGCAACACTTGCTGTAGAAGTAGTGGAATGGAAAAAAAAAAAACATAATAAATGTCAATCCTAAAAAATACACAATTTACAAGAACTGATTTAAAGTTAGAAACAGAAACCGTTTTAACCGATTTAAAATCAAAATTATTCGTACTTATTCATTTAATTTTTTTAACGACTCGTATTAATTTTGGGTCTTTTCGAATCAATATCACAATAGATGCAATCTAAACCAGTGATGTGCACATTCTTTAGGCTCAACGTGTGAGCTACAAAATATACAATATTGCCCATTGCTGCTCTACATTATGACAATCAATTTAAAAGTTAAAAAATAATTTTTTTTTTGTGATTTATTTTTTTATATTCTGTAAAATTGTATCGGATGCATGATAGACCTTTTAAGAAATAGCGCCACTACGATACTTAAAATGAAAACTCTCCGGAAAAAATTAGTTACTGTGTATCTCTGTACTTCATATCTTTTAAAATATCAACTCTAACTTTAAAGTCATATCTTGCAAAATACAAACATATTGAACACACATAAAGTAAGACAACACAAGACAAGAGGCAACGAATTCAAGTTAACTTAATAGCAAAACCAAAGAAACGTAACGTTTTCAGATACACACACATGCACAGATAAATAAAATCTCTAAACTGTACTGAGTTTTTTTTTTTTTTTTTTTTTGCTATCGAGAAAGTTGTTCAGAATAATTGGAATTTTATTGTAAAATACTTTTGCATTTGGTATACAACTTTGTACTCGTACATTGCTTACTGTGGTTAGCACTGACATGTTGTAGTTTTCTCATTGTTGTTGTTGTTGTTTTGTGTTTTTCATATCGTTTGCAAAAATCTGTAACGCAAACAAGTTGCCACAAAAGTGTGAATATGTACATACATGCTCAATGCTCATACTTGCACGTCACAGAAGAAAAAAAAATTTTAAATTGTACAGAAAAAGTAGCAAAATTTTTTTTTTTTTTTTTTTTTTTTTTTTTGTTTAAGAATTGATAAAATTTTGCATTCATTACATGTTTTTTGAGAGAATTTTTTTATAGATTTGACTTGTGCTGTCTTGTCTGCTTGATATGGATAATAAATTCTAATCGAGTAAATGAAGTGTGTGTGTGTTTTTATTTATCTCTTTGAGTTTTATATGTGTAAAATGTTTTGATTAAATGCACACTTAATTGCAACACTTCTGGTATTTAAGATTGATTTGTAGTCATAAGATACAAAAAGGAATACATAAGATACAAAATGTATCCGTAAGATACAAAATGTAGCTTTAAAATTGTAATAGTTATTTTATTGTCAAAAGGACGTTTATTTTTTTGTTATTTTTTTTTTATTTCTTTGACAAGTGTTGAGCAATCGCTAAACTACAATACAATTAACCTTTCAATTTAACTATTTTAAACTTTGCCTACAAAGCAAAAAAGCCTTTACAAATGTTTTTAACCTTTTAGTTAGAGTAACAAAGTACTTTAAACTTTTTCTTTTTCCGTTCAACTAACTAAATTAAAATTCATTTAAAATGCTTCTAAGTAAATCAAGTTAGCGAAACTGTTGTCATATGCTATTATGGCGCTTGTCTGTCTGTCTGTCTGTAGCAATTAATTTGTGTTGTTTCAGAAAAGCAGACAATTTTTTTACACCTTGCGCCGTACTCACCATCATGTGACACCAGCGACATGTCAAACCAGTGATGCCGTGATAGGCCTTGATGCGTTTCCGGCACTTTGAGCAGCGTCCATAACAGTTACCTTCGACCCAATGATGCATCAGATCCGCACCACCACATTTGGTCTTTTTCGATTTTACATAAGTTGTTATGCATGAGGCGGGAGCGTGTTGTACACAACGTTCATGTACAGTGTATTTGCACACTAGAGAGAGAGAGAAAAAAAAAAGAGTTTTAAAACACACACACACACACAGCTACATATACTGTTGCAGTTGCAAAAACGCATATGAGCGAAAATTTAATTAATTGTTAATTGCAATTACTTGTTTGCACTTTTATTTTTTCATTTTTTATTTTTTGTTTCATGTGTTTGTAATGATTTTAAACTTTAGCAGCAATTAAAAACATCTGCATACACTCTTTCGTTATTTTTTTTTTTTTACAAAATATTTTCTTATATTTTTTTTTTTATTTAAAAATTAATTAAATTTAAAATTTAATTGCTTTCATATTTTGTGACTTTGAAATGTAATTACATTTGATTGCACATGTCTCATTTGAATTAATGCTTGTGTTTGTACGTGTGTGTGTGTGCACTGCACCGGAAATGCATAGACACAAACGTTCCTACTGCTGCTAATACTTACACACACAGCAAAGTCCTTTTTGCCCAGCCCGACTAGCATATTGAGACATAGATTACAGTAAGCTGGCTTGCTAAAGTGTTTTAAACGCCAAACATGTATGCCATCTTCCTTGAGCGCTGTACTGTCAACACCTGAGAGAAAAAAAAAAAAATAAAAATGTAAAAAATAAAGTTCTATTTACTATGATGTTGTAGCTATAGCAGCTTGAAAATTGAGTAGCTTCAGCGTTTAAAAGAACTTTATTGAAATATGATCAGCCGTAGGTACTTAAGGCACTGAGTAGTAAAGATAATAATAATCATATTGAAAACAAAGTTTTGATACCATACATTTCGTACTAAGCTTAAAAGTAATTGCTAAGACTATCTACAAATTGCAAATTTTTATGAGTGCTCTCCGTTGAAGAATAAATCGATTTTTAAGAAAGAGTTACTTTACTCAAAAGTGCGCGCAAATATTCAAAAGCGCTTTAAAAAAGTATTCTTAAGTATTTAAAATCATTAAAAAGAACTCAAAAGCATTCAAATATGTTTAAAAATATTTAAAAGTATTCAAAAGTATTAAAAAGTATTCAAAAGTGTTTAAAGGTATTCAAAAGTATTCAAAAGTGTTTAAAAGTATTCAAAAGTATTCAAAAGTATTCAAAAGAATTCAAGAGTATTTAAGAGTATTCAAAAGTATTCAAGAGTATTCAAAAGTATTCAAAAGAATTAAAGAGTATTCAAGAGTATTCAAGAGTATTCAAGAGTATTCAAAAGTATTCAAGAGTATTCAAAAGTATTCAAGAGTATTCAAGAGTATTCAAGAGTATTCAAGAGTATTCAAGAGTATTCAAGAGTATTCAAAAGTTCAAGTAAATACTTAAAAAGTATTCAACAGTATACAAAAGTATTCAAAACTTAACAAAATATTCAAAATATCAAAAGTATTCAAAAAAGTACTCAAGAGTATTTAAAAGCATTCAAATGATTCAAAAGAAGAACTTCAAAAGTATTCAAAAGTATATCAAATATTAATGTATTTAAACAAAAAGTAATTTTAAAGTAAAACCTCCTTTAGTTTCCTAAGCTAAATAAATTTGAGTTTTTATTGTATATTATCGAAACAATTTATGTATAAACTAAGCAAGAATATTTGAGAATACCAAAGACGATAGAGCATTTCCCGTAGTAAAAATTTGCCAACGATTTTAATATTACATCACAGCTAGTATATATGTATATATGAACGTAAGACAAGTAAGTTGAAAGGATAAAAGTCTAAAAATTGCAAGCTAAGTTTTCGTTAACTGGCTGCATACCATTTTTTTGAGACAAAGCCAACCAAGCATGCTCTAAGGTATTTCACTCAAGTAACATTGAGCTTATACGTATATGCTTAACTACTGCTTATGTGCTGCTACTACTTCCGCTTCTACTGCTTCTTTATTTTCGGCTATACTTTATTTCAATCATGCTTTTGCTGTATAAACTTACCCAAGAGTACTAAAAGTGGAATTGTTGTCATGCCACCACGTTGCCATTCTTCTAAGGAAACAGTGCCATCAGAATCATAGTCAATTTCAATCATCATATCTTTAAGTATCTGTGTAAATATATAAAAGATATATAAAAATGACAAAATGTTAAAATAAAATTAAAATAATAATAATAAAAAAATTGTATAAAACGTATAGAGTGACTGTTTAGTTCCATGAAATACTTTGTCACTGCCAAATGGCATTAAGAATTTTCCTGTGAAATACAATTTTAAATTAATTTCGAAATTTAGTTTTGCATTTAATTGGCTTTATGTGTTTTCAACTTTCATTCAAATTATTTCGTTTTGAGTTTATAATTTTTGTAGCATTATAATTAAATTTTATAAAAAAGCCAAACAAATTTTCAATGAAATTGAAACCAATTTTGTAGCAACAAAACAGAAACAAAAAAAATTCCAAATACTCGGGTTAATATTGCTTTTGCGCATAAAATTCAGTTTGGTGGTAAAACATTCGTAAGTAATTGGAAAAGTTTTATTGAATTGACCGCATAAAACAAAGTCTTTTACTGCTACAACAACAACAACAACATTTGTAAATAAAAACAAAAAAGCATGTAGCATGCAGCAGTGTTGCTGTGTTTGGGTATTTTTTTATGGCGCAAGTTAAAGGGAAAAAATATTTGATGATATTTTTCTTTTTTTTTTTTTTTTTTTTGGCAAAATTGACATTTTTTCTCATGGTTTCTTGGCATTGAAATCTAGTTTATTTAATTAATAAAATTCCTTGACAGTAACGCTGCTGCTGCTGCTGCTATTTTCATTTTGTTGTCTTTTCTTTTTTTTTTTGTTTTTATCTTTTAACGCCAACACTCGTTATCAACAAAAAAAAAAAATGGCGCAGCATTAATCTGCAACGACTTATGTCAACACTTTCTTTCTTTCATCTTCTTCTGCTTCTGACTTACTTACCGGTCGCAGTTCGGTGACATCCCAGCCAAGATATTCAGCAACGGCCATCATTTGATTAACAATGGCATCCATCTCAGCGGTGTCAAGCACACCATTGCTGTCGGTGTCGTATAAGCGAAACATAACTGCAGCAAGCAGAAATGAAATAAGAAAAAAAAAAAAAAAAATATCAAAATATTGTTGCATACTTTGCGGCTGTCGCTGCATTTCATCTTAACACAAAAAGCAACAATTTTATAACTATGCCCCACCAGCCTCAACATTCAACTTACATTCCAGTTTATCCTCAGGACGTCCAGCCTCCAGCAATGATAAATAACAAACGACATCCTTGAGCGAAACTTTAAGTGTCAACGGATCAAAATGTGAAAGTTTACGCGCCAACAGCTTTATGTCGGCTGCAAAAAAAAAAAAAAAAAAAAAAAAATGTCGATAATGTAAATTGTTTGCAAAATTACAAAAATTTTAAAGTATTCACTTCACAACGTTTGCGATTGACAGCAAGTACTACGCTTGGCACTGTCAACGCAACTCATTATTTTAATTGTTTTCACTATTTTCTCTGAATTATTATTTACTGCTGCGTCTAAATGAAAATTTTAACATAATTTTTAGAAAAGTTTTGCATAAGTTTTAATTAAACACTGTACCGAAAGATCCACAATAAACAATTAAAGCTATTTCTATGGAAAATTTTATAGGCAGTGTTTTGCCTATAATTGTTTTCTCTGTCAATTGCAGCTATAAAATTTTATAAATTGGTACTTTTAGGTTCATAATTTCTATAGAAATCAATTGCATAAATTAAATTTCAAAAAATTTATTTAAACAATTTTAATACGGCAGATAGCAGAGAGTATGGACAGACGTACGTACTGAAGGATAAACATAGCCATAAGATTTTATGGGGTCTGTTACGTTGCTTTCTGATTACTGCTGTTTCATTAGTAATTACGTGAAATGGGTTGAATAGGAATTAATTGGGCGTTTAACAATAAAAGGTGTAGTAAAAAGAATTGGAAATATTTTCCCAATAGATGGCTTCGGTAATCTAAAACATTGATAAATATTTCTCTAAAAGTATGCAACGCTTTCGTTCAAGTCGAACCTTTTAAATGGTCAGTCCACTAATTAATGTTAAAATTATTGCTAAAATGTTGGATACAAATAAAATTTCTCCTTTTTTTTTCAAGGGGGAAATTTTATTTAATATTTAAAAAAAACAAAAGGGCGGCTTGTTTTTTGAAAAAAGAAAGTTTGCTTTTGGGATTGCGGTTAACGAATCTTAGAAGTAAGGCGACCCAAGTGATACTCACAGATCTTAACAAAACTATAAACACGTATTTTTTTAAATCGACAAAGGTCAAAAAACTTACATTTATAAAATTTCTAACATTTGCTTAAAATTTATTACACGGGGTTTTTCCGCGTCACTGAATTCGAATTCCATGACAGAACTTTCAATTTCAAAATGGCGAATGGAATATGGTGACCTCCTAGTATCTATGTGAAAGCGAAACTGATCAGATTTTATTTTTCTTGGTCGGTTTATTGCATCCACCATTTTGAAATTAAAAATTCTGGTCCGAGTAATAAATTTCAAGCAAATATAAGAAGCTTTAAAAAACACTATCAACCCTTAAATTTAGATCTTTGCCGATATAAAAAAAGAGATATGCTCTTTACACGACTTGTTCATGAAGCTTTCTATGGGCTTAGATGCTTTCATAGGTTTTATGTAAGTCACCACTAATGAATTTTTCATAGTTTTGGAAAGGTTTTATTTATACGAAAAATTTCTGGATTTGAGAGAGCCCGGTTGACATAAAATAACTCATATATTCTTAATCAGCATTGACAGGAAAGTCAATCTAGCCTTTTCGGTCTTTTCTTTGGTTTCGAATATAAACGTGGGCAGCGGAAAGAGAATCATAATAAATTTCGCATAATAAACTTCGAAGAATACAACCACTTTAATTTCATTGGCGTTTGTACTTAAATAAAAGCTTTAAGTATTTTCAAACTCAACAGCAAAAGTATAACTTACATAATTTATTCAGCGCATATACACATATAATTGATTACGTATAAAATAAATATTTGTTATTATTAATGAATGATGTAATTTATATATAAACATTTACATAAGCATTAGGAAGTTTACATATTTGCATTTGATATTATACAATGTACGTAGTACGTATTTATGTTATGTGTTGCTATTATTAACTTTTTTTTTTTTTTGCTGCTGCACAGTAAATGAAATTAGCTAAAATATGTTGGTATGTGAGCATGTGTCTGTGTGTGTGTGTATGTCAGTGTATAATCAAATATGTTTGCTAATTATATTTACATAACATTGTGTGCTCTTAATAAATTAATTCATATAAATTAAGTAAATGTTTATATTTAATTTGTTAATACAGAACATACAGAAAGGGCAAAACAAAGTATTCATTTTTTTACGTTTTTAATAGTACACTTGAGAGTAGCGAAAAAAAATGAAATAACAATTTTTTATTTCAAATTAAATTATTTATAAGAAGCATAAAGAAAAATGTCATAGGCAATTGTTGTTATTATTTATTTTATTAAAAGCAAAAACAAAAGAAAAATTTCCAAAACACAAAACAGCTCCAAAAGACGACGAAGTGAAACTAATTCAATTAGCATGCATTATGCTACAAATTCTTAAAAAAAAAAAAAATTACGTCAAAATTTCTTATATAGTATATAAAAAAAATACATATTTTTTTTTTCCTCCGATCAACATAATTTAATTTTCTGTGCAAACGGCATAACAATGACTAAGCAAAACCTACAAACCTAGGAATGTGTATATTCTATTGTTTGCTTATTCGCTTAGTGTTGTAAAACATTTCTTCTTACTAGCTTCATTTATTCTTTTGCTTTCGTTTGTTCATTAATCATTCGTGTACATTTGTAACGAAGCGAAATGAATGAATGAGACTAAACAAGCAACTAGCATAAAAATAGCTGCCTACAGTAACGCCAGTAACGAGTGTAGTTGTTGCAAAGAAAAAAAGAACAAAAAAATAATTTTTTGTAGCATAATTCAAGGCGTGCTCAGTATCATGCTGTCAGTATTATCCATGGCCATTATGCTGCTGCCTCTGCTACTAAATGTTAATTTTACGCTTTTACGCAAGCCAAAACACTCACTCAACATTGCGTAAGTTTTTGTTGTATTTTGTAAAATTTCTAATTGGGTGTTGCGTTACGTTGTTGTATGCATTTCTTTTTCACGCTAAAATTTTTACGCTTTACAAAAGTTGCTTAATTTTTTTTTTTTTTAGGTATACAAATCCAAGCTTGACTCATTAAAATTGGTAAGAGTATGATGTAATAAAAAAGCTTATAAAAAGAACTAACAAACTAACTGTTTAACATTTTCGTTGCTAATTTAATATTTAAGTTTCTAGTTTAGATTTCTTAACTTAAGTTTCTGTTCTTCTTAAACTTTTCATTTTATGCAAATAATTTTCATAATTTGTAAAAATTTGCAATGTTTTGATGATGAATTTTCCTTTTAATGCGTAAGCCAAATTACTTTATGTAAGTTAAATTATTCATTTAAATTTATTTTTTTTTTTTCAAAAGTGCTTTGAATTTTTGCTTGAATATTATATTCCATAATATTTTGGTAGTTCAGTCATTAGTCATTTCATTACTGTAAAATTAGGCTAATGACATGAAAGACTATACCTAATGTTTTGGAATACACTACAAAAAAAAACTCAACAGCTCAAAAAAAAAAAAAAAAAAGCTATTATAAGCTGCCAAAAATAAAGCAAAATATGGAAAAACTTCAAAAAAGGCGCCAAGACGACGCACAAGCATGCTATAATGTAGATTTTGTTTAAAAGACTTTATCTAATGTTTTGGGATACACTACAGAAAACCTAACAGCTAAAAAAAAGCTATTATAAGCTGCTAAAAATAAAGCCAAATATTGAGAAGCTTCAAAAAGGCGTCAAGACGACGCACAAGCATGCTATGATGTAGATTTTGTAGTTGTTAAAATTGTTTAATGTAAGAAAATCATATGTTCTTAAGATTGCTTATCAATTTTTTACTTTCAGAGCAGCATGGTTCAACTAGTTTACTATAAGGTAGAAATATATTTTCATTTACTCATTGTTTTCTATTTTTAATAAAAACTTTTGCTTATTGAGTATTCTCAATTCTTACACTTGTACAATTTTTTTTTTTCTGTTATCAATAATAACAAATTTCCTGTCAGTATATGTCACTCATATGAGTAGGACACATGAAGAAATGTGCAATCAGTTGACAAAACACTCAAGTACAATGACAATGACAATGATATATGCCAATTTATGTTTATATAAATGCAATCAGAGCTTTATGATTCTATGAATTCAAGCAAAATGTAAATTATGTTCTACAAAGAAACATGAAATGTGTATTTGCAAATAAGCTCAAAAGCAGTTACACATATCAGCGATAACAACAACAACAACAACAACAACACTTTTTAGCGTATGTATTCAAGCGTAAGTCAATTACTGGCGTTAATTAAATTTTCTGTGTTCTCTGATTGCATATCTATTCAAATTTTGCTATTCAATATTCAAAACTGTAATCAACTTATTCGTGACTAATTAAACACGTTACGCAGCACTAGTTCGTGCAATTTAGATTGTTTTCTTATCACGTATCAAAGGCATTAAACTGGACATTAAACTGACTGTACCTCAACAGAGTGAAAAAATCTAATTGTTAAGAATTTTTGTGCTTATATCAAGCACGTTTGTGCTTAAATCAAGAAATATGTTTGAATGGATAGTTAAAAGTGAATATAAAATAATTAGAAATGATGCCAATAGTTCCCATTTTTCGCTACTTTGCTCACTCTTTTAAAAATTTAAGCACGTTTGTGCTCAAAACAAAAATATTGTGCATGCTACAAGAACCAATATGAATCGTCCTCCTTAAATTTTGCAAACATTCTCAGTGTACTTACTTACTCTGTGTGTGTGTGTTTTGTGTATCAAATATGTACGAAAATTTTTTGCCTAATTACTCACCATCAATTTTGCAATTAACTGAATTATTGCTCTTCTTTGATGAGTTGCGAGACATTTGCGAATGATTTGCTTGAGAATGTGATGGACTTGAGTCGACAGAACGACGTGCAACATTTACTGTTTGAAATATGCTTGGACCACTGGCTAAAGGACTCGGTGTAACCGTAACCATGGGATGTACGCTGCCTGTAATATATAGGTGAAATTATGGTTCACATATGTACATACATTGTAACGTGATAATAATGTCATTAATGTCAATAAATGTGATATTTTAAATATGTCCTATATACATGTGCATGTATGTGTGTGTGTGTGTATTGAGTGTCATTCAATCATTTAAAAGAGTACCTGTTTTGCTTGGATCATGTGACAAATGTCCGCCAAGTGAATGCTGCAATTTATCTGTGATGCCATGAATTTTATCGACAAAACTTGAACGTGGCTGTTCATTACCATTGCTGCAACTGCTGCTCTGTGGCAATGTGGGCACAATTTCAGCAATGCTATTGATATTTGGTATTGAACCTAATCAAAAAATAAAAAAAAAAAAAAACGTGGTAGTTGTAATTAGTATTTGCAATGGTAATGAGCGTTATTCTAGTTATATATTTTTTTTTGTTTGTTTTTATTTACCCTTTGTATGCGCTGTCACTGGCGCACATGCAGCTGTGCTGCTAATGGCTGCCATTTGATTGAGTGCATTGCCTTGCAATGCTTGCGCTTGTGTCACATTTGGCTTAAGAAAGGATACAAATAAATGTTGCGATAAATCCACCGGAGTTTCACAGTCCAAAAACGCATCGAGAAATCGTCGAAAGCCATCAAAATCGATATCCTGCAATAAAATTAAAAAATTAACAAATAAATTAAAAGGTTTAAAAAATATTTATTTTTATAAAAAAAATGAGACCAAAAAAAAAAAATTCATGAGTAGCAAAAAAAATTAACTAAATTTTTAAGGTAAAAATTTTAAAAAGCTTAAAAAGGCAAGCTGAGTGAGGCTACGTTGCACGTTGTATACGATTATAATTCATGAGTTAGCTTTCCGAATCGTTTGGATGCAGTAAAGCGGGTTGATGAGTTGTTGTGGCGGACAATGAAATTATACATTTAATTTAACATTTTTTTCCTTTTCTTATGAAATTATATCTCTTCTAAATTCGATTTTTAAATGCATTTTTATACAAAACAAAATAACAACATAAAGCTTTCCTACTATACATATTTTATTTATAAACCAATTACACTGGGCTGCATAAGCTCAAACATTTGGAGTTTCAGAATTGAAATAGATTTTTATAGCACGCTTTACATTAAAACAAGCCGTATGCGTAATACGAAGATTACAGGGTTCCCAGCCATACTGCAGACCGAACAAGCAGAAGAATGCATGACACGCCTCATAAAATATGACCGAGAGCTGAATCGATCTAGTTAATCAAATCAAATTATCTTTCTTTATTTGTCATTTCAGCCCAGTGTGCAATACGTACAACTTTTCTAGACATTTTTTACTTGATTTATTTACTTAAAACATTTCAAAAGTCATTTTAAAGCATTTAATTTGCAAAGAGAAGACAAAGAAAGAAAGAAACAAAGAAGTAAAGTTTATCCTTTTGTATCCTTTTTATTAGAAAAAGATTTGTTTTACAAACAATTTAAATTGTAAAATTTATTCGGAAACAAATATGCAAGCGCATTTAAACAAATGTAAATTTAATTTAGTTTGTTTATCTTTTTTTTTTATTATATTTATTTGTATTTTCTCTTTCGAAAAAGCAAATATCTATGTCAACTGCTGCTCCTGTTTGTTCGTTTTTTTTTTTGTGAAATATGAAATGTTTTACATATGTAAGTACCAAAGAAGAGCACATTCCTAGATTATAAATTGTATAAGTTTGCTTGTGTTTGTGTGTGTTTATATTAAAGGAAACTTATGCTAAAAGTCCTTGACGTTCCAAAAAAAAAAAAAAAAAGGAAAATAAATATGCTTGTGCTCATTGTTGTTATTGAAGCGCAAAAAATATACCAACATATACAGAAATCGCAAGAAATCACAACACATATACATACATAAGTAGTTATATTGTATAATATACATACATATGTATGCATGTATGTATTGTATTTGTTAGCATTATTGTTGTTTTTGCTTTTGTAAAATTCTTATGCTGCATAATATGTTGCCAATGTCATGCAGAACACTTTGCAGTTTATTTAAATTAAGGATTTTCATTTTTTATGCTTTTATTTGCCACTGACATGCGAACAGCGCATAGATACAGCCACAATAAAAAGGAAAAAAAGGAAATACTAGTAGATTTTTATTATACCCTGCACACATATATTTTATACGCGTATATGTGTTTGTAATTCAATTCTTTAGAATGTGAAAATGTGTAGAAGCACATAATACTTTTTTTTAGAAAATCTGTTTTCTCTTAAAAACGCGTTTGATTTGTAAATGCTTTGTAGTGTATAATATAGTCGGATAATTAATATAATATGGGTTTATTCGTCCGCCTGTCTGTGGCTACATAAATTTTGACTTTCATTTTTCTAAGCTGCATATGTATTCCAAATATGAAAAAAATCTTATCTCGCTTTCAATACCTGTGAGTATGTCAGTTAAATTTACTTTCACAGCGAGAAAAAATCAAGCATATTATATAGTATTTATATTAAGCAAATCTATGCTAAAATGATAAGTTAAATCTTTTTTTTCTAAAATCAGACAAAATTTTTCAAACAATTTTTCAGAATAAAAAAAAAAAAAAAAAAAAAAAATTAAATCAAACACATTTTAGTATAATTTTAAGAATGTTTGCTTACTACAAGAACAAATTTATTTCAATTTGCGAACAAATTATAATTGTATCAAGAACGAATTATACTTATATTGAGAACGATTGATCATGAAACATTTTCGTATTGTTCCTAGTCACATGCGTTATACAATATATTTTTTATGTTTCGTAAAATGGTAAACGAATTGAATTCGTTTGGTTGAGAACGTTTATTCATGTATCAAGACCAATCGTTCTTATAACAAGAATATTCGTTTTTATATCGAGTACAAACTTTCTTATATCAGAACATTCGTTCTTATATGAAGAGCATTTATTCTTATATCAAAAACATTCGTTTTTATATCAAGAACCGTTCTTACATCAAGTACCTTCGTTCTTATATCTAGAACATTTATTTTGATATCAAGAATATTCGTACTTACATCAAGAACACTTTACTCTTAATAAAATGGCGGAATAAAACAAAATTTAAAAATATAGTCTTCCATTTTATAATTTAAGTTTTTGAAGCTTGAATTAAGCATGACAGTTCTCAATACAAGCACATTGTGCACAGTTGTTTTTTCTTTTGCAGTGTAGAAGCTGCTAAACGCAGAGGCTTAATAATAAATTATTACTATGTGAAGCACATTGAAGCTTTGGTTTTACTGAAGCTATGCTTTAAGCTATTTTTGTTTTTTTGCGCTTGGTTTATGCAACAGCGCCTATGATTAACATATTTCAATGACTTACTTATACGATTATGTTGTCGTTTACTTTAGTTGATTGTGGTTTTAAATATTATAAAAATTTTTTTTTAAAATTAATGCCTCTTACCCGTTTAGTGACAGAGTAAATATGCTACGTTTTTTAATCTTTATACAAGACGAGAAATTGATATGAAACTTAAAACATCAAAGAAATGTTTAACGTATATTTTTGATAACAAGCACAGAGTTCTTAAATTACGAACTGTATCGGAGTAGTTAAAATTAGACAAGAACATTGACGTCAAGGATTGTATGCCACGCTTAAACTAAAAATAAGCAAATTTATAAATAAATAAAAACCAAAGCCAAAACAAAAACAAAATAAAATAAAAATCTGCGACTGTCTTTTATTTATAGAAGCGAATAAACATTTTAAAAATAAGAAATCAAAAAATTCGACTGTTGAATAAAAATTATAAATGTGCAAATGCCAAATAAAAGCACGTTCATATATGTTACGTATGTATTGGATTGTTTGAATTATTTATTTACTTTTTTTTTATGTATGCATAAGGACAATAATTTCTGAGCTGAGCTGAGAGCGTAGTGAAAAATTGTTGAAAATCGTAAATGACACACGTTGCGAAACAGGCACGCAGCACATAACAAACAGACGCATGCGGCATTAAGTGCTTTGTCAATGCACATAAATAGATGATAGTCACAGTGACATGTGGAAATAAACAAAAAGGAAACAAAAAAAGGACTCCAGAGAACGAGAAAACAATGGTGGCGTATGTTGGGGTACTGTCATGCATAGTGACTGGCATACTGTGAAGGCAATTGACAGTTTGAGCGCATATTATTAAGAAGAGATAAATAAAAAATAAATATAAGACAGACAGACAGACAGACAGCACACTTGGACCACTTTTGATAAATATTTTATTTGCGGAGGCGTTTTCTCCATGCAAAAAAAGATATTAGCAAAATTTAAACGGAAAACTGCTAGGTTAATAGTTTCTGTGTATTTAGCTGAAATCACTTCCCCAGAAATTCAACTTTGACATTTATTTTTGTATTGATTTGCTGCTCTAATAAAATAAATGCCTAATCAAAACATTTGCTTACTTTGTATAATAATTTCGCAGAAAACTAATTATTAAAGCAGCTAATTCTTCGAAGACAAACCAGAACATAATCGATGTTTTGTATTTAAATATATAAATACACACTCCACACACTGTGTACTTGGGCATGTCATTGTATATCCTTTAGCAGGAAATTCCCTTAGCAACTATTAATTGACGCATATGCGGAAGATTAAGTATAAAAGAAGAAAGTGGAGAAAAAAAAAAAAGACAAACCAAACCAAACCAAAGTAATTTCCCACAAAACACTTAACAGTGTTTGCGCTGACAGCGTCATCATCAACAACATCATCATTATTATTATAAACGACAGCAACAGTAATAAGAGAGCAGCAGCCATTATCAACAGTAAAAACAACAACAACAACAACAAATTTTAAACGACCGGAAACGGAAGTGTAAAACGAGCTAAGTGCGTACGTACACACTAAAGTACATTGTAGCGCAATGCGTTTTAAATTTCATGCATAAAATAAAATATGACGAAGCAACTGAAGCTAACTGAAGCGCATAGTAGAAGCAGTTAAAGCAAGGACTCAAGAGAAAATGTAACAGAAAAAAATTCAAGTGAAAAGGATTTAAAAGAGAGAGCGCTGCTGCGCATTTTAGTGATAATATGTGAGCCATATCACTTGCGATGGTATTCAAGTAAGTGAAGTAAAGTTGCTGTCACTGACGTTGGAATGTGTTTTGCAAAAAAAAAAAAAAAAAATGTGAAAAAGGCACTTTAGTGGCAGCAGCGCATGCATAATGAAACTTAATATATGTATATACATATACATAGAACTCGTTAACACACACACACACACATGTACAGTTCTATGTATTAGTAACTTTGTCACTAAATGGAAATTTATTCATTTTACTTGTCAGCTGCAGTTGTAAGGCGTTTACATGTGTGCGTACCGGCGCTGCATAATAGGTGTTTAGTAGGTACCAAATATTTAAAGCGCTGAAGAACACTTTAAGTATAAAAGGTAGCGCAGCGCTGCACAATTATACGAAAACAATTAAATCGAATAATCGGTATGAAAGCGATTCGAGTATAAACGACTTGAATCGATTCTTTTGACTTTGATATGAATCGTCTCGACTATTTTGACACAAGTCTGATACTCGGTTAAAAATTAAAGCAATTCGAGTATAAACGACTTAAATTTTTATACGAATCAACTCGAGTCTGTTGTTTTCGATTATAATAGACTCGGATATTCGGTAGGAATGAAAACGACTTGACTCGATTCTATTGACTTTGATACGTATCGACTTGACTATGTTGATTTCGTTTAAAATCGAGTCAGACACTCGGTTACAATGAAAATGATTCGAGTTTAATTGATCTGACTCGATTCTTTAAACTTAGATACGTATCGACTCGGCTTTGTTGACTTTGATTTAAATACTCGATTATAATGAAAGCGATTCGAGTATAATCGATCTGATTCGATTCTTTTGCCTTTGATACGTTTCGACTCGACAATGTTGACTTTGTTTAAAATCAAATCGGATACTCTGTTAGAATGAAAGCGATTCAAGTATAATCGACTTAACTTGTTTCGTTTACTCCTTAAACGAATCGACACGATTATGTTGCTTGCGATTAAAATTGAATCGGATACCCGGTTAAGTTGTTGAATTAATCGGTATAATGCAATTTTTAAACTTGATCTTGGGGATGTAGCTTAAGTGAATAAGATTTTGTTTTGCATGTAAAGGATCATATGCAGCTCGGCTCGGTTCACAACTCGGTTTTTATTCAGAACCAAGCCGTGATACGTTCGGATCATTCATTCGAGTAACAATCTATCGATTGTTTAAACAAACAAAATCCTTTGTTTTCGACTGTAAGTTTTCATTTCAATAAAATCGTCGCAAGAATATGCCAAATAATTTAATAATGAATTTTTGCTTAGGTGCGTGTATTGTTACAAAATTTGTTACTTTGCTACACACACACACACAAACACACAAAGACAGCAATTTGATAGCTGTGCAAATGGCGACATTACGCGTTTAGCTCATTTACTAGAATAGAAGAAGCTTGGTTAATAAATCCAGCAAATGATGCCATTTAAAGCCAACGTTTCACGTCGGCTTTCATGTTGGCAAATTTCATAACGTTGACATTTTGAGTTAGCAAGGAGAGAAAGGATGCAAAATAACGAGAATAGTTTGTGCTGTGATTGTGCTGCAGCAGCTGTTTGCTAATCTAACGACTAAGTGGCATACACACACACACATATGTCAAGTAAGCTGTTGTTTATTGCTGTTTATATGTATTACGCACATTTAATGTTGCCTACTTTTAGGCAGCGTTCAGAGTTTAATGTTCACAAATTTATATTACTCATACGACCCATAGTACACAAAACATTATTAAATGATAATTACATTTATTTGTATGTGTATGTGTTTGTATACATTGATAAATACAAATACTCGTACACATATACGCTCGATTTCTAATTTACTTTGTGCGTATAGAAATTTTCGTTATATTCGTAATTTAAAATTAGTCATAAATGTTGTATTGTTCTTGTTTGTATTTATATTGTACTCTACTGTTTGCTTATGTTAATTAACAAATTTCAGTAGCCTCATAAATATTTTCCAATTGGCATTCATATTAACTTACTTCTTCCGAATATACTTGTTTACATTCGAGTTGCATTTAAAATATTTCTTGAAAATAATTTTGCCAAGACGCACAATGCAAATGTATACATTTAATTTGCTTTTCAGTTTGTAAATATTTTTTCTTGGAATATATTAAATTCGTAGCTACATATTTAATTAAAAGTTTTCCTGTTCAATTTTTGGCATTAAATGTAACTAAACTCGAAATAATTCATGGAATATTTTATGCAAAATAGTAATTTTATAGTTAAATTTTATGTTTGGTCTGACCACTCAAAACCACTAAACATTTTAAGCTAAAATTTAGTTAGTAACTTTTATGTCTGCCAAAAATTCAATGTAAACTTACTAATGACTTACTGACAGCTTTTTGTATGGTAAGTGATTGGTTTCTACGAACTTTTAATATTGTAAAATTATACAGAAAGATCTGGAAAATAATACATATTTAATACTTTTATAAGACGAACTTATAAGATTACATACAGCAGCTTGTACCTAGAGAGAGAGACTGACATTTGGATGAATGAATATTAATAAAAATCAAAGATAAATATTAGTTTAGATTATCTAAAAATAGCTGGTGCGATGAACCACGCCATCGCTTAGACCATGTGATCTCCTGCTTGACACCTTTCTATACAATTGTCTATAAATTACGATTAGTAGTATTTTGTGCTAGGAACATTCGTTCTTATACTAAGAACATTCGTTCTTATATTAAGAACATTCGTTCTAATATTAAGAACATTCGTTCTTATATTAAGAACATTCGTTCTAATATTAAGAATATTCGTTCTTAATTTCAGAAAATTTGTTTTTTAGTGCCGTCTTTCAGCCAAGTGAAATATTAGAAGTTTTCTCTCTCTCTCTTTAGTCAGTATATTTGCTTCCAAGTACTCATACAAGGCTATTATCTCAGTGCTTCCATTGTGGTTCCCATTGTGGTTTTGTTAGAATAATAACTGCTATTTTTTAACAAAGCTAAGATTTGGTATAAAGTAATTTATATTGGGTGACGTAGAGGAGTGAAGTGTAGCTTATCATTGGAGAACTATTTAAATTGTTAAGAATGCTAGAGTTAAACAACAACGTGAATATGTATATGAATGTTTTTGTATATGAATGTGCATGTATATGTTGCTTACAAATAATCTCACTTAAATATTTGCATACGTATTGAGGTTAAATGAGCATAGTTGAGTAGATTTGACAATAAATTGAAATATAAACAGACAAATATAAATACATATGTGTATATGTGTAAATGCACATTGACATGAGTAAATTCATACAAATACACACACACACACACACAGATACACATAAACATTTGCCAGCAGCTTAACTTGTATGCGATACGCCATTTTGAGCACAATACACAACAAATCCTTTACTAAGCTAAAACGGAAATCAACATTTCATACTTATCCGTTTTTATCTTTAGCTGCGTAAAAGTGTGTCTTTATGTGTATTTGTGCATTTATATAAATATATAGTATACAGATACATATGAGATATCATTGTATCTTTTTAGGCTTAACTATTTTCTTAGCAAGTGTTTTTGTTTTTTTTTTCTTTATTAATTTTTTGATTTGTACGTGTTCTGGCAATGTAATTCCTTTGATTTTCTTAAATTTATTTATTTATTATAACAATTTGTTTTTCTTTTTATTTAAAAAGTCAATCAAAAATTAATCTAAATTGCACTTACATTTCAAAGTCTTAAAAATGTAAAAAGTACAACGAAAAAAAATTCGAAACGAAACTTTAACACAACGATTCAATTTCAATTCGCATTCAAGTGTAAACTTGAAAAGTTTTGTGATTTATTATATAAGCGGATTTACTTTCAATCTTTTACTTTCAATCTTTTACAAGTACCAAGTTTCATGTAATTGGACGCACACGTTTTGATATTTTCATGCAACGCAACGCGACGCGGTTGGAAACTGAATACTCGATACTTTTCCATGGATATAAACTTAACTTTGGCCACACAATCATGTCGGTCGGTCGGTCGTTCAGTCCGTCGCACCGTCATCAAGAATGGCAATGACAAGGACAACGCTTTCATTTCTATTTTTTTTTGCCTTCATTTATTAAGGAAACTTTAGATACACATTTAAAAAAAAAAAATAAAGGAAAAGGAAAATATTATTACAACACAGCAACCATTGCCATAGCGAAGCCCTTGACTTTTGTATTGCTGCAAAGATATATTTCTATACACTTTACAAAAAGAAAAAAAATTTAACTTTTTAATGCTTGTAATCGACGAAAGCGTGTGTTGCCAAATACATATATTAAAAAATGTATCTCAACAAGTCCTGAACTGATTCTAAACTAAGAGCAGATTTTTTAATGCATTCTTTTAGATTTTTATTACTGAATAGTATCAACGTTTTGGTTCTAATAAACTGAAAATTTCTCAATCATTTTTGTACCTTTTGTAAAAGTCTTATCTGCTGTCTGATGTGTCTATAATTTATAGATAAATTTTACACTTTTATTTGTTAACAAATTTAAATAACCAAAAAGGATTCGAGTATGAGAGTTAAGCATGTGACACGTGTCGTTTTCAGTAAATTTTATACAACAACATAAAAAAAAATAGATACTACTCTGCAGGCTTTCTTTCAGTATTGACATATTTTAAAACGGGTTCATTTATTAATTTTATTTATTAGTTTTATGAAACCACTTCAAATTATGAAGACATACTGACGACAGCAGCATATAAATCGTTGAAGACATTTTTAATACAATTGGCGTTGTTGTCATGCATGACACGTCTTGTGAGGTTTCATGCTTGACATGTCTTGCAAGACTTTATGCATGACATGTCTTGCAAGATTTCATGCATGACATGTCTTGTAAGACCTCATGCTTGACATGTCTTGCAAGACTTCATGCATGACATGTCATCCAAGATCTCATGCATGACTTGTCTTGCAAAACTTCTTGCATGACATGTCTAGCATTATTCTTTGCCATTACCACGAAGAGTTCAATTTTCTTTCCACGTTTTTTTTTTATTTTATGTAAAAACTGCTTTCACTTCGATATAAGAATTACGCAAGGAAGTTGCTGTAGCACTGCTTGGATAACTTCAAAACTAAGAATTTTTCGGTCGTAGTGCAGTATTCCGATTTAATGTATTTGTTACTTACCCCGTCTGGATTGAATTTGGATTTTGCACCTGGTCCACAAAACTCTTGCAGCACATCTTGTAGTTTACGAGTTGAATCTGAAACAAATGAAAAAAAAAGTAAATAAAATTAAAGAAATGACAACGCTTCTTTGATATATTCGAAATCACTAAACAAGTTTTGTACTAAATGTTTTTGACAAAATCTTACATAACATAATTCATAAATATCGATAATTTTGAAATTCTAAACTAATATTCGAGCATTTCAAGTAGCTCATAAGTAAATCTTTTTTAAACTGAAAATTTTTGAAAATTTAAAAAAAAATCTTTCGCAAAACGAAAAAATTTTGAGTGATTCTGATAATGGGAACACAACCGATAAGTGTTTTTTCCTTATGTTATTTTCGTTTATAAACAAAATTTAAAAAAAAAATTAATTTAATAATTCTCATATTTCGAAAAACTCTTGATTGAATATTCAAACTATCTATCGTATCTATCATTACTGGAAGTATTTTTTTGTGTTTCATTTCCTTGATATATAAAAATGTAGCCATTTTGAGTTGATTCGATTCAATCCCATTTCAATTCCTTTAAAATGTCATGCGACAGAAACGTGTTTACATTCAAAGTTGACAGCGTCAAACTGACGCTTGGCGCCAATTTAATTGGTTGACTTTGAATGTAGCTAAGTGGATAACAAGTCCACCGTGGCAGGTGTCCGTCCGTCCGTCTGTCTGTCTGTCTCTCTATTTGACTGGCTATTGGCGCCATGTATTTTATTTTATAAAAAAACAGAGACAAAGAAGAGGTGTATAGTATATATACGAGTACAATAGCAATGCACTTTGATGAGTATTTAAACGTTTGAGCAAGCTTAGAAGAATATAATTAACTAATGGATTAAAAAGGATCAAAGACGTACAAGAAGAGGAACTCAAATTAAGGCAAAGTGCAAAACGAAATTGAGAACACACTGAGCAACGCCCACATACCAATGTATGCAATGGATTATATGAATGAAAATCTTCAGTGTGTGTGTGTGTGTGTGTTTATATTTAACTATTCGGTGGGTCAAGTAGTTCAAATATACAACTACAAAACAAGAAAAAAAATGTGTACTGTATTTACTTATGTACGTGCAATTTATTACATTTGTTGAGTGTATATAAAAATAAAATGCAATTTTATTCTTTGCCATTACAGAAAATGGTGCTGATATTTTATATAAAATGTATGGGTAATTCCATAAAAAATTTGACTACTTTAAAATTACAAAAAAAAAAAAAAAATTGCTTTTCAAAGTAATGCTTTTTTTGCTGTTAATTTTTTTTTAACAAATTCAAACATTTTAAAGCGGCATATATTCTATGGAATGGAACATTCTATAAGTTCGTTAGTAAAATAGAATAAAAAACAAGAAAAAACGTTAACTTCGGTAGAACCGAAGCTTAAATACCCGTCACACGAATCTTTAAAGAGTTTATGTGTAATCATACAGTGGTCACCCAAGTTTACACACAATATTAAGTTCAAATTTTGAGCTAAAAATAAAAATGGCCGGTAAGGTTGAATGCAAGAAACACCTGAAAATGGGCGTGGCACCATGACATTTTAAGAGTTTTACCCAATATGGAGTAAATTCATGAATAAATAATAACTATGTATTTTGATACAAAAAACGAAAATGGTCCGAAAGTTTGTATGGGGGCTATACAAAAAAGGGCGTGGCACATCTGATTTGACATTGGATGACATTAGAATGTTTTTAGCCAAATTTGAGTGAATATAGCATAAATAATTAGTATTTTTTACAAAAATCGGAAAAATGGAAAGTTTATATGGGGGCTATGCCTAAAGAGGGCGTGGCATCTTGGTTTTGACACTGGATGATAAAAGAAATGTTTTTACACAATTGGCGAATACATTCATAAATAATTACAATTTTTATACAAAAAATCGGAAAAAACGGTAAGTTTGTATGGGGCTATACCTAAAAATGGGCGTGGCACCTTGGTTCTGGTATACAAACTAACTAGGAGCACAAAAAGCTTAAGTTTCGAATTTCAGGTCAATATCTTTAAAACTTTTCGAGTAACAGCCATCGCAACAACAGACGGACAACAGACAGACGGACAGACAGACAGACGACAACGGACAACAGACGGACACAAATCGTCTCATCGAGCTGACCCAAGAATATATAACTTTATAGGGTCTCCGATGTCTCCTTCCATGCGTGCAAACTTTGAAGTACAATACGTTCATAACAACACATGAAACCACTTACATGCATAAAGAACAAAGGCAAAGGCAAACTCGAGCTCGAAGACCGCAATATACTGACTGCAGTTTTGCAATACTTAAAAAAAAAAAAAAAAGAAACTCCTGGCACACAACTGTTGTTGCTGACAGTTGAAGCGTATGAAAAGCAAAGTCAGCAGCGCACTGTAAATGTCTCACTCAACTTTATTTCAACTCAAGTTGTTCTACTTCTACTAAAAAGTGCAGTGTACAGTGCATTTGATATACTACAACATTTAAAAAATTAAATTTTGTTTTTGTTATTAGTAGAAAATTTAGCTTAAGCAGAATTTACCGCAAAAGGTAAAATATGTCTCGCCTGTTGCAGATACCTTATGACAGCAACAGAAATAGTTGTAGCAGTGTCGTAAGTTGTTGTTGTTGTTGTTGTTGTTGTTGTTTTAGTAAGAAATATTTACTCCACAAAATGCAACCGCAATACGGTAAGTGACATTATGTCATCGTCATCGTCATCTTCATCATCATTCTTATAAGTAGTTTGTGTTTCATTTTAATTGAAAAGTTACATCTGCATTTGACAGCAACAATTCATGCAGTTATATACAAAATGAGTAAATTGAATTTATAACAAAAATATATAATACTAGCCATTCTATGATAACATTTTTAAAATGTATGCTCTACCCAGAGCAAATGTTAAAATCAACTGGAATAAAAATAAATTGGAAATGTTAATCGAAATCAAACCCAACGCAAAAATATATTATTTAAAAAAATTTTAAATATATCATTTTAAAAAAAAAAAAATATGTTTTTTCGGTTTCCAGGCCCCATTCGGGCCCGGGTCAAAATTTTCTAAATCCCGTCAAGTGCTCACCTGTAATTAAAATTAAATAAATTGTTAACCTAACCCCAGCCCGTTTTAAAATTTCAAAATCCCGTCTAAGTGCCACCAAAAATAAAAAATCGTCAAAAAATCTATTGGCCACAAGGGTCCAGGCCAAGTTCCGGCAAATCCAATTTTTGCCTAAACCATCCTGGGAATACGAACACACATGCAAAATTTCGGAAAATCCGTCCAGTAGTTTCCGCGTCCATCGATCAGCAACAGAATTTTGGACTTATTTTTATATATATAGATAATAGTAATTACTGTACACTTTTTTTTTAATTGAAACTAATTTAAAAATTTCTACACAGAGAGAAAAAGCTAAGCATATTGTTCCTATATCAAGCACGTGTGTGCTCAAAAGTAAGGTACGCTGAGTTTTTTTTCTTCACAGTTTTAGTTAAAAAATTAAATTAAAAAAGCACATTTTGATATGATTTTAAGAACATGTGCTCATTATTGGAACAAATGTAATTTTATTTGAGAATAAATTGTGCTTGTATTAAGAACAATCTATTTGCATGAACTTGTTGTGAAATATAATTTCAAAAATTGTAAACGAATGTAAATCGTATTAAGTACATTCGTTCTTATACTAAGCACCATTTGTATTTAGTAACCAGAAAAAAAATTTACTTCGTTAGCACCGAAGCTCAAATACCCACCACACGAAACTTTAATTAGTTCATGCAAGATCATTAGTGACGTTAATTATATTCCTCAAAGGCGTTGGGTGGGACAACTCAAGTTGGGGCTTAAAGAAGACGCATTTATATAAAAAATGCATCATCGTTTTCTTGAAAAAATAAAAAAAAATGAAAGGTGAGTTTGTATGGGGTCTGTATGTTATATAGAAGAGATTTTACCCAGATTGGAGTGAATATATTCATAAATAAGTACCATTTTAATACAAAAACTCAAAAATGGATGGTAGATTTGTATGGGGGCTATACCTAAAAATGGGCGTGGCACCTTGGCTCTGACATACAAACTGCCTAGGACCAAAAAAAGCTTGAGTTTAAATTTTCAGGTTAATAACTTTAAAACTTTCCGAGTAAAACGTTTTGCAATTGACAGACGGACGGACAGACAGATGGATAGACAGACGGACAGACGGACAGGGCTAAATCGATTCGTCTCGTCGAGCTGATCATATATATACTTTATAGGGTCTCTGATGCCTCCTTTTATACAACAAACTTTTCGACAAACTGATAAATTGATAATAATGCATCGAGAGCAAATTTGTGAGAGCGTAGATCAGCTTCTTCACTATATTACCTTCTCATTTTGCAACTTGAATTAAGTACGTTTATTCTCAATGAAAGCGCATTATGCAAGATACAAGAGCCAAAAGAAAAATTCGTAGTTCAAGTACAGTCGTTGTTAATTTCCAAAGAGTAATTTTTCTCTCTGCGTAGGCTCGCCCATATAGATTTTATAAAATATATTTTTATGTGAATAAAAAAAGCTGCTGCACTACTTGTGGCTGCTAATATAGTTAAATGCTTATTTAAAATATTTACAATATTATTGTCAATTGCTGTCAATTGCAATCAACACAAAAAAAAAAAAAAAAAAAGTACTTACAATAATAATGATGATGACAGCATTCGTTTCATGTCACAACACAACAACAGACAATAATGATTCAATAATTATGTAATTAAATTGCAACAATCAATTTAATTTGATTTAAACTAACTGTTTATCTGAGCACTGTATGCAAAAAAGTTCGAGGGTTGCGCAATAAAATCGCGACAACTTATTTTATTACAGTGAATGCGTTAAAAACACTGTTAATTAGCAAACAGCGATCAAATTACTCATTCACTTGCACAGTGTGAGTGCACAAATTGGAATTAAATCACTCACTGCTTTGCTTAAACACTGTGAATCATGCAAACGTGAGTTGCTTTTTATGTAGTGCATTTATATAAATATTATTTGGTAGTAATACATTTTATATTGAATAGAATAAATTTAAACTACACAGAGCCTCTGTATGATTTTTATATATATTATGTATGATTTTTATAATCATTTCTTTTAATTATATATATTTTTTTAAATTGAATTTTTTTTAAATGTTTAACCACAATTTCACCAAAGTACTAACTAAATTTACATATAATAAATAATAACTTAACTATAATATTAATTAACTGAATAATTAAATCAAATTTATATAATTTCAAATATTAACTTACATGAGGCTAATTCCTGCAGCTGCAAAAATTCACGCGGTGACAATTTGTCCCATTTATCGGCGCCGCTAGTCATTTTGGCCTGAAAGTATGCAATACAAAAAAAGAGATTTTCAATCGATTAATTATACGCCACATTGACCAGAAAAATTAAACCTACAAATACAACAAAATAAATAGCTTATAGGCAATTATACACACACACACACACACAGACACAAAAACTCATATAAATATTTAATTGTATATAATTACGCTACGCAAAAATTAACAAATAAAAAATGTTTGCATTTTGTAAAAAGAAAAATTTCACTGACGCATAAAACTCGTGTCAGACGCATGCCGCCGTATGCTAAATGCTGCCTAAAATTTTGACAATGTGCCAATCAATTTCGCATTAAAATCAACATGAATGCTGCCTGCTGTCTGTTTTTTTCTGTTGTTTTGTTTTTAGACTTTTGGCTGCTTGACAACATCAAACATAAAAAAAAAAATGAAAAAATTATAATGTTTTTGTTTTTAGTTTGAAATATTGTTTTAAGTAGCCTAATATATATTGTATATATGTGTACCGAATAGCAAATTGAATATATATTTACTATGTGGCTGCCTAGATGTGGTTACTCTCTGTCATTTAGTGTTTTTTTTTAGTCTATATAAAACTATAATAGATACATTTTTGCTGCTATAGTCGTGCCCCCCGTGTTTGTATCTTTTTTTTTTTTGGTATATTTTTCATTTCTTTCAATTTGCGACGTCATCATCAGCAGCAAAAAAAGAGAAGCAATGTCATCAGTCTTCGTGATTCGACGTAATTTTGAACGATGGCTTTAGTCAGCTGTTTTTTTTTTTTTATATTTTGTAGGGAACCCAATTATCTGAATGCACATTTTGCTTGTCAACTACTTGTTATGTGTTCATATTTTTATTTTTTTTTTTTATACTTTTTGCTTGTTTTTTTCGCTTTATTATTTTTTTTTTTTTTATTATTGTGTTCAACTCAAGAGTCGTGCAGCGTCCGTTTGTTTCTAGCTAATTTGATTGTTCTGCGTTCGCATACAGACACGCCTACGTATGCGAATATTTCGCCCACTCACAGACGACTCAAAACATGTTATTGTTGTTGCAAGTAGCGTATTAAATATGAATATATTCTAACTGACAGACTGTTTGGCTGCATGACGAACTTATTGTCCAAATTTTTAAAAGTGATTTTTCTTAGCCATGTCTTTTTGTCTATTTATTTTAGCTCTAAATTTAATTTTTCTTTTAACAAATTACAGCGCATCTTAAAGTCGTCTAAGCATACATTTTATCTTGTTTGTTGTTTGTCACATTTTAATTATGTTCAATATTTTTAACATTTTATAGATACAATCAACGGACTCAGTGTGTCACCTACCGAATACAAATTTTTATTTCATAAGCTATAACTATGCTCGTAGATTTCGATTCCAAAGCAGACAATTTGCAATTTCGTTGCTTTTTATTTATGAACTAAAAATATTTTTATATACAAATAGCTAAATAGATAGATAGATGGATGGGATAGATATCTTTTGTTTTTGCGACTTGTAGCTATTTTTGTTAATTAAAAACTAAAAAAAAAAAAAAAAAAATAAATGAAAAATTTATTTAAAATAGCTACATTGTACCAAAAAACGATCATATGATCTTTATAAAATGATTGATTTATTATAATTTAAATTTTTCGTTTTTTTTTATAGGGAAATACTTAAAATTAAGTAAGACGTTATATAAGATGTTGATAAGATTTTTTTTTACTTGCTAACGTCTAAAGCAAGCATTAAGAGCTGTTAACACTTCAGAATGATACTGTGCACACTGTGAAATGAGTCAAGAAACCGTTTAACTCTGAGTTTACAAATGAGTTGCTGTAGAACCCTCTGGAGATTACTAAAATAAACTCTTTTTCTAGGAAAGCCCCATACTAGACATTTTTAAGAAAAACGAATTCGGTACGGATTTCACCTAAGACATTTAAGAAAAAAAAACAATCACAAATCATATAAATATTAAATATGGCTGTCATACAACCCTATTAAAAGACTTAAAGTTTTTAGGAACACATTTTTATTTTATTTTCTGCCGTATGAAACCCACTATCTTGGAGATTATAAGAGATAGAAATTCAAACTTTGACTCTCTAGGGCCATTAAGAGATCACTAATAAATGGTTTTTATAGCCCTATTTTAAGAGGTACCTCCCCCTAAAATTCTTGCCCAAAATTTTGCACAAAAACTTCATTGTTTCTTATTCTAGAAACTCTCAATTTAGTATACACTAAAAGATACCCGGTGTGTTCTACTACGTTGTACGGGCGTTTCGGTTGCTCTTTCAGCTCTTTTCCGTTTCGCATCTGCTATGTTTTGTGCAATTTAAGTTATTTTTGATGGCATTTCTACTATCTGCTTTTTTTTGTTTGCAGCGCAACCAAAATGGGTTGGGGCTAACTTAAAAATGTACCAAAAAATACCACTTTTTTTTATCTTGCCTAAAATGTGTTGGGGAAAGCTGCAACTAGCAGTTTTTTGTTCTTGTTTTTTGTTTATGTTAAAAAAATTAAAACATTTTTGTATGAGAAAATTAGAAAATCGACTTCGAAAATGAACCGAATATGGATTAGGCATTGTTTTAGTGGAATTTGGTTGGACGGTTTTAACGTAAATAGCGGACATAGAAACATTTTTTACTATTTTATATATACAGCCATAGTCAAAGGTTATTACACAACGAAATTTTTTTGCACACTCAACTTCCTTCCTTCTTCCTACTGTTGCTATTGATGTCAGACTATAATAAGATATGTCGTTGTAATCCTTGATCTATCCTGAATCGATCGATGTCTTATTGGAAAAAGATAACGGTATATCGAACCGAGATTCAAGCGAATGAAGTAATGAGTAGCGGCCGTCAAAAGTTATTACACACATTTTTTCCTAAAGTAATTACACAAAACTCAAACTTGAATATAACAAACTCTATATTTTTGTCTTCTCTCATTTTTCAAAAAATTTTCCTTTATTTTTCAAACCATTTAAGGCTATCGTAGTTTGGTTACACTTTTTGTTTGAAAGCTTCCTTTATGACAAAGGTTTTCTTAAAGTACTCAGAACTAAGTAAAATGATTATTTAATGAAAAATCCACCATAATTGACCAAGTTATTTAACTTTTTCTATGAACACATTTTTCAAAATTAGGCTTTCTAAAAATTCTAAGCATTTTCTTAAGAAATTAAAAATAATAAATTTTTTAAAATTTGTTAGAAAAAGTTAAATAACTTGGTCAATTATTGTCGGATTTTATCATTAAACCGTCATTTTACTCGTAGTTCTGCGTACTTTAAGAAAACCTTTCTCATAAAGATAGCTTTCAAAAAAAAAGTGTAACCAAAGTACGATAACCTTAAATGGTTTGAAAAAAATGGTAAAAATTGCGTTTCTCTTGAAAATACGCAGAGGTACGATCAAAAATGTCATAATAATGTCATTGCTCTCAAAAGGGCAAAGTTTTTCTTTCTAAAACATGTTAAAATATTAAAATCGGTTTGTAACTAACAGAGATATTGCTCTTTAAGTGAAAAACAGGGAACATTTGTTTATTGACCCTAAATTCAGACCCTAATGGTCCCCGAAAATTCTAAGCATACCGTTTTCTTCTACTCGAAGAGACCTACAACCTACACTATAAGATTTCATTGCTATCTCAATAGAGACCAAGATATTCAAGTTTGAGTTTTGTGTAATTACTTTTGACGGAAAAAAATGTGTGTAATAACTTTTGACGGCCGCTACTCATTACTTCATTCGCTTGAATCTCGGTTCGATATACCGTTATCTTTTCCAATAAGACATCGATCGATTCAGGATAGATCAAGGATTACAACGACATATCTTATTATAGTCTGACATCAATAGCAACAGTAGGAAGAAGGAAGGAAGTTGAGTGTGCAAAAAAATTTCGTTGTGTAATAACCTTTGACTATGGCTGTATATAGATCATGCCTATGATAGTCTCAATGAAATTTACCAATATGTGTTGGACCAAAAAATGGTACGTATAGCCCTCATACAAAATCAGCGCCTTTTTTTGGGATCCGAAGTTCCGGGTCCATCTCTAATGCTCACTATAATTTCACTTTGTGGACGCATTGACTCAATGTTCTTCTACGTAGTATGGCTGATCCACTTCTAAAACGTATTAAACTGTGATCAATGTGAACAGTGTACATAGTGTGAGTGTGTGTGTGTGTGCAAACGCTGTAAGCAATGACTTTGAATACTTTGACACATTTCGTATATAATTTTTCATTTAGTGTGCACTTCACGTAACGAATAATTTTTTTAATTTTTTAAATTAAACAAAACCAATTCAAGCAAATTTAATCGATTTACGCGTTCGGTAATAAACTTTTAAATCACTTCACTTCACTACACACTAATCGAAAAATTAACCAATACGAATTATGTACAGCTCATTAGATGCAGCTTAACGTTTTACTTTGCTTAAGGATATTGCTGCTGCTGCTGCTGCTTCCTCTCTGCCGCTGCTGCTGCTGCTCGTTAGTAACAATTTCACATTTTTGGCTTAACTATAACCAATATTTTCATTACTTTTTTTTTAATGGATTTAATGCTTTTTTATGTGCATTAAAACTTTTCTTTTTTTTTAACGTTTTTGCGATAATAAACTAATGAGAAAGCGATAAAAATCAAATGTAATACCCGAAAAAAGGCAATAAATACGTTTAATCTATTCGCAAATGCATACATTCGTAAGAATATCATTTTTAATGTCGACAAAGCATGCTAAGCAAACGCAGAACAGAACAGAGCAGTATACACGGCGTATGCGCAATCAGTAACTTCATTGCTTAATATACAACTTAATTGCGTTGTTAATGGGCTATTCTTTGGTTTTTTAACATAAAAGGAAATAAAATATATATAAAAAAAGAACAAAAAAAGAAGGAAAAGCGGAAAAATATCATTGAATAAATTGCCTTTTCTCACTATGATTTCTTGGTCAAACAAACGTACATGCTTGTATATGTTAAATAGGAAAATGGTCATAAAAGCAACATTAATGGTCACCACTTGAACTAATATATGCGATATACACACATACATATACATATATACATACTATATATGTATGTATATGAATTGTGATGACGCAGATTTTTGCTTCCAGCTTGGATGCTGTGTTTCATGCTTTGACTTACAAATTAT